>CAXFZR010000066.1:97500-105000 GCA_964007535.1 Brachyptera risi | reverse complement strand
CATCGGGAGATCCACTCAGCGGTGGAAGAAGCCTTCTTTATATCAATTTAACAGTTTTATATTTTTCTATCAAGTGCATATGCACTATCATTGTTGTTTTTCTATTCATATTATTTTTCACTTCCAAAATGTGAACATGTAATATCAAAAATACGCTCTTGATAAAGACTGTTACATTGCAGTAGAAACGTTGAGCAGCAGTTTAATAAATAATAATCATTATTATTTCGTACCACGTCTTTATTTTACCATAAATGATACATACATTACATATTATGAGTCGTGAAAGTTTTAAATATTCTATATATATATATATATATATATATATATATATATATATATATATATATATATATATATATATATATATATATATATATATATATATATATATATATATATTGTTAACGCCGGTCTTTTGAGACCAGCTAGCTCGTTTTCCCTAGTTTGTCAATTGAACATGAAATCATTCGATTGCGTCATGGAATGTTGTATACATTGCAAACCGTGTTTCTAGTCGACCTTCCTTTCTCATTGCTGGTTGGCTGGTGGGTTGTCACGCGATGTGTGCGTCCAATCACAGCTCGCCATTCTCGCGTTGCCTGACCAAGCTAGGCCTCGCAGCTCAGTTCTATCCCATACTCGATTCAGACCGGACGTCTCAAAACGGCTCTCGTCGAGTATCCAGTTCAGTTATCTCCTACACTCGTTGGAGGCCAGACGTCCTGAACCGTCTCTCTTCGAGTATCCACTCAGTCTTCTTCTCTGCTCGCTTGGGTTCGGACGTCTCGAAACGGCTCTCGTCGAGTATCCATTCAGTTGGCTTCTATACTCGATTCAGACCGGACGTACTTTGTAGTCGCTCGTCAAGTGGGTGAATTCGGTCATTTTCTCGACCAGCTCTTGTTGTGTGAGCTTCTCCCGTCGTTCTCTACTTTGTTAGAGTTCGGACGTACTGTACATTATTTCGCATGTACGCAGTTGTTTCTTTTCTATTTTTCGTTCTTCTTGAGTCGTTAATAGGACCTCTTTCCATACTTTCTTGTTTCTAATTCCTTACTTTTGTTATCGGTCTTTATCATTTACGAAGTTGGGTGTTTTGTTTTCTCTCAAGCTTTTGTTTCTTGTTTTTTCGAATGGTGTGCGTGGACACCACTCAGGTTTTGATCTATTTTGTTTCGCTTTCTCGTTATTTATTCTTTGATTTGGTCAATAACAACGTCAAGTCGACGTAGACCAAATACGTATCGTTTTGGGGTGAGGCATAATCCGAGTTTGGATTATGCTCGCCTGATTATTAATGCCAAGTCGGCACCCGAATACAGTCCACTGGTCTTTCATCGCCATCTCTAAGATCGGCGGTAACATTTTGGTCCCTGTGAGCCAAAGATTATTTTTGGTTCCAATTTCTCGTCATTCGTGAGGCGGAATCCATCTCCGGATTCTTATTTCGTTCTCTTGTTGGAATCCATTTGTGAATTCCATTCTTTTCACCTCGCGGAGTCCATCTCCGGATTCCAACTGCTTTTACTTGTTGGAATCCATCTGTGGATTCCTTTCTTTGCACCACGCGGAGTCCACCTCCGGATTCCACAGTCATTCGTGGCAGCACCCGCGATCAGGCATCGCATGGGTGACTTCTTTGTCCTCCGCACTGAATCGGCTTCCACATAATTGGGTTTCCACGGCGCAATAATTTATTCTGTTTGTTTGCGAGTTATTATCAACCATTGTTTCAACTTGTTTGATAGACATTCAGTTCTTGAATTATTTTGCATTGTTCTTTTTCTGTGCATTTCGGCCGTATTTATCCGTGATAATTCATATCATTTGTTGTCGGTCCTTGTTCTAGTTTCGTGTTTTTGCATTTGCAATTTATTCATTCGCTACAATGGCGTCTAAAATCGCAAAGCAACAGGCAGTGCTCACGGCAAAGCGAGAGCGGATATTCGCTTCATTACAACGCTCTTACGACGCATTTAAAACGCTTGATAGTGCCAAAGCTTTGTTGTGCAAGCCTCGCTATGACCAACTTGCCGTTTTGAAAGACAACTTTGAGGCCATTCAAAACGAAGTAATAGCTTTGAACGCTCAGCTTGACGAAGGCGTCGATGCTTTGCCGGTCGACGCTATTGAAGCCAGCTTCGAGGAAATGCTGTATGCGACTCATGATCTGTATCTCGCCGCCGTTGCCACGACGACGCCTACTACGCCTCCGCCGCCAAATCAAAATGGTTTTCGAGCCATCTCATTGCCGACAATCGCGTTGCCGGCATTCTCTGGTGATATTACTCGATGGACGGAGTACTATTCGCTATTTAAATCTCTCGTCGACGAGAACAACGACCTGAATCAAGTTCAGAAATTCCACTATTTGAGGACCACCCTCAAAGACAACGCCTTGTCTGTCGTCTCCGGGTTTCCGATTAGGGAAGCCAATTATTCTGTGGCCTTGGATGCTCTTGTCAGTCGGTATCATAACCCTCGGTTGTTAGCCACCACGTATGTTCAACAGGTTTTAGAATTTACGCCTCTCAAAACCAATTCACATTCTGGGCTGCAATCATTTCTGAAAGTTCACAAAACTTCGATCGAAGCGTTGAAAGCTCTGAATATCGAAGATTTGTCAGATTTTCTGCTTTTCTCATTAGCACTGACCAATCTCGACACATCAACGCGCAAGGCTTTCGAACAGAAACATTCTTCGCACAGCACTCCTAGCTACGCGTCGTTGATCAAATTCATTGAAGAGCAGTCCAGGACGATGGAATTGTGTGGTCTCGACAAACAAGCAGCTAGCTCTTCAGAAGCTATTCCTCCTTCCACAAAGCGAATCAATTCGTTGTTAGTTGCAAATCCTCCGCCCGTCAGCTTTAAATCTCGCGAGCAGAGCAAATCAGCAAGCTCGACCACGAAACAATCTTCGTGTCCAGTCTGCAAAGGGGAGCATACTCTATACTCGTGTTCCGTATTTCGGCAACAGTCCGTTGACGACAAATACAACACGTTACGTCGCCTACAACGCTGCTTCAACTGCATGGGCGCTCACCTCAGATCGCAATGCACCTCTAAGAGTGTATGCGGTACTTGTCAAAGTAACAAACATCATTCGCTGTTACACACTGCACATATCAACCCCTTGACTCGTGACACAATAGCAAACGAAGTCTCTTCTCCTCCGGAGACCACCTCGCCTCATCCTCAAACTCTCGCTTGTCAAGTCAAGACAAGCAAGCCAGTGCTACCCACAGCTCTGTTGGGCACTGTTCGCGCCTTGATCCGCGACTCTCACGGTCAACTGCAACCTATCCGTGCGGTTATCGACTGTGGTTCACAAATCTCTGTTCTCACTCACTCGTTCCTTCAGAAGCTAGGATTGAAAATCAATCCTTGTCATTCCGAACTCTCTGGTATTGGTCACGTTAGTGCTCGGGTATTCGGGACTGTTCAATGCAGCATCGCTTCCCGGTTCACCCCTGCAACCTCTCTCAGCGTACAAGCCTACGTTATGCCTGCGATAGCGAGTCAACTTCCAACCACCACCGTTCCGCTTGAGGTGTTTGAACGTTATCGCTGTCTCTCTCTTGCCGACGACCGCTTTCATGTGCCCGATCAGATCGACTTTTTGATCGGCGCCGATTTATACCCTGATATTCTTGAAAAGTCAGGTGATATTGTGATGAGTGGCAGTCCATCTGCCATAAACACGGTCTTCGGCTGGGTGGTTTTGGGTCCTATTCGGTGTTTGGATGCCGAGTTCCAGCCTCCGCTCTCTCTGCTTGCTTGCACTGGTTCTCCATTGGATCGTACTCTTCGATTGTTTTGGGAATCGGAAGAAGTTTCACGTCCTCTTCAAGTTGATCCGGACGATGAACTTTGTGAGGAGCATTTTCTTTCTACGCACTCACGGAACCCTTCCGGACGCTATTCGGTAGCACTCCCTTTCAAGAACACATCCTCTCCTCTCGGATATAATCGTGAGGCCGCCCTCCAGAATTATTTGAGTATGGAGCGGCGACTGAAACGCAATCCTGAGCATGATGCTGCGTATCAAGCATTCATACAAGACTTTATTCAATCGAACCACATGCAACTTGCAAGCACCTCTTCGAACTACGTGATTCCGCATCATTGTGTGCACAAGATTACCAGCTCCAGCACGAAGCTGAGAGTGGTATTTAACGCCTCTTCTCCAGATGAGAGAGGCGCCTCTTTGAATCAGCTGTTACTCAGTGGTCCCAAGCTTCAGAGCGAACTCCCGGGCGTTTTAACCCGATTTCGTTCTCATCCCATCGCAATTTGTGCTGACATTCGTCAGATGTATCGTCAGATTCTGGTCCAACCATCTGACCGTGAATATCAGCACATATTTTGGCGACCCAATGCAGACTCTCCAGTAAAAGAATATGAGCTCAACACGGTCACGTATGGGCTCGTACCGTCAGCTTTTCTTGCTCAACGAGTGCTGAAGCAGCTCGTGCACGACGAAGGGGCTCCTTTTCCCAATGCTTCGCGTGCTTTGATATCTCACATCTACGTGGATGACATCGTGTCTGGCGCAGCAGACGTCGCTCAAGCTCGCATTCTTCAATCGGAATTACAGGCTCTTCTAGCTAGTGGAGGTTTCGAACTCCGAAAGTGGGCCAGTAACCTCCCAGAAGCATTGAGTGCACTTCCGGAGGATCATCTAGAGACTCCAGTCGTGTTTTCGGATGACGACCAGGGCATCAAGATCCTTTGTCTGTTCTGGGATCCCCGATCGGCTGATTTCTCATTCCACACCTTACCATTCGAAGGCGTGGTAACGAAGCGCACGGTCTTGTCGTACATTGCGCGCATTTTTGATCCTTTGGGATTCCTCACCCCGCTCGTATGCTGGATGAAGATTTTTCTTCAGCAACTTTGGTTATCGCGGGTGCAGTGGGACGACGTTTTACCACCGCTTCTTGCTCAAAGGTGGTTGGACGCGGTAGCCGAGATCTGTCTTCTCTCGAACTACCGAGTTTCACGCGCATTTCCTGCTTCACAAGGCATACATCGACTTGTAGGCTTTTGTGATGCCTCCGAGAAGGCCTACGCTGCGATACTTTACCTTCACACAACGAATCATGCAACTTCGCATATTAGTTTGTTGCGAGCAAGGAGTAAAGTATCCCCGGTCAAACCCTTGACCATCCCTAAGCTTGAACTCTCTGCTGCTTTGCTTCTAACGCGTGTGCTCAAAGATCTTCTTCCCTCACTCAGCACTCTTGTCGTGGAGTCAGTAACCCTCTACACTGATTCGACTATTGTGCTCGCGTGGCTTGCCACCCCTCCACATCGACTGAAGACATTCGTCGCCAACCGAGTAGTGGAGATACTCGACAACTCCACTCCTACCAATTGGGCACACGTGGATTCCGAAGAAAATCCCGCTGAATGCGCTTCTCGTGGAATACCGCCTTCTCAGCTCATGGAATACCCGTTGTACCTCTCGGGTCCTTCTTTTCTCAGGAGTCCCCATGCTCTGTGGCCTATCTCTGTGCCTTTCACTGATTTATTGTCTGAATTGCCAGACATTAAGCCTTCCATGGTCACTTTGGCCACAACGGTCAAAGTAGATCCTCTCCTGGTGAATTTTCGAAAGTTTTCCACACTTCTCAAAGCACAACGGGTCTTTGGGTATGTATTTCGATTTGCCCGTCTCTTATTGGCGAAACGATCCAAGATTCTCCCTCCTACGGGTTCTTTAAAACCTGTGGAGCTGCAAGACGCTCTTGAACTGATCATAAGAGTCACTCAAAACCACTTTTATGCAACCGAGATCAGCCAACTTGCCAAACAGGGACAGGTTTCATCCCGGATCGCTTCGCTGAAACCTTTTCTCGAACCCTCGGGCTTACTCAAGGTGGGCGGAAGATTGCGTCACTCTTCTCTTCCTGAAGAGGCTCGGTACCCAATCCTACTCCCCAAAGAAGCTCACCTCGCATCTCTCATTTGCGATGCCTTCTACCGAACATCGCTACATTCCGGCCCGAGAACGGTACAGGCGCTGATACTGCAGCGTTACTGGATCGTTTCTCTGCGCGGTTTGTTGAGGCAGCGCATACACCAGTGCATTACTTGCCACAAGTTTCGCGCAAAGCCTATGCAGCCTCCAATGGCAGATTTGCCTCCTTCACGTGTTCAAGCTTCTCGCGCTTTCTGCCATGTTGGAACTGATTTTGCTGGCCCTTTCCAGGTCAAATCCAGTAATCGTCGTAAGGCACCCATCACCAAGGGTTATCTGTGCATTTTCGTTTGCATGTCCACAAAAGCGGCGCACCTAGAAACGGTGTCCGAGCTATCCACGGACGCCTTTTTGGCTTGCTTAGATCGGTTTCTCTCCAGACGAGGACTCCCGTCGCACATTTACTCCGATTGTGGGAGAAACTATGTGGGTGCTGCGCGACATCTGCGCGAGGTTTATGATTTTCTATCTCAAGCTGAAACCTCCGTCTTTGACCATCTTTCTAAACGTGAAATAGCTTGGCACTTCAACCCTCCGCAAGCTCCCAACTTTGGAGGACTCTGGGAGGCCGGTGTAAGATCGGCGAAATCCCTGCTCTACCGTCTAATAGGGGACACACCTCACACCTTTGAGGAGTACGCCACCCTATTCTCCCGCATTGAGGCCGTCCTCAACAGTCGACCTCTCTGCGCCCTCTCATCTGACCCTGCCGAAAGCTACGACTTTCTAACTCCCGGACACTTTCTAATCGGCACCGCTTTGTTAGCTCCACCTGAACAAACGGTGCCAGGAAACCACTCGCATCTTGATCGTTGGGTACGATTGCGCCAACTGCACCAGGCCTTTTGGACGCGTTGGTCGTCGGAGTACTTGAATACGCAGATGCAACGCCGTAAATGGGTTCGGGGCTGTCCCAACCTGGCTGTCGGGGATGTGGTATTTTTCCATGATGCCACAAGCAATCCTTTGGCCTGGCCAATCGGCAGAGTGGTCGAGACTCACCCCGGGCTAGACGGCACCGTTCGGGTCGTCTCTGTTCGCACCTCAACCGGTACTTATAAGCGCCCGGTGAATAAACTGGTGTCACTCCCGACTTCCGAATAGTCGAGTTGATATTCATTCGTGTATTCTTTCTGTTCAAAGCACGCATTGGTGCTTTGATCATTTCTTCATGTTAACTTTCTTGTTGTTCTCTCTTTTTTTCATTTTTTTTGAAAAGTCAGCGACCATTGACTAAAATGGTTGCGTTTTCTCATCAATGAATCGCTCGGATCATGTGCGATTTCTTTGATGTTCTCCGATCCAATTGGGAAGCAATCCAATTACTCGGTGAAAATCTCATGCTCACGTTGCCTATGAAGTTACAAGGCTTCTTACGAACAGTTTGCTGTTCTAACTTCATGTTCCTAATTTTCCGTATCGTTTACCTCAGCTTTAAAATGTTCATTTTGGTGGGCGGTATGTTAACGCCGGTCTTTTGAGACCAGCTAGCTCGTTTTCCCTAGTTTGTC
>CAXFZR010000066.1:2500-92500 GCA_964007535.1 Brachyptera risi | reverse complement strand
TCATGCAGTCATGCTCATTGGAAATTATCACTGTGTACGTTGTATAGATTTCGAATGGAACTTACTACTAGCTGCTTTGCGTGATTCTCTCGACAGGAAACCAGAAGACTGATCGTGATAGTGAGGAGGCAATACTCCAGTTTCTCATTTGTTCCAATCGTATGGAGAACAATCAAGTGTTAATGCCGCAGTAGGCTATAATAATTCCGTCACAATCTTCACCTTGTCAATTTTTGTTGAAGAAGTGGTGGAGAAAAAACGATATTATGTTTCTGAATAATTTCAACGTACAATGTACAAAGCCATGCGAGATGAATGCCTCCAACAAGAGAAGTCAACTGACTCAGTTCACTTGTTCAAGACTTGATCATGCATGGAGAGTATTCAGAAGGCCTATAATAATCCATGGTCTCAATGAATGGCTCGTGATTTATCTCAAAATTAAGATGATTTCAGCTCAATATAGAGACAAACTCAAGTCTGCTATACAGCGACTTCAATGACTAGATGAAAACTTGAGCCGATTGAGTGAAGACAAGGAGCGAATACATAATATGGATGCGCTTTTTGCATTATTCATTGAGGCATAAAGATGATCATTTCACCATTAAATTTAGAGAGAGAGAGAGAGAGAGAGAGAGAGAGAGAGAGAGAGAGAGAGAGAGAGAGAGAGAGAGAGAGAGAGAGAGAGAGAGAGAGAGAGAGAGAGAGAGAGAGAGAGAGAGAGAGAGAGAGAGAGAGAGAGAGAGAGAGAGAGAGAGAGAGAGAGAGAGAGAGAGAGAGAGAGAGTTCTCACAGAAATGATTTCTTACTGTACAGATGGATGAGCGAGAAAACACTCGGATTGAAGGGAAAATTTCATGAACTCTATGAACTGAAATCATCATGATAGAGAAGAACAACATTTCAGAACGAAAGAGAAGATATCCTGGTGCAGAATATTGGAAGAGTGATGAGAGGGGGGAGGGGGGAATGATGGAATCTGTGATACAGATGGTTCCGTGTGGATGGGAATATCTGTGATGAAATGCCAACAGAACTGATACCTACTTGATAACAATGCTGTTCAGAAGCTGCGCTGCTCATAAGCCTTGCACTGATCGAGTTTCTTCCTGAAAATACGGATGAAAATACATTCAATTCCAAACACAGCCACCACCACTTTCTGTCTTTCAATCACTTTCTGTCGAAAAATGAATATAATTTCAGATTTATCGAAGTGTATCGATATAGCTATTTACTGTGACTCAATTGTATACTAATAATTGCCACATGCACGTACTCAGTGGCGGCTCGACGTGGCTCAAACACGTGAGGCAAGATAGGCTTACTTGAGACGCCACCACCCATCAACTGAGTTCGGGCTGAGACTTTCCGATCTCGTATTCCTTACTTTGAGAAGTAAGAAATGCTAGGAAATGCACCCTGCGTTGCGGCCCATATGGGATTGTGCTATCACGCCTGGGCTACCGACTGTGACCCTAGTTTTGAATACGATGCATTTGTCTCCGTTGTATATTCAATTGACAATGCATCATGAATGCTATGAAAAAAAACAGAGATGTTTGTCGTTTGGATCTTCGTATTGGAGCGCGCACGTCAGTAATCCAAATAGTTAAAAGGTGAAATACAATGATTGCAGAAAATACGAATGGGGGGGGGGGGGGGGTTGAGACCCACCACTCCCGCAGGAATGTTTCTCAGAACATATTATATTTTGAGCGCAATAATTACATATTTTGGAGAGAAAATTTGTACTCATTCCATGCTATCATTCAGCTCTGCTTATTCTCCAGTCATTTCATGAGGGAGCATTGTCGTTTGTTTTTTATTCCACAGTATGCATTACAAGTGGTTCTGGTCTCCGAAGTTATTTTAGAAATGTGACTTTTCTGTGTAAAATACTTCGAACGTTCACCTAATAACCGCCCACTTCAGAAAGAAGGAGCCTCGCAGGGAAGTTCTTCGAGATTAAACCATTGCAATATTTTTTTATCAGCATATTTTCCAAAATGTATTGTTTTCATGGAGTATGCAGAGCCTTGCTTCCTCCTCATCCAGTTCAGATGTGATGAGGGAAGTGACTGACGAATGTATTTCTCATGTCACTCAACGAATGGTCATAAGTTCGAGTAGCATCATGCTCATGGGAAATTGATGACTACTCAGAAACGATGAAATATTTTTCTTCGCAATTTTTTCTCCCTTACTTCCCTTCAGAACGTCCTCAAAGTATGAAAATAGGTTGGTTTTTTCCTGAAACATCGGAACTTGATACAAAACCGTGCACCTTAGCTTAATTGACGCAATAGATGAAAAATGAAAGTAGATCAATAAATAGAACATATGAATTGAATATAGATTATATCAAATATATGAGATGATGATGAATAAAATATATAGGCAATGAAAATACTGGACATCCACTTCAACAGGATGAGTGAACGTTTAATGTTTCCGTTCAAAATCATAATTATAGGTGGGTAAAGTCAATTATGAGAGTCTTCTGTGGTCCACGTCTCTATCATCGATTGGTACATTCGCATTCGTTTACAAATCGATTATGTGGGCAAACGGCATACATAGGCATGATGTTACCACATCTTTCAATTCAGCATGAAGACTTGCGTTAAAACTCACTGAAGGGGGGGCAGAGTGCGACTTCTATCTCCTATCATCAGTCCGTTTCATTATGTCATGACATGAAACGCCCTTGGACAAAATTCTCACCCCATTTGACATGGAAGAAGAAAAATCGTGAAAAGTCGATGATTTTTGACCGGGCTTGACAAAAATCTCCCTTATGGAGACATGTGACGTTTTTTTGAGCTAGGAACGTAGAAGAACCAAGATTGGTGGAGAAAGAGTGTTCTCATAACATATCTGCACTCGATTGTCATCTTTAGGTCGATATTTATAACATGGTTACTTTTTTCCCGCCATGTAATTTTAATTGATCAATTTGCATGAGACATTGTAACGTGTGGCTTTATTAATGCGGTTTTGACTGTACAGTTTCCCAGCAATCACCTATAGGGCTGTCAACACATTTCGATTCATATTTGACATCTCTTTGACATACGCTTTACAGCTGGACTTGCTATCGGTCTCTATATAGCTTGCTTGCGGTCTAGTTGGAACGACATACGTTTGTACGATACTGAACAGAATAAAATCATATTCTGCGTTCTGACGTAGTCTATTTTTTCAAAATATTTTCTGTAAATATTCAGAATAGTAATTCATTTTGCAAGGGAATTTTCTGTCATAACCTAATGAGACGAACCAATGGTTAAAACGAGGATTTGCACCTCAGCCCCCCTTTAAATACTCTCAGGTGAGGAAGGTTCGGGTGCAAGGCTATGAGTATCGTCGAGCCGTCACTGCATGTATTCAAGAGAGGTCAAGGTCATGTCGTCTATGTACAGAATACTTCAGACCCGCCAGTGTGCACACCATCTTGCTGCAGGGTCTCAACGTCACACCCTGACAATCACGACTCAGAAGATACTGCCGTCATATTTTCCGATCCGTGATTAAAAGCGCAGTGGCTGAAATCTGGTGAAGTTTAAATGAACTGGGCGGAGGCAGATACTTTCAAATACAAATTAATTGATGTGTCATTGCAATATTAGATACGAAATTAGAATCATTGAAATTATTAATTGGATGAGCGAAGCGAAGACTCAATTACACTATACCGAAAAAAAAAGTGCATGTTTTTTTTTGTTTTTTTTTTTTTTGTTTTTTTGTTCGCGCTCCACAGGTCAGACAAAAATTCAAAATCAGTTGAAACTTGGCACACACATGAAACCCTATCTGACTTGATGCTGTATAGTTTTGAGGCACGATCGGTTGAACAACTTCTGAGAAAACTCATTCCAAAGTTTTCAAAAATCTCATTAGAATAAGCCAGAGGAAAACATTCGTGAAAAATATTTCATCTGAGAGGATTCAAATTCTCAGAGAATTTCAATCTGATATTGATACACATTATTCCGAACTTTTACTCAAATCGGATCAGCCGTATCGATGTAAAAAAATATATAATGTTATTTGTGTCAATTATTCAAAGCTATTAAGATACCTATTAAATCAAAGCAACAAGTGTCACCACTTGATTGTAAACGATTAAAACTAGGCAAACGCGTTATGTGTTTCCGCGTTGATGGATGAGCTGGAATATTTTTTTACATCAAAACGGCTGATCCGATTTCAGTGAAAGTTCGGAATAATGTGTATTATTGGGTCGTTCGAGTTCTGTGGAAATTTGAAAAATTTCGGAGAACATTCACTTTGTCATTTTTTCCGCCTGGCTTATTCATATGGGTTTTTTGAAAACTTCAAAATGATTTATCTCAAGAATTGTTGAACCGATTCTGCCTCAAAACTATACAGCACCAAGTCAGATAGGGGTTCATGTGTGTGCCAAGTTTCATCATGATCTGAATTTCTGTCTGACCTGTAGAGCGCGAACAAAAAAACAAAAAAACAAAAAAAAAACACCTTCGATTTTTCAAGTACAGTGTAATTGAGTCTTCGCTACGCTCATCCAACAAAGCCTTCTTTATTATTATATAAATTATTAATGTAAAATAAGATGGCAGTGGTGTAATGGTTTGGATCTCAAGGTGTATATATATATATATAATAACCAATCCAAAGATAAGTTGATAGGTTCAAGCTCATCCATCAACGCGGCAACACATAACGCGTTTGCCTATTATTAAAACTAGTCAAAGGCGAAATATGCGTTGTAAGATGAGCGAGATATCTCAATAAGGTATAAAAGTCCTTGAAATAGTTTTACCCTTGCTACTTTATCGACTTTGGTATTCTACACACCTTGATATCTGAATAAGCTATAAAAGTCGTTAAAGAAGTTCTACTCTTGCCACTTCATTGACTCTGGTATTCTACACACCTTGACGCATATAAAAAATACTTCATTGTTGGTCAACTCTTGAATCTAGAAAGCAGTGAATCTTGACAACTTAATTCTGTCATAATTTTTATGATATATTTTATGAATATTATCAGTCATTTTATTTTTTTTCTCCAAAACGACTGATCAGAATTGCTTAAAAAATCGTAATAATGTGTAAAATCCATGTATACACATTTAGAGAAAAATTTCATCCCATTTGGAAAGATTTTATTTTTCAACATTTTCCGCCCAGCCAAATCTTATGGGGTTTTTAGAAACTTTGAGATGATGATTCTCAAAATCGGTCCGACCGATTCATCTCAAAAACTATACAGTTCTAAGTTGGATGAGTTTGGGTGTACAAAAAAAGTTTCATGTTGATCAGTCAACCCTTGCGACCTGTGGAGTGCTTACAAACAAAAAAAAAAACAAAAAAAAAAAAAAAAAAAAAAACACACAGACAAAGCCCTATAAGAGTGGAATGGAGACTTCGCTACGCTCATCAATTACAATATCAATTACAAATATGATGTGTGTGAGCATACAGCAGCGTGGTATCTACTATCTAGGCCTAACTGCCTATGGACGGCTAATCGCCCACTTCGACAGTGCTGCCGCCTGGTGAGCTTCAAATCAGGAATACCGTTCTCTTTCCAACTCTATTCATCAATCATCAATCATATTAGGTTAATCCTGTATCTCGTTAGTATCATAGTTTGCTCACTTTCTGAAAGTTGACAACATCTTCAAAATAATTATTGATTCATGTGAAGTACATTAATTTTGTATTTAAATTACAACTCGTTGAATGAGCCAAAATGCAATTACTCCATGGATGAGCGTAGCGAAGATTTCTATCATATTTACCGAAAAAAAAACGTTTTCGTTTCCATGTTTTTTTTCTGTATGTACTTTTGTGCTTTGCATAAAGATCAGGAGAAAATGCAATCATCACGAAACTTTGTCCACACATTGATGTCAATCCTATAAGGATGGACAATACTTGGAATATGTTAGTTTTGCAGAGGCTTCAACGTCTCCACTGAATACGGAAACTACAATCATGCATATTTGCAGTGACTTGCACAACAATCGGATGAGAAATAACGAAGAAAACGCAATAAACGTGTACATTTAATTGAGTATTGGCATCAATTGGTTCTGCGAAGTGTATATGGAACAAGTTGCAGTACTATGAATATCAACAAGTCGCAGGTGAGGTTTTTGAACGTCAGAAGTTATCCAAGGTCCGTGGATGTGGATTAAGCAGACAGAATATTTTTCATTCCGGATTTATATACTTCCAAGCTCATCTCACGACGCAAATCACGCATTTTCATAGTATTTATATACATTATTGTCTTCCTAATCTCATCCGATGATCTATTCGGACCATTAAATTGATGGAATTGAATGAAATTCATACCTGCACGCAATGACCCCAAACATGTGAAATCATTCCTTTTTTTCTGTACCATTTTATTATTGTGTGTTCATCATTGAAATTGGATCTCGAAATGAGTGCTCGATTCATATTCACATTGTATGAAAATAATAATGATTATTGATTGAATCTGAGAAATTCGTGTCGTGGAAGGATTGACAATCATCCGTAGTAGTAGTAGTAGTAGCAGTAGTAGTAGTAGTGGTAGTAGTAGTAGTAGTATTATTAGTAGTAGTAGTGTTTATTCCTTCAACCCTCTCTCGAGGAAATCGGTAAACAATCCTCTCAGGCATTCTCTCTCCATAATATTGTCACAGTAGTCAGGAATACTGTTATTCTCATTTATAATTTCTATTCTAATCGACCATTAACCACTCATCGATATTTATCACGCTGAATGTTCCGACGTCGGTCGTTAGGGAGAATGAACTATACATTTACTTAGTCAGCGTAAATGGCCCAATCGACTGACCGGACTCTTAACATCAAGTGAGGTGTGTGTATAAATGCGTGTGTGATAAGGGAACTCGGTCTCTTCTGGAAGATAGTGATCAAGAGGAACAGTCAAGCCGCTGTCGTCAACATCTCACGCGTGCCGCTGTATCGACTGACCGGACACTTAACATCAAGTGAGGTGTATGTATAAATGCGTGTGTGATAAGGAAACTCGGTCTCTTTTGGAAGATAGTGATCAAGAGGAACAGTCGAGCCGCTGTCGTCAACATCTCACGCGTGCCGCTGTATCGACTGACCGGACACTTGACATCAAGTGAGGTGTATGTATAAATGCGTGTGTGATAAGGGAACTCGGTCTCTTCTGGAAGATAGTGATCAAGAGGAACAGTCGAGCCGCTGTCGTCAACATCTCACGCGTGCCGCTGTATCGACTGACCGGACACTTAACATCAAGTGAGGTGTATGTATGAATGCGTGTGTGATAAGGGAACTCGGTCTCTTCTGGAAGATAGTGATCAAGAGGAACAGTCGAGCCGCTGTCGTCAACATCTCACGCGTGCCGCTGTATCGACAGACCGGACACTCAACATCAAGTGAGGTGTATGTATAAATGCGTGTGTGATGAGGGAACTCGGTCTCTTCTGGAAGATAGTGATCAAGAGGAACAGTCGAGCCGCTGTCGTCAACATCTCACGCGTGCCGCTGTATCGACTGACCGGAATCTTAACATCAAGTGAGGTGTGTGTATAAATGCGTGTGTGATAAGGGAACTCGGTCTCTTCTGGAAGATAGTGATCAAGAGGAACAGTCGAGCCGCTGTCGTCAACATCTCACGCGTGCCGCTGTATCGACTGACCGGACTCTTGACATCAAGTGAAGTGTATGTATAAATGCGTGTGTGATAAGAGAATTCGGTCTCTTTTGGAAGATAGTGATCAAGAGGAACAGTCGAGCCGCTGTCGTCAACATCTCACGCGTGCTGCTGTATCGACTGACCGGACACTCACCATCAAGTGAAGTGTATGTATAAATGCGTGTGTGATAAGGGAACTCGGTCTCTTTTGGAAGATAGTGATCAAGAGGAACATTCGAGCCGCTGTCGTCAACATCTCACGCGTGCCGCTGTATCGACTGACCGGACACTTGACATCAAGTGAGGTGTATGTATAAATGCGTGTGTGATAAGGAAACTCGGTCTCTTCTGGAAGATAGTGATCAAGAGGAACAGTCGAGCCGCTGTCGTCAACATCTCACGCGTGCTGCTGTATCGACTGACCGGACACTCAACATCAAGTGAGGTGTATGTATAAATGCGTGTGTGATAAGGGAACTCGGTCTCTTTTGGAAGATAGTGATCAAGAGGAACAGTCGAGCCGCTGTCGTCAACATCTCACGCGTGCCGCTGTATCGACTGACCGGACACTTAACATCAAGTGAGGTGTATGTATAAATGCGTGTGTGATGAGGGAACTCGGTCTCTTTTGGAAGATAGTGATCAAGAGGAACAGTCGAGCCGCTGTCGTCAACATCTCACGCGTGCCGCTGTATCGACTGACCGGACACTTAACATCAAGTGAGGTGTATGTATAAATGCGTGTGTGATAAGGGAACTCGGTCTCTTTTGGAAGATAGTGATCAAGAGGAACAGTCGAGCCGCTGTCGTCAACATCTCTCGCGTGCAGCTGTATCGACTGACCAGACACTTAACATCAAGTGAGGTGTATGTATAAATGCGTGTGTGATGAGGGAACTCGGTCTCTTTTGGAAGATAGTGATCAAGAGGAACAGTCGAGCCGCTGTCGTCAACATCTCTCGCGTGCAGCTGTATCGACTGACCAGACACTTAACATCAAGGGAGGTGTATGTATAAATGCGTGTGTGATGAGGGAACTCGGTCTCTTTTGGAAGATAGTGTTCAAGAGGAACAGTCGAGCCGCTGTCGTCAACATCTCACGCGTGCCGCTGTATCGACTGACCGGACACTTAACATCAAGTGAGGTGTATGTATAAATGCGTGTGTGATAAGGGAACTCGGTCTCTTCTGGAAGATAGTGATCAAGAGGAACAGTCGAGCCGCTGTCGTCAACATCTCACGCGTGCCGCTGTATCGACAGACCGGACACTCAACATCAAGTGAGGTGTATGTATAAATGCGTGTGTGATGAGGGAACTCGGTCACTTTTAGAAGATAGTGATCAAGAGGAACAGTCGAGCCGCTGTCGTCAACATCTCACGCGTGCCGCTGTATCGACTGACCGGACACTCAACATCAAGTGAGGTGTATGTATAAATGCGTGTGTGATAAGGGAACTCGGTCTCTTCTGGAAGATAGTGTTCAAGAGGAACAGTCGAGCCGCTGTCGTCAACATCTCTCGCGTGCCGCTGTATCGACTGACCGGACACTCAACATCAAGTGAGGTGTATGTATAAATGCGTGTGTGATGAGGGAACTCGGTCTCTTTTGGAAGATAGTGATCAAGAGGAACAGTCGAGCCGCTGTCGTCAACATCTCACGCGTGCCGCTGTATCGACTGACCGGACACTTAACATCAAGTGAGGTGTATGTATAAATGCGTGTGTGATGAGGGAACTCGGTCTCTTCTGGAAGATAGTGATCAAGAGGAACAGTCGAGCCGCTGTCGTCAACATCTCACGCGTGCCGCTGTATCGACTGACCGGACACTTAACATCAAGTGAGGTGTATGTATAAATGCGTGTGTGATGAGGGAACTCGGTCTCTTCTGGAAGATAGTGATCAAGAGGAACGGTCGAGCCGCTGTCGTCAACATCTCACGCGTGCCGCTGTATCGACTGACCGGACACTTAACATCAAGTGAGGTGTATGTATAAATGCGTGTGTGCTAAGGGAACTCGGTCTCTTCTGGAAGATAGTGATCAAGAGGAACGGTCGAGCCGCTGTCGTCAACATCTCACGCGTGCCGCTGTATCGACTGACCGGACACATAACATCAAGTGAGGTGTATGTATAAATGCGTGTGTGATGAGGGAACTCGGTCTCTTCTGGAAGATAGTGTTCAAGAGGAACAGTCGAGCCGCTGTCGTCAACATCTCACTCGTGCCGCTGTATCGACTGACCGGACACTTAACATCAAGTGAGGTGTATGTATAAATGCGTGTGTGATGAGGGAACTCGGTCTCTTTTGGAAGATAGTGATCAAGAGGAACAGTCGAGCCGCTGTCGTCAACATCTCACTCGTGCCGCTGTATCGACTGACCGGACACTTAACATCAAGTGAGGTGTATGTATAAATGCGTGTGTGATGAGGAAACTCGGTCTCTTTTGGAAGATAGTGATCAAGAGGAACAGTCGAGCCGCTGTCGTCAACATCTCTCGCGTGCCGCTGTATCGCCTGACCGGACACTTAACATCAAGTGAGGTGTATGTATAAATGCGTGTGTGATGAGGAAACTCGGTCTCTTTTGGAAGATAGTGATCAAGAGGAACAGTCGAGCCGCTGTCGTCAACATCTCTCGCGTGCAGCTGTATCGACTGACCGGACACTTAACATCAAGTGAGGTGTATGTATAAATGCGTGTGTGATGAGGAAACTCGGTCTCTTTTGGAAGATAGTGATCAAGAGGAACAGTCGAGCCGCTGTCGTCAACATCTCTCGCGTGCAGCTGTATCGACTGACCGGACACTTAACATCAAGTGAGGTGTATGTATAAATGCGTGTGTGATGAGGGAACTCGGTCTCTTTTGGAAGATAGTGATCAAGAGGAACAGTCGAGCCGCTGTCGTCAACATCTCACTCGTGCCGCTGTATCGACTGACCGGACACTTAACATCAAGTGAGGTGTATGTATAAATGCGTGTGTGATGAGGAAACTCGGTCTCTTTTGGAAGATAGTGATCAAGAGGAACAGTCGAGCCGCTGTCGTCAACATCTCACTCGTGCCGCTGTATCGACTGACCGGACACTTAACATCAAGTGAGGTGTATGTATAAATGCGTGTGTGATAAGGGAACTCGGTCTCTTTTGGAAGATAGTGATCAAGAGGAACAGTCGAGCCGCTGTCGTCAACATCTCACGCGTGCCGCTGTATCGACTGACCGGACTCTTAACATCAAGTGAGGTGTATGTATAAATGCGTGTGTGATAAGGGAACTCGGTCTCTTTTGGAAGACAGTGATCAAGAGGAACAGTCGAGCCGCTGTCGTCAACATCTCTCGCGTGCAGCTGTATCGACTGACCGGACTCTTAACATCAAGTGAGGTGTATGTATAAATGCGTGTGTGATAAGGGAACTCGGTCTCTTTTGGAAGATAGTGATCAAGAGGAACAGTCGAGCCGCTGTCGTCAACATCTCACGCGTGCCGCTGTATCGACTGACCGGACACTTAACATCAAGTGAGGTGTATGTATAAATGCGTGTGTGATAAGGGAACTCGGTCTCTTCTGGGAGATAGTGATCAAGAGGAACAGTCGAGCCGCTGTCGTCAACATCTCACGCGTGCCGCTGTATCGACAGACCGGACACTCAACATCAAGTGAGGTGTATGTATAAATGCGTGTGTGATGAGGGAACTCGGTCACTTTTAGAAGATAGTGATCAAGAGGAACAGTCGAGCCGCTGTCGTCAACATCTCACGCGTGCCGCTTTATCGACTGACCGGACACTCAACATCAAGTGAGGTGTATGTATAAATGCGTGTGTGATGAGGGAACTCGGTCTCTTTTGGAAGATAGTGATCAAGAGGAACAGTCGAGCCGCTGTCGTCAACATCTCACGCGTGCCGCTGTATCGACTGACCGGACTCTTGACATCAAGTGAGGTGTATGTATAAATGCGTGTGTGATGAGGGAACTCGGTCTCTTTTGGAAGATAGTGATCAAGAGGAACAGTCGAGCCGCTGTCGTCAACATCTCACTCGTGCCGCTGTATCGACTGACCGGACACTTAACATCAAGTGAGGTGTATGTATAAATGCGTGTGTGATGAGGGAACTCGGTCTCTTTTGGAAGATAGTGATCAAGAGGAACAGTCGAGCCGCTGTCGTCAACATCTCACGCGTGCCGCTGTATCGACTGACCGGACTCTTAACATCAAGTGAGGTGTATGTATAAATGCGTGTGTGATAAGGGAACTCGGTCTCTTCTGGAAGATAGTGTTCAAGAGGAACAGTCGAGCCGCTGTCGTCAACATCTCACGCGTGCCGCTGTATCGACTGACCGGACACTTGACATCAAGTGAGGTGTATGTATAAATGCGTGTGTGATGAGGGAACTCGGTCTCTTCTGGAAGATAGTGATCAAGAGGAACAGTCGAGCCGCTGTCGTCAACATCTCTCGCGTGCAGCTGTATCGACTGACCGGACACTTAACATCAAGTGAGGTGTATGTTTAAATGCGTGTGTGATGAGGGATCTCGGTCTCTTTTGGAAGATAGTGATCAAGAGGAACAGTCGAGCCGCTGTCGTCAACATCTCACGCGTGCCGCTGTATCGACTGACCGGACTCTTAACATCAAGTGAGGTGTATGTATAAATGCGTGTGTGATGAGGAAACTCGGTCTCTTTTGGAAGATAGTGATCAAGAGGAACAGTCGAGCCGCTGTCGTCAACATCTCACGCGTGCCGCTGTATCGACTGACCGGACACATAACATCAAGTGAGGTGTATGTATAAATGCGTGTGTGATGAGGGAACTCGGTCTCTTCTGGAAGATAGTGATCAAGAGGAACATTCGAGCCGCTGTCGTCAACATCTCACGCGTGCCGCTGTATCGACTGACCGGACACTTGACATCAAGTGAGGTGTATGTATAAATGCGTGTGTGATAAGGGAACTCGGTCTCTTCTGGAAGATAGTGATCAAGAGGAACAGTCGAGCCGCTGTCGTCAACATCTCACGCGTGCAGCTGTATCGACTGACCGGACACTTAACATCAAGTGAGGTGTATGTATAAATGCGTGTGTGATGAGGGAACTCGGTCTCTTTTAGAAGATAGTGATCAAGAGGAACAGTCGAGCCGCTGTCGTCAACATCTCACGCGTGCCGCTGTATCGACAGACCGGACACTTAACATCAAGTGAGGTGTACGTATAAATGCGTGTGTGATGAGGGAACTCGGTCTCTTTTGGAAGATAGTGATCAAGAGGAACAGTCGAGCCGCTGTCGTCAACATCTCACGCGTGCCGCTGTTTATCTCGACGTACTCTCCTGGGCCAGGTCAACCTCCGCGTTCTGAGTATCGGTCTTGTTGACCGTTTAATTCCACTATTTTAAATTCTTAGCTCGTCGGTTCGTTATTGGTTTCATTATTGATACATGTTAATTTCATTCCAATTGTTCAACTCATTTCTTCTGTTCAGAACCAATAAAATAACCAAAGTCAGTATAATTAAAGCTTGTGTTTTATCTTCACGATCTCACAACCCGCCTCTCATAATTCATAAGCAAGAGCTTCTTCACTAAATACCTCGCTACATCCTTAGTCCAAATCTTTTCCAAATTTCGACATACAAAATCAGGTTGTAACAATATATCGGGCACTCATCCGTAGTTTCTCTCCCACTACACATCCCACTCAATGCTACCATTCATACTCCCGATACTATTTCTATCATTATTGAATGGCTTTGATGATATTGATTCTTCAGCACTGTATATTATCACCATAATCTATATTATTCATTAGTGTCACATTGAAGTGTATGTGTGGAGAAGCAAGAATGGGGAGATTCTGAAATTGAATTAAATAGTCGAGAAAACACAATGAGATTCACACAATATCACAGACAACTTGTACAATTCCATCGGCGGTATCTTTCCAATTTCATCCCTTCAACTGTTGGACTGCACGATGTGAGATCGAATCCAGGAGTTGGATGGAAGGATTTCGGGTCTGATGTGACATGGAGAAAACTATCGGGAAGTATGATGAGATGAGGTGCATCAAATTGCCCCCCCCCCCTCATAGAAAAATAAGGGGTGGGGGGAGGATGAAAAGTAAATGTGCTCGTTTTGTGCTGAAATGTGCCGCCAACATTTCGTTTTGTGCTGGTACCGTTTACAGAGTATGTACAACTACGTGTGGGAGGCTGGCTTGATGCAGAGCCCCCCCACTCTTTGAATAGTATGTCTGCGATAAGTGAGTCGAAATGTGCTCGTTTTGTGCTGAAATGTGCCGTTGAAATTTCGTTTTATGCCGGTACTGTTTCCAAGATATTACAAACTACGTGTGGGGGGCCCAATTTAACACCCCCCCCGGCCCCCCCACACATAAAAACGAATGGATATGAACTGATGCTTCTCACGTATTTTGTAATATCTCGGAAACGGTACCAGATAAACCAAAAATTTGACGGCACATTTTAGCAAAAAACGAGCACATTTCAATGGAAGCCAAAAATGCATCACTTTGAGTGGGAGGAAGGGGGGTTTAGTTGACCCGCCCACACATAGTTTGTAATATCTCGGAAACGGTACCAGCACAGAACGAAATTTCAACGGCACATTCAGGCACAAAACGAGCACATTTCAATAACGGGGAGAAAAATAATTAGTTCGTATGTGGAGGGGGGGGGGGGGGTTGGTAATGAGTTGGCCCCCCACACGTAGTTTGTAATATCTCCGAAACGGTACCGGCAAAAAATGAAAATTCAACGGCACATTTCAGCACAAAACCAGCATATTCATATCACATTCAAAGAAGTCAAATGTCCGTATGTGAGAGGGCTGATGTCAAGTTACCCACCCCCCACACGTTGTTTGTAATATCTCGGAAACGGTATCAGCACAGAACAAAATTTTGGCGGAACATTTCAGCACAAAACAAGCACATTTCAATTACAGAAAAAAATGTATTAGTTCGTATGTGGGGGGGGGGGGGGGGCTGGTGTTAAGTTGGCCCCCCACACGTAGTTTGTAATATCTCCGAAACGGTACCAGCACGAAACGAAATTTGAACTTCACATTTAGGCACAAAACGAGCACATTTCGATAACGGCGAGAAAAATAATTAGTCCGTATGTGAGGGGGCGGTGTTGAGTTGCCCCCCCCTCACGTTGTTTGTAATTGATGAGCGTAGCGAAGTCTCCATCCCACTCCTATAGGGCTTTGTCTGTGTTTTTTTTTTTTTTGTAAGCACTCCACAGGTCGCAAGGGTTGACTGATCAACCTGAAACTTTTTTTACACGCAAACTCATCCAACTTAAAACTGTATAGTTTTTGGGATGAATCGGTCGGACCGATTTTGAGAATCATCATCTCAAATTTTCTAAAAACCCCATAAGATTTGACTGGGCGGAAAATGTTGAGAAATAAAATCTCTCCAAATGGGATGAAATTTCCTCTGAATGTGTATACATGGATTTTACACATTATTACGATTTTTTAAGCAATTCTGATCAGTCGTTTTGAAGAAAAAAAAATGACTGATAATATTCATAAAATATATCATAAAAATTGTGACAGAATTAAGTTGTCAAGATTCACTGCTTTCTAGATTCAAGAGTTGACCAACAATGAAGTATTTCTTATATGCGTCAAGGTGTGTAGAATACCAGAGTCAATGAAGTGGCAAGAGTAGAACTACTTTAACGACTTTAATAGCATATTCAGATATCAAGGTGTGTAGAATACCAGAGTCGATAAAGTAGCAAGGGTAGAACTACTTCAAGGACTTTTATACCCTATTCAGATATCTCGCTCATCTTACAACGCATATTTCGCCTTTGACTAGTATCTCGGAAACGGTACAGGCACAAAATGAAATTTCAACGGCACAATGCAGCACAAAACTAGCACATTTATATCACATTCAAAGTAGTCGAATGTCCATATGTGGGGGGGCTGATGTCAAGTTACCCACCCCCCACACGTTGTTTGTAATATCTCGGAAACGGTATCAGCACAAAATGAAATTTTGGTGGCACATTTCAGCACAAAACAAGCACATTCCGAAAACAGCAAAGAATGTATCAGTTCGTATGTGGGGGGGAGGGGTTAGTGTTAAGTTGGCCCCCCACACGTTGTTTGAAATGTCTTGAAAACGGTACAAGCACAAAACGAAATTGTAGCGGCACGTTTCAGCACAAAATGAACACACTCAGGGAGCATCTGGAGAATTAGTATGTTCGTATGTGAGGGGGCTGGTGTTGAGTTGCCCACCCCCACACGTAGTTTGTTATATCTCGGAAACAGTACCAGCACAAAACGAAATGTTGGCGGCACATTTCAGCACAAAACGAGCACATTTACTTTCCATCCTCCCCCCACCCCTTATTTTTCTGTGAGGGGGCCAAGTTGATGCACCTGATGAGATGATATCGACATTCATGATTGAGCTCTTTGTTCACCAATTTGTGATTCATGAAAACGCTCAACACAGTTCGAACACAAATTGACGACATCCTCAAGAACCAATCTTGAGGTCATCATCTCAGCGCAATCCATATGTCGATCAGATAATCAATTCTATTGTTTTGAGGAAAATACAATTCGTTCCATTCATAGCTCCGTGAACTAATTGGAATGATGCAAAGACTTACTTATACCATGCTTCCTTCCATCTCTCTTGCCAATTGAGCCAGCATCAACCTGAACAGAGAACATGATATATACAAAGAAGTACACACACATGAATACACATACACAAATATATATATGAATATATATATATATATATATATATATATATATATATATATATATATATATATATATATATATATGTATATATATATATATTTATATATATATATATATATATATATATATATATATATATATATATATATATATATATATATATATATATATATATATATATATATATGAATATATATATATATATATATATATATATATATATATATATATATATATATGTATAAATATATATATTTTTATATATACATATATATATATATATAAATATATATATATATATATATATATATATATATATATATATATATATATATATATATATATATATATATATATAGATGTATATATATATATATATATATTGTTGCGGCGACAGTGGTATAAATATCAGCTGTTACAAAGCTACCCTTATGTCTCGACTCAGTATTCGGTGAAAATACGAATATATCCGAGGACATCCGAGGCTGCCCGAGCAAGGTCGACTTCAGGTCACTTATTAGTATAATATTCACTCAGTCATAGATCGTCATTAGATCAGTCATCGCTCTCGAAAGTTATCAGATATTATCAGTACGCATTATAAACTCGATGTATTTATTATTTATTATTGGTGAATAAACCGTCATTATTATTTGTAAAGTCTCTTTGTGTTTTCTCTCTTTCTTTTAAATAAAACAAGCACACTGCCTCCAGAAAGTCTCCCTGAGGTGTAAGAGGTAACAAAACAAGTTACACCCAACATATTGGTCCCTTGAGCCGGAGACGTGTGCATTGTTATTATTTTTCTGCATTCCAACGACGCGTTTATTTTACCTTCGATTATTGCGTGTGTCTCTTGAAATCCCGGGTAAAGTACACATAAACTATTTATCATTGTATATTATTTTATTGTTTATTAGTATTGTTGCAATGGAAAAACAACAATTAGAGTTAAAATCACTTCAAGACAGGAGAGAGGCAATATTTGAGCGTGTTCAGCGACATTTGGACGCGTTTAAAAACATCGCACCCAATGACGTGCCTATTCTAGAACCTCGTTATAATCGTATGTTGACGATGGAGGACGATTTCAATTTAATTCAATCAAAGATTATTGAAATCAATGTTCGAGTTATACCGCCAAATCAACCACTTGATGTTAAACAAGTGCAATCTAGTTTCGAGGGAATGTTTTACGCTGCAGAAGCTCTATATCTTGCATCTAAAGAAAAGGCTAGCAATGCGTCACCAAAAGCTTCGTTTTCAACAGGCCATGTTAGCTCGTTGCCGACCATCAACATTCCGATGTTCTCCGGTGATCTTAAACAATGGAGTGAGTACTATTCCCTGTTCAAGTCACTGATTCATGAGAACGATCAGCTCAACAACAATCAGAAGTTTCATTATTTGATTTCCACATTAAAAAACTCTGCTCTTGCAACCATTTCTGGCTTTCACATCTCTTCGGACAATTATCCTCTGGCATTTGCAACATTAGTTTCTCGTTATCAAAACATACGTTTGTTAGCTAGTCTCTATATCCAAGAGATCTTAGAGTTTACGCCTCTAAAATCTAATTCTCATTCTAGCTTACAAAGCTTTCTGTGTGTACACAAGAGTTCTATTGAGGCACTCAAGGCTATTGCTATTCCTGATTTGGCTGATTTTATTCTCCTCTCATTGGCATTGACGAACCTTGACATTTCGACGCGTAAGGCATTCGAGAATAGACATTCCTCGCAGAATACCCCGACTTATGCGTCATTGATTGCATTTATTGAGGATCAGTCCAGGACTATGGAGTTGTGCGGTCTTGATAATAGCTCTAGCTCTCTGAAAGTATACTCTTCCCCGCCTAAGCAAACAACTTCGGTGAAAGCTCGCTCTAATCACGCTGCAACAGTATCAACTGTTGTAAAACCTATCTCTGCAGGCTCACAGACGTGTTCCCAGTGCTCCGGTCCTCATTATATTGCATCATGCTCTGCTTATCTGTCAATGACAGTCTCACAACGACGTGATCTTCTCGTCAAGAAAAGTCTCTGCTTCAACTGTCTCGGACCTCATAAAGTCCAGGCATGCCGCTCTCAGAAGAACTGTCGGATATGCAGTTCGCGTCATCACACATCTATTCATAACTCCGAGAGTACTGCTTCAACTCAATCGACGTCTGCGACGTCGACACCTCAGCAAGATGGATTCAACTCTCATCACGCTCTCCCTCGGCAAGCTAGCAAGCGGATATCAGTCCTACTAGCCACTGTTCTCGTACAAGTCTACACGCCTCAAGGTATCGTACTCAAGGCTCGAGCTCTTTTAGATCAAGGCTCAGAGATCTCATTTGTATCCGAATCATTAGTGCAGAAACTACATCTCTCACGGCGCCGCGCAGCGGTACCGTTACTCGGCATTGGTGCACAGCATGCTGGAACCACTCGAGGTATTGTTTCATTTAACATTCAACCTCATTATCTCTCAGACTTTAAGTGTGATGTTGATGCCTTCATCTTGCCTGATCTCACTGCTCATCTACCGAGCACCTGTATGCAATCCCGCGATTTGCCTCATCTCGCTGGTCTAACACTGGCGGATCCTGACTGTTTCACTCCTGGTAAAATCGATCTCATCCTTGGCGCTGACATCTACGGTCGGTTAATCGAAAGCGATCTAATCAAAGGACCACCGAACACTCCAATTGCACAACGCACCAACTTGGGTTGGGTATTGTCGGGTCCAAGCGCGTCGATTGATGATTCATCTCAGCAACCGCCAGCACAAGGATTCCGATGTTCGGTCGATAACGATTTGCATGATCTTCTCGAACGGTTCTGGGTCCAAGAAGAAACGCCGTCAAAATTACCTCTAGAACTGTCCGTCGATGAAGCTAAGTGTGAATCACACTTTGCCTCTACGCATTCACGAGACACCGATGGGAGGTACATCGTGCGCCTGCCTTTCAAGACGGAACCAGATGATCTCGGAGATTCTCACACGCCAGCCTCTCGCATGCTCTCTCGCTTAGCCAAGCAGTTCGCAAAAGACATACTCTACTTTCAACGATACAAAGAGTTTCTTGACGAGTACGAGAAGCTGGGTCACATGCGACGCGTGCCAGCATCGCAGCACGGAACTCAACCAGTGTGTTATTTGCCACACCATGGAGTTGTCAGGGAAAGCAGCGTGACAACAAAGCTGCGAGTGGTATTCAACGCCTCCTGCCGTACAGAGAAAGGATCGTCTCTGAACGACCATCTCTACATCGGAGAGAAGCTACAAACAGACTTGGCTGACGTAGTCCTCCGATGGCGGCAGTATCAATTTGTCTTCTCCGCGGACATAGAGAAGATGTTTAGACAGATTCTGGTACATCAAGATGATTGGGACCTTCAAAGGATCTTGTGGACTCCCAATCTCTCCAATAGACCAAGAGAATATCAACTTGTAACGGTAACGTATGGCCAATCGTCGGCACCATATCTGGCCCTTCGTGTACTCAAGCAGCTGATCGAGGACGAAGGACATCGTTTTCCTCTCGCCGTTGACATTCTCCGCCGTGGCATGTACGTCGACGACGCCTTTGGTGGCTCAGACACTCTTGAAGAAGCTCAGATAGTTCTGAAACAACTCGACGGTCTCTGCACGGCGGGCGGCTTTAAACTCCAGAAGTGGACGTCGAACGACGACTCCATTCTCAGCACTCTTTCTGATGATCGGAAAGCAACGTCTTCGTCATTAGTAATCGACGATCAACCTCTATTCAAAACCCTTGGAATCTCGTGGCAACCTCAATCTGATAACTTTATCTTCTCCACAGGTCTAAGTGATATCTCTCCTCCTACAAAGCGCAAGGTTCTATCGAAGATATCTCAAC
The DNA here is from genome assembly GCA_964007535.1 of Brachyptera risi. Lineage (NCBI taxonomy): Eukaryota > Metazoa > Arthropoda > Insecta > Plecoptera > Taeniopterygidae > Brachyptera > Brachyptera risi. Next base: position 72,186 of record CAXFZR010000066.1, on the reverse strand, counting down.
TCTTCGATCCTCTCGGATGGCTGTCTCCTGTGACCGTCAGATCCAAGATGTTACTGCAAGAAATATGGTTACTAAAACTTGGTTGGGATGAGATATTGCCATCTCATATTGCTCATCAATGGTCTCAATTCATCAGCCAACTCGAAGACATCTCGGTAATCTCTATTCCACGTTGGCTTGGTACATCTACTAACAGTCATGCCGTTGAACTTCACGGCTTCTCAGACGCATCTCAACTAGCAATGGCTTCTGTGACGTACGTCCGTGTACTCTCTGAAGATGATGAGGCTTGTGTCACGATAATTGGGGCGAAGACAAAAGTCGCGCCATTGAAGAGGATGACAATTCCTCGCCTAGAGCTTGCTGCAGCGGTACTTCTCACTCGGCAGATGGCTCATGCTCGTAAGGTACTTAATCTCTTTAACGCACCTGTTCATTTGTGGACTGACTCCACTGTAGCTCTAGCTTGGATCCGCAGTCACCCATCTCGCTGGAAAGACTTCGTAGCTAACAGAGTCTCCGTAATTCAAGAGACGTTGCCCGAGGCTCATTGGCATCACATTTCTGGCAAGGAGAATCCAGCAGACTGTGCCTCACGTGGTGTTTCTCCTCAGCAATTGAAAGAAGAATCGCTGTGGTGGAAAGGACCTTCATGGCTCTCTCAACCGTCAACGATTTGGACCGATTGTACTCCACCACTCGACGACGGTGTACAACTGGAAGAACGAGGCTCTAAAGTCATTTCAGTAGTTGCGACTGAAGCTCCGCCACCATGGAACTTGATAACCAGGTACTCTAGTCTTACTCGTTTGCTCCGTGTTACAGCCATTTGTCGAAGAGTCATCTCACGGATGCAACGCGTTCCAGAGTCATCACTCTACTACCCACTTTCACCTGCAGAGATTTTATCTTCGCGTCTCTATTGGGTAGGAGTCGTGCAGAGGACTCACTTATCCGATGAGCGGAGACTAGTCTTCCGAAATCATGTACTTCCTCGAAACAACTCATTGTCACGACTAACTCCGTATCTAGACTCAACGGATCTTCTTCGCATCGGTGGTCGCCTCAAGAACTCGCTCCTCGATCCCGACGCGAAGCACCCACTCATTCTACCCCGGGAATCAGCTTTCACTCAGCTGGTGATCGCTGACGCTCACAACAAGACATTGCATGGTGGAACTCAGGTAACTACGGCACTAATTCGTCGAGATTATTGGATTTTGGGCGGAAGAGTGCCCGTGCGTTCATACATCCTGAGATGTGTCAAGTGTGCACGTCATCGGAAAGTTGCCGCCAAGCAACTCATGGGACAGCTTCCAGCCACGAGAGTGACGCCATCGCGCCCATTTCTCCACTCTGGCGTCGACTACGCTGGTCCTTTCACTGTAAAAACTTGGAAAGGGCGGGCGGCAAAATCCTACAAAAGTTACATTGTTCTTTTTGTCTGTTTCTCGACGTCAGCCATCCACCTGGAACTCGCTACTGACTACTCTACCGACGGGTTTCTAGCAGCCTACAAACGTTTTACCGGTCGCCGCGGAATCTGCGAAACACTCTCCAGCGACTGTGGAACGAACTTCGTCGGCGCAGACGCAGAACTTCGGAATTTGTTTTCAATTGCAGGTAAAGAATCTGCCCGAATAGGCAACCTTCTCGCAAACGATGGAACCAAGTGGAAGTTCAATCCACCCTCCTCTCCACACTTCGGAGGAAAATGGGAGGCGGGAGTGAAGTCCGTTAAATTCCATCTTCGGCGAGTCATCGGCGAGACTCTACTCACCTATGAGGAGTTCTCCACTCTCCTAATTCAGATAGAGGCGGTGCTGAACTCTCGGCCACTATGTCCGATCTCAGATGACCCCGCCGACGTCGCGGCGCTTACTCCAGGTCATTTCCTCATCGGCGCCGCTTTAACTTCGATTCCTGAGCCAACCATTTCCGACATTGCCACAACTCGTCTCTCTCGGTGGCAACTTCTCCGCCAGATGCTAGAACATTTCTGGGCGCGCTGGTCAACCAAATGCCTTCAACGGTTCCACGCAATTGGCAAGTGGCATCAACCATCTGACGCAATCAGAGTTGGTTCATTAGTGCTAATCATGGACGAGCGCTATCCTCCCGCTAAATGGCCTCTCGCTCGTGTCACCGCGACTCATCCAGGCCCTGATAGGCTTACACGAGTCGTGACAGTGAAGACATCGACGTCTACATTCAAAAGACCGGTAGTCAAACTATGTCCACTACCCGTCTCAATCTTCGAGTAATCATACACCGAGTCATGAGCATTCGACCAAGAAAATACTTCGTCAACTCTGTCGACGAGACGGGCGGTATGTTGCGGCGACAGTGGTATAAATATCAGCTGTTACAAAGCTACCCTTATGTCTCGACTCAGTATTCGGTGAAAATACGAATATATCCGAGGACATCCGAGGCTGCCCGAGCAAGGTCGACTTCAGGTCACTTATTAGTATAATATTCACTCAGTCATAGATCGTCATTAGATCAGTCATCGCTCTCGAAAGTTATCAGATATTATCAGTACGCATTATAAACTCGATGTATTTATTATTTATTATTGGTGAATAAACCGTCATTATTATTTGTAAAGTCTCTTTGTGTTTTCTCTCTTTCTTTTAAATAAAACAAGCACACTGCCTCCAGAAAGTCTCCCTGAGGTGTAAGAGGTAACAAAACAAGTTACACCCAACATATATATATATATATATATATATATATATATATATATATATGAATATATATATATATATATATATATATATATATATATATATATATATATATATATATATATATATATATATATATATATATACATGATAATAATAATAATAATATTGTTACAACTTAGGTTCTATGGGGATGTATATACTAAGTTGTGGGATCGGGTTCGGGACCAGACTGGGTCTCACTTCTCAAAGAACTGAATGACATAGTTAAAAAGAGAATACTATTTAATGTATGTAACTAACTAGGAAAACGCGGGATGCGCGTTGTGAGATGAGCTTAGAAGTATGGCAATCTAGAATGAATAATATTCTCTCTGCTCAATTTACATCTTTAAACCTTGACTTACTTCAAACATTCAAAAACCTCACCTGCAACTTGTTGATATTCATAGTAACCTGCAACCTGTCGCATAAACACTTTGCAAAACCAATAGATCCAAATATTCAATAAAATGTACACGTTTATTGCGTTTTCTTCATTATTTCTCATTCGATTGTTGTAAAAATCTCTGAAAAGGTGTATAATAGTATTTCCCATATTCTGTGAGAATTTGAAAGCTTTTGAAAAATTCTTGTTTTTCAAGTATTTTTCCTCCTGGCTATTATAACGAGGATTTTCCAAACTTTCTGATTATTTTCCGGACAAACCTTCTGACCGATTCCTCTGAATAACAATCCCAACCTATTCTGGTATGACACCAACGTTCAGAAAAAGTTTCGAGTTGATTGATTCATTTCTCTGACCGGTATGCCGCGTACATAATTACAAAAAAAAAAAAAAAAAAACATAAAAACGAAGCCCATTTTTTTTCAGGGTGTGAAATGGAAAGCTTCGCTACGCTCATCTAATTAACATACCCCGGAACCTTAGAATTAGAGCCCCCCCCCCCCCATTGGGTGAAGCCCTAAATAAAAATAAACCCACCCAATTATAGGTCCTACTCCTACCGTATAACAGTTGAGGTCGCCGGAGTGGGGTCGCGATGAAGATGCTCGTCGGAAGGTCGTCGGAGTCTAGGTTCTCCCCTCTCGTTCGATCTTCGGGGTCTGTCGTGATCACCTGTCTCCCTTGAATCACTTAGATCAACTCCCAGGTCAGAATCTCATTAGAAGTCGCTACCCACCCGGTCATCGGTAGTACCCAGTTCTGCGCATGCGCACTCCCGCCGGGTTCTAGGTAGGCTACCCGCTTAGCGTAGATGTTATGAGGCTAGCGGGTTCCAGGGTTGACGGGAATAGACACTGTGGTGGCCTATGATGGAACTGAGGTATAGGTGTGGAATTGCGCATACACGTACAGAGGCAAGAAGGATAGAGGGTGAAAGGTCTAGGGGTCTCAGGTGAGTGGCCATAGAGATACGTATCTTCGTGACACACCTCCACCTCCCACTCTATTCTCCATCTAGAACCAATTTCTGCTCAGGTACCGCTGGTCGCATACTCTCTATCACTTGGTTGGGGAGTCCTTCTTTCTTCACAGGATCTATCCGTCTTCAGTGTTCTCTTCAACTCGATGCCACTCTGACGTCCCTCACCTGCTGGAACTACCTAGGTGGTCTTCATAAATCCATTAATTAAAATTACCCCAATAGTAACAAATTGATGATACAATATACAATAATCCAATTGAAGGTTCCAGGGAAAATACATGTTTTCAGTAGGTATAATAATTCCATATATCTCATTATCTATCTGAAAATGTACCGTTGCTATCAGATAAAAAAGAACATTCATCCTAATCATTTATTATGATAATACCCACAATAATGGTATGAAAAACATAGTGAATAATGTTAAAATGAGCACAAAGATTTGTCACTTTACTTATGAAATAAATATATAATGTCACATCAGTGTCTATATAGTGACAACAATGTCATGATAAGTCCAGTGGAGATGAATCTATCAAATATAATCCCATCATAATCATGTTATATTCACATTATTGAAGTGTAATACGTAGTGGATCATGCTGAAATATAATCACATGTAATTGTTACTTTCACTTATGAATTCGATATTGAATGTCACATCAGTGTCTATATAGTGACAACAATGTCATGATAAGTCCAGTGGAGATGAATCTATCAAATATAATCCCATCATAATCATGTTATATTCACATTATTGAAGTGTAATACGTAGTGGATCATGCTGAAATATAATCACATGTAATTGTCACTTTCACTTATGAATTCGATATTGAATGTCACATCAGTGTCTATATAGTGACAACAATGTCATGATAAGTCCAGTGGAGATGAATCTATCAAATATCATCCCATCATAATCATGTTATATTCACATTATTGAAGTGTAAAACGTAGTGGATCATGCTGAAATATAATCACATGTAATTGTCACTTTCACTTATGAATTCGATATTGAAGGTCACATCAGTGTCCATAGTGACAACAATGTCATGGTAAGTATAGTGGAGATGAATCTTTCTTCTGAATGTCTTTCATTCTTCATCACTATTACTATATGCACTTTCAAAAAGCAGCCGATTCACTGGTGCATTCCATGGACCATCGCCATCCGACTTCTCTGACGGCGATCAACTGTTGTTTTCCTTATACAAAATAGATCCCCAATAAAAATAATATAAATTGTGAAGCAAATATTGACATCAACGTCAAGGAGAAAAAAAAATGTTAATAAATGCATTAATAATTATGTCATTATGTGTTCATTAAGAAAGAGGTGGTAGTTTGAGACCTAGTCCCTCCCACACCATGATGGCTGCTGAGTGTACGTGCTTTCTCTGTTATGGTTGACAGATTGTATGACTATCATCTTTCCCTATCAACGACACCTACACACACATGGCTCAGTTGGCTCTCATTGGACGCCAGGAAGAAGATTGCCCTAAACAAACTAGATATCCACCAACCACCTAATCATAAAACTGACAACTATGTACTCGCCCTGTTAGATCTATTGAAATAAATCTAAATCAAAATCGAACAATAAGACAAATTGAATCCAAAAATTGCAATTAGATTAATTTCAATTTTCCACATAGACCTAAAAGATATAAATTCACATCATGTGCCTGATTTACATAAGTTCCAAAGATACAAATACATTAATATATACATTTTGTTGGAACCGAATGAATTCACCTAAAGCCAACGGACATCAACGACCTTGAATTGGTTTCATCAAATTTCATTTACATGGTTTGCAACCGTGGTTCAATATGATGGCCTGAGAAACTGTGTCGTATTCTAGCTACCATGAACTTTGTTGATGAGAATACATATCGTATTTTAAATGTGTTGCATAATACATCAGATTTCCCCACATCAGCACCTAGAGTCATTTCATCAGGTGTGAATTGCTGATTCATATCCCGTGAGTCGATGGACTTGAAACGCCTGACGCGTCTCATGTCAATACTACATGTTGCAGATCGCACGATCATGTGTGCTGACACATTCAAGAACAAAAAACTTACAAATATTCGATTACAGAGTGAAGACAGAAAATATCGCATGGCCAATATCTTGTTTTGTATAGAGGTGTCCATTTATAAAAAATGCTCGTGTTAAAACAATTGACATGTCTCGACGTTAAACAAACTGAAGCCCTACCCTCAAGAAGTTGATAATTAAATGCCGGTATAATTGAAACAACAATACACAGAAAAAAAAAGTTTTTTTTGTACGAAAACAAAAAAAATAGAACCGAAAAAAAAAATGCGAAACGAGTACCGTACTATCTCAATTTCTTTCTCAGGCGTGCACTCCCAAGAAACAAATATAGTGTAGTGTCAACCAATAATACAAATAATTTTCTCCGTGCACATGGAGACTACAAAATGTACTATTAGTATTTTTTCGTTTTCTTTGATGAAAATGAATAAAATCAGAATTGAAAATTACTATTTGTGAAAGCTACATTATTAGACTTCGTGAATGTAAACTATACCAAGTTGGGAGCGACCCTACTCACAACACCCTTAGCCCATTACACCCCTAAAATCCCATTTGTTATGATTCACCCATGTGTAACCTATAACATTCAATTCACTCGACTCCGTAAAACAAACCCACATTCAGATCAAATCCATTTGATTGAAATTACTTGAAAAGTTTTTTGCTCTGCGTGTTGCTACATCACGCCGACCTTGTGACGTAAACACTGTATACGAGACACTGATTCTCAGTCACTATACTGAAATATTATTCCTACATAATTTCACTTTGAAAAGAAATACAAGACACACCTTTTCTAGCATACTTACTTCCAACAGAGTAATGTACAATAATATATGAAAAAAAAACGTCTGAAGTTACACCACGTGTATAGTAAGTAGTAACTATGAATTTCTAAAATAACATCTGTAATTATAACTCTATGATGATAATTATAACTATAATAACTTCATGGATCGTCTACCCACATTTTTATTCATTTACTGATTTCTCCCCTAAACGCCAATCATCTGGAGAAAAGAATGGTTTCAACCTACTGACATGAAGGGTGTCTTTAACAAGCTTTCTACCCTTTTTGATCATGACCACGTAGTTGAGGTCAGATAACCTGCGAACGACACGATAAGGACCTCTCCATCGTTTTTGGAGCCTATCTGATAGACACACTTTTCTTGTCGGAAAATACACTTTCACCAATTGATTGACCTTGTATTCTGCGTGTCTATGTTTACCGTCATATCGTTCTTTCTGTTTTCCTTGGGCCGACTTTATTCTTTCAGCCACGAGTTTACGGGCATCGTTGACTTTAGTTATCACGTCCTGTGCATCCTCTGTCAAATCCAACCCTTGTCGGAGAGACACGTCTATAGGCAAGACTGGCTGACGACCGTATAGTAGGTAAAAGGGGGAGTAACGTGTGGTTTCTTGGGTTGCCGTATTATAGGCAAATGTCACTAGATCTACGAAGTAGTCCCAATCGTTGTGCGCCGAATTGACGTACATTGAAATCATTTGTGCCATTACCCCGTTGAATCTCTCTACCAATCCGTTTGTGCTTGGTTTGTAAGACGTGGTGAATGAGCTCCGAGTGCCCAACCCCTGTAATATACCGGTAACTAGACTCGATTGGAAAACTTTGCCCCTATCTGTCAAGATTTCCTTAGGGAAGCCATGTCTACAAATGACATGTTTTACAATAAAGTCAGCCACATCGGCGGCTCCTCCTGTAGGTAGGCATCCGGTTACGGACCATTTTGTTGTATAGTCTGTACAACAGATCACGTACCTATTACCTCTGTCTGTTTTTGGGAACGGACCTAGAATGTCACACCCACACAATGTGAACGGTATAGGGCCTACTGGTATTGGCGTAAGAAGCCCAGCTGGTCTAGTTTTGGGTGACTTCTTAGCCTGACAACTTGGGCAACTAGCCACGTATTTTTCTACCTCTTTAACCATCCCTTCCCAGAAGTACTTTTCCCTCAAACGACCAAGAGTACGCATATATCCTAGATGGGCTGACGTGAGTGCGTCAAGCGCATGAAAGAGAACCTCGTATTTCAGACAGTCAGGAATTACTGAGAGTTTGGTATCCCCCTTGTGAGCGTAGTTTTTTCGGTACAACAACCCTTTATCCAAAACGTAGCTTCTCGTCTGTCTACGTATCTTCGTAGTAGCCTTATCGGGGTCTAACAGAGCCTCTCTCAATTCTCCCAGCTTGTCATCCTCCTGTTGTAGTCGTGCTATGTCGGAAATGTCTATCGAAAAAACTTTGACCTCATCGTCGCCCTCATCCCCCTTGCCTTCGACTGGTGAACCCTCATCGAGTGGGTACCGCGATAAACAATCCGGTCCCATATGCAATGTGCCGGGCTTATGGCGAATTTTGAAATCGAAGTCCTGTAACATAATGCTCCATCGAGCTAATTTCCCTGACGCGTCTGTGTTATTTTGAAGGTAGCATAGGGCACTGTGGTCACTAACGATGGTGAAAAAACGACCCCAAATGTACGGGCGGAATGTCCTGAGCGCAAAAACTATTGCTAGACACTCTTGCTGTGTAGTATTTAGTTTCATCTCTGCGTCTGAGAACTTTTTCGACGCGTACGCAACGGGATGAAGTTCGCCCTCGAAACGTTGTTGTGAAATTGCACCCACCCCTTTCAGACTAGCGTCCGTATGAATTTCGATATCATTATTGTCCTTGAAATGACGTAGAATAGGACCGGCAAGTAATTTCGATTCAAGTTCTCTGAAAGCTTCTTCCTGTGCTTGTCCCCAAACAAATTTGACATTTTTCCTTGTTAATTCCGTTAACGGCGCTGCCAACGTCGAAAAACTTTGCACAAATTTGCGATAAAAGTTTGCGAGGCCTAAGAATGATCGAACGTCTTTGAGTTTTTTGGGTGTAGTGAATTCGGAAACCGCTTTAAGTTTGTCTCTGTCCAGAGCGATGCCGAAGCTGTTTACCACAATATGACCTAAAATTTTTATTTTCGTGTAACCGAAAGTGCATTTCGCTGGATTCAACTTGAGACCGGCCTCTTTGAATCTCTCTAGTACCGCTCTCAGGCGATTTATGTGCATATCGAAGGTTGGCCCCATAGTCACTACATCATCGAGATAGCACAATGCGGAATTCCATTTTAAACCCGAAAGAACAAGGTCCATAGAACGCTGAAAAAGTGCTGGCGCAACAGCCATCCCAAAAGGAAGTCGGTTAAATTCCCGCAGGCCGTCTGGTGTTATGAATGCTGTCAGGTGTTTACACTCTTCAGCTATGGGTAATTGCCAGTATCCTGAGAAAAGATCCAACGTCGAAAAGAACTGGCTTCCATTTAGATATGAAAGTATGTCGTCGATTAACGGAAGCGGGTACGAATCGGGTTTTATCACGCGGTTGAGGCCCCTATAATCGACACAAAATCTCCAATCTCCCGTCTTTTTCTTAACCAAAACACATGGACTAGCGTCACCTGAACGTGATGGTCGTATGATGTTATTTTCCTCCATTTGTTGAACTTGCTCCCTTATAATTTCCCTCTCCTTCATACTGACCCGGTAAGGGGGTTTATGTACGGGTTTTTGATCTAATGAGTCGAAATGGCATTCTCCCACAGTTGTCGATCCCATGTCGTCCAACGACCACGCAAACTGATCATAAAAATAATTAAGGAGGCTTGTTAGTTTTTCTGTTTGAATCGCATCTAAATCTGGGTTTATGTCCACCTTCCCTGTTACGTCGGAAACCGCAACATTCAAAATTTCGGGAACCGGGAGATTCGGTGAGTCTAAGGAAAATACCTCCCCATTGTCGAACGCGACTTCGACGTTTCGAGTTTCGTGTGCGAGCCACACCTTACGCTTGCCATACGAAATAGTTGCTTCATGTTTTTCGGAAAAATCGTTACCAAGTATACATTCTGTTGACAAACCTCGCACGGCTATCATGGGAATAATAAATTTAACATCCCCTATATCCACTGTAGCATCTACCCCCCCTATGACTTTCAAAGTTGAATTATTCGCTGCACGTTAAATCAAGTTTCGGACAGGTGTATGAATTGAATCCTGAACTAAGGTCTCGTCCACACAAGACACTGCCGCTCCCGAATCCAAAAGTGAACTAACATCCTTGTTTTCAACTTTCGTTTTGATGTGAAGCGAACCCATCGTCCGTATGACCACAACCTGCAGTTCAACGCCCTGATCCTCAGTTCCTGTTTCCTTATTAGAGAATGGGTAAAATGAACGGAAGTTTCGGATTTAATCATCCCGGTCTCGCTTGATTGACTCATAAAACTCAGGACTCCTGTATTTAATCTTACCCACAGACTCCCCTCCTGACTGAGAGCCTATGGGGAAGAGTTTCCCCTCCATTTGAGTGTCCAGCCTCCTGGTCATCCTGATCGCACATGTCCCTCGCGTTCTGTAAATTGGGACATTTTAAAATATAATGGCCAACCTTGCGGCATGAAAAAACAAGCAGGCCTCCCTGTATGACTGCGCTGTTGACCCCTGTCATCCCCCTGATTGGGAACAGACTTATTTTTTGAAAACCCCCCATATTGTGACCTGAAATTAGTCCGTTGTTGATTGTTAGTTTGCGGTTGTTGTTGTTGTTGTTGTTGTTGAAATTGCTGTTGTTGAGCCTGTAGCATATTCACCTGCATAGTCTGGAACATATCTGTCAACCTGGCCACCTGTTCTTCTACCCTTGTAGTTGCACTACTAACTTTTTCCAACGACAGGCTAGCACTAGATCGATTCAAAGATTTTTCGACCCTGTAAAGAATCGAAGACTTGGCCGACTCTACCTTATCGATGTTTGCAACCAGCTGATCAATGGAACCATTCTCCATGAATGAAACTTTATCCAGTAAGCTAGGTGACAGACCCATTATGACGTGTGACACCTTTGCCTTTTCCGTCATATTTCTGTCCACCCTGTTGCATAGAGAGATAACGTCATACACGTATTCCATCGCCGACTCGTCTGGCCTTTGCACTCTGTCTTTCAACTTGAAGTGACAATTCTCCGACTTGCCATCTCCGTCGAACCTATCTACAATAGCCTCCCTCAGGGCTTGCCAGGTGATCGTAACCTGAGGTGTGGCAGCATTAATTTTATCCTGGTGGGTCAACCACCATTGCAAAGGAGGACCATCCAAATAGCATGGTAGACACGCAACTCGCTTGCTACCATCCCACGAGTTGGCATCGGCCGCTCTCTCGAATCGACCAAACCAATCGTGGAACGATTCCTCCTTGAAACGGAACACTTTCGGCTTGACGATCGTCGACATTGTCGACTTTGGTTCCCTACTTTTCCAAATAGAGCGATCAATAGACTCGAAATCCTTCCTACCGGTGTGTCCCAGCCGACCGACACTTTTAGCCCTACAGCGAAAGGGTGGAAGTTCGCCAACTTTCTCTGCACTCAAGTCAAGAAGTCGTCTACTCGCCCTTGTCTTCGCTAAGCTCGTTGTGTCCTCAATTAATCTAGTTACAAAGTTGTCATAAGCCTTCAGCGAGAGTTGCTGGTCTCTTACTTTCGCTGCAAGTTCATCCAATAACGCGGAAGGTGAATCGTTTACCTCAAATACGTCATCAGTATTTTCCGGCAAAATAACACCTCCACACGCTTCGTCATACAACAGTCTGCCAAGAACTACTCTGCAGTTGTTGTCTTGAGTGTGTGACATTCGATCTGATTTGAATATTGTAGAAAACGAGATGAGAAAAAAAAATGAAAAAGAAAAAAAAATGATAAAAAAAAAAATAGCATAAAGAATGATTGGAAATTTGAAAAAAAATGAAATTTGGAATTGTGGCACAATTTGCTCAGTAAAACACAACCTAACAACAACCAACACTAACAACCACACAATGAACATTTACCATCTCACTCCCACGAAAACTGATTGATGTTCAACGTGAAGCGACCATATCTGTAAAAGAAGCTTGCACCACTCCATCACAAAATAACGGACGTTCCTTAACACTCGATAGAAATACCCGACAAAAAACTACTGAACACACCTGGCCACGAACCAATACTATATCGATGAAACATAACTCAAAGAAAGCTCGCACCTCCACCAGTGTTACAACTTAGGTTCTATGGGGATGTATATACTAAGTTGTGGGATCGGGTTCGGGACCAGACTGGGTCTCACTTCTCAAAGAACTGAATGACGAAGTTAAAAAGAGAATACTATTTAATGTATGTAACTAATTAACATACCCCGGAACCTTAGAATTAGAGCCCCCCCCCCCCCCATTGGGTGAAGCCCTAAATAAAAATAAACCCACCCAATTATAGGTCCTACTCCTACCGTATAACAGTTGAGGTCGCCGGAGTGGGGTCGCGATGAAGATGCTCGTCGGAAGGTCGTCGGAGTCTAGGTTCTCCCCTCTCGTTCGATCTTCGGGGTCTGTCGTGATCACCTGTCCCCCTCGAATCTCTTAGATCAACTCCCAGGTCAGAATCTCATTAGAAGTCGCTACCCACCCGGCCAGCGAGAATTTTTTCTGCGAAGACTTTAGCAACTTGGTCGTTTTCACCGTGCTGTGTGTCGCCGTCATCAGTGTGTGATGCGTGACGTCATCATACTTGCTTTCGCACGCCGCGCCACTATTCTGCGCATCGCCATGCACTGCCGTGCGGATTGGAGCACTGAAGGTCACTAGCTGGGTGTCAAAACACAATGAGAATGTCTGAACTGTCAAACTCGCCATCTAAAATTATTAATTTTACGTATACAAGGCCTATCACACTGAAGAAATGCAAGGTAAGTCATAAGATTTAAACAGTAGTGTGCAATCCAACATATTTTATTATTTTTGTTTCGTTTTGAGAAATATAATCGATTACTATACATATGTACGGTATTGATACGATTTCACTTATCATAAGTAATAAATACTAAAATTGAAATTAAACATTGGACACTAATATGAATAGATCCGTCTTCTCTTTATTTTCCAAAAACTAATCAATCTTTTACAACAGTCATCACTTTCTTCTTTTCATCTATTGTTGCTACGATATAAGCCCTCTTGGCACCACTCTTGACCAAGGTGCTCATATCGTAGCAACTTCCACCCGCTCTCAAAAAATTACGTAAGTAATTTAAAAAAAAAAAATACATATTGACATATATTTTACTTTTCAACCCTTCTCGGTCTGAAATTATAAGTAATTTCTTGTCTATATTCAAAAATATCTTCGTCGTCTGGTTCTGGATCAATCACTGGTTCAACTGGAATATCTTCTTTCTCCTTTTCCAAATTCCCTCTTGTAAAACGGTTCACATCTCTTTCTGGAGCTGGAATTATATCATTCACATGACATTTCATATTAGATCTTGAGTTGATTCTTATTTCTACTATGGATGGACTTATGATACGCAAAATTTCATATGGGCCTAAATATTTTGGTGCAAAACTGGCATTAAAATTCTCAAATGCGTTCGATCGGGGATAATTTTTTCTGAATATTCTATCACCTACTGCAAATGTGGGTATGATTCTTCTTTCATTCAATTTATTTATGTATTGTTCTTGATATTTCTTTGAATTTTTTATAGCAGATACTCTTATTCGTTCTTGATCATGATTCTCATTATTATATTGTTTAATAAAGCCCCAATCTCCTGGTCGCATCAACCTACGACCTATCATCGTTTGGCATGGCATAAATTTTGTTGCTCCGTTATCTCTCGTTCTCAATTGAAACAGTATCATAGGTAAATGAACATCCCATTTTTTATGATCTTCGCCAATCAATATGCGAATTTGTTTTTTGATATCTTGGTTTTTTCGTTCATCCGGATTTGCTTGCGGGTGATAAATAGGAGTAGTCCATCTTAAAATGTTCCATTTTTCATGAGCCTCAATCCACGTTTTTGCTCTAAAACGAGTATCATTATCTGTTATGATAGCTCTTGGGTAACCCCAACGTGGAAAAAAATCATTTTCCAAGGCGAAAATAATTTTGCTAGTGGTAGCCTTAGTTAACGCAAATGCTTCCACCCATTTACTATGTTGATCTGTGATTGTTAGAATGTATCGTTTTCCTTTATTTGAACGTGTGTAAGGTCCCATTATATCCAAACTCAATATCTCCCCTGGATATTCAGCTGTGTGTGGTTTTAACATACCTTTCGACTTGCCATGATACGCCTTCCTACTTTGACACACTACACATGAATTTATATATGACTTGATGTCTTGGGTCATTCCTTTCCACGTAAATCTTTCTTTGATCGCTCTTTCTGTTTCTTTTCGACCTGGATGTCCGGCATAATTTCCATCATGGAACTCTTCTAGAATTTCTACCACACGTGATGATGGAATAATTGGTTTCGATTCTTCATCTCCAATTTTTTTCATTACTATTCCTTCGTCATTAATCTTGAAGTTATTATTTATTGCTTCATGATTTCTCTCATTTACTGATTTTTCTTTTACATCTGAGATATACCAATCTTCCATTTGCCAATCTTTAACTCTCTTTAACCAACTATTATTTTGTATAGCGTACATCTTCAATTCTCCTCCTCCATCATCAATCTTCAAAACTGGTGGCATCATCTTTTCTTCTTGAGCAGGATTTATTTCATAATCTAGAGGGGGTCTAGTTGGTTCTCGAGATAACAAGTCTGCTATTACATTTTCTTTTCCTTTAACATGTTCAATTTCAAAATCAAAATTCAGTAGAGCCATTGCGTATCGATGTATTTTCTTATTCTTGAGTTTCATATTATTCAACCAAGTTAAAGCTCTACAATCTGTTTGAATAATAAAATGCCTATCTTCCAACAATGGTCTGAACTTGTCTGTTGACCAAACCAGCGCTAAACATTCTCGTTCACACGCTGAATAGCCTTGTTCTCTATCATTCAATTTTCTACTCCCAAAAGCTATTATCTTCCTACTTTTGTTTTCATCTAGTTGGTAACAAACGGCTCCTAACCCTATGAGGCTAGCATCTGTTTGTAAGTATAATGCCTTGTTACGATCTGGGCGATGTCTTTCCGAAGGACTCCTCACTTTTTCTTTCAATGCTTTGAACGCGTTTTCCTCTTCTAATCCCCAACGAAACGATACATCTTTTTTCAACAACCGATGTAAAGGAGCAGAAATATCTGATCTCGCAGATATAAAGCCTCCGTACCACTGAATAAGACCAAGAAAACGTTGGACTTCCTTAAGATTTCTCGGTACTGGAAACACATCTATTAAATTCTGTGTTTTTTCTTGCATTTCCAATTTCGTTTCTGTAATTCTATGACCCAAAAAATCTAATTTTTGATATGCAAATTTGCATTTACTTAATTGCAATGTTAAACCATTCTGATCCAGTCTCTCTAAGATTTTATGTATATGCACCAAGTGTTCTTCGAATGTGTTAGAAAATATTAAAATGTCGTCCATGTATGATCGACAAAATGTTTCTGAATAATCTCTTAGTACTTCGGTCATGAGACGCTCAAAAGAGGCAGGCGAATTTTTCAACCCGAATGGTAGAACTTTAAACTGATATAATCCACGGGGAGAAGTAAATGCCGTCTTTGCCTTTGCTGATTCTTCTAAAGGTAATTGCCAAAAACCCGATGCTAAATCTAATGCAGTGAAAAATTTTCCAGTTGCCACTTCATTCAATAAATTTTCTATATTCTTCATCGGAAATGAATCACTTATTGTTTGCGCATCGAGTTTTCGATAATCTACGCACATACGATATTTCCCACTGTTTCCTTCAGGCACAAGTATAGCAGGTGCAGAGTATGGTGATACACTCTTCTCTATGATTCCCCCAGCTTCCGTATCGTCAATGTGTTCATTTAAAATCTTCTTTTTTACTTCACTATAATGATATGTCGGGCATTCAACAGGCTTTTCAGTAAATGTCACTATTGAATGTTTGATACCTGATTTTGCAGCCCCTAATTTTTCTGAAAATACATTTTTATATCTCCTTAATACTTTCTGTAGCTCTCCTTTCTCTTTTTCAGATACTTCTGAACACACATTTATTTCTGTTAATTGATTGATCTCATTAAATCTGGTGTCCTGGCATCCTTTGTACCATAACACACATTCCCTCATTTTAGTTCCTAGTGTGACACATTTACTTCCAAAGTCTATTATTACCTGTTGTTCTTCTTGAAAATCTTGGCCTAATAATGATTCCGCCTCTAAATCTTGTATAATTAAACCTTTAATTTTCACGATCATTTGTCCAATTCTAGCTGTTGTTTGAAATTCTGATTGACAACTTATTTTCTGTCCTTTTATAGCTAATCTTAAATCCATATCTCTTCTTTGGGTAATAGGAATTTCTAATTCTTCGGCGATATCTTGTCTCATACAAGTAACATTTGCTGCTGTATCTATTATTCCAGTGACAATTCTATCATTAATTTTCATTAGAATCACTGGTGAGTTGTGTGAATAGGTATTTGAAGATTTACTTACTGCGAATACCACTAACGAGGATTTCAATTCTGGAGTGATTGACCTCTGTCCAGACCACTCCTTTTCTCGTTTTTTGCAGGACAATGATTACTGAAATGTCCTGGTTCCTTACATGAATAGCAGACCTGCAGTTGACCGCCTCTACCTGGTTGTATCACTTCCTCACGACATCCATTTCTTCGATAGACCCCATCTTCACCAATTTTTCCATTAGTCTTCCCCATGTTTTTAATATCAAATTCGATTTGCCTAGCTAAACTTCTCAATGTTTTAATTGAACTGGGAGGATTCATCCTCATGTACGGTCGTATTCTTGGATCCAACAGCTCAATGATATGTGGTATTATATCACTCGATGATTCAGATGGAAATAATCTCTGGTGTAGCTTCGTTTTTAATATGATGAAATTATCGACAGACGATCCAGGTAAATGTACTTGTCCGTGAAACTTCGTTTTTAAAGACGACACAAAAATAGGATTATCAAAATTTATCAAAAATTCTGTTTCAAATTCAGCCCAATTACGCACTAAATTGGAATAACTTTTCCACCAACCTTTAGCCTCTCCTTGTAATCTTGTATTCACTAGACCAACCCATGCTTCAATTGGGATTGAATATTGTGAAAGAATTTCTCTAACTATTTCAAGAAATAGCTTGGGATCGTCTTCCTGCATACCATTAAACATTGGTATCATATTGGTGATAGTTGCCATATCTATTCTGATTTTCGGTGCTTTGTTGCTTTGTCCTTTTTCTTGTTCTTGTTCTTCCCGGTCACCACCTCCATTCCTTGTATCATTCCTTGTACTGTTTACTCCAACTATTTCTCCAATTAACTCCCTCTGTAACTCATTTCGAACTTCCGTTCTCCTTGTAACATCCTCTCTTCTCAAAACTTCTTCCATCAAATCATTTTTCTTTCTTTCTTCCAATTTTTTCAATACTGATGATTCAAATCTCCTTTCAATTTCTTCTTCAACGTTGTTCTGTCCTGTCACGGTCGCCATTTGATACGATTTCACTTATCATAAGCTATGACTATCGATAACGTAACGGGATAAGCAACATGGCGTAAGTCCTATCCTTTTAACATTAGGCCGTTTTCACCATGATGAAATCAGCGCGCTTTCGTGTACATTTGTGAGATTCCCAATTTCAAATCAGATCGTACGTATAAGGCTCGTATTCCAATGCATAGCACATAGTTGTACAATTGCATTGATTTTAATCTTTCTCGAAGATGATGAGTAATTGTCCAGTTATCAAATGGTAAATATAGCAGTAGGGCTCTTGACTAGGGGTCTAAATGATTTACAGACGTATTTTAAATTTAGATTGGCTAATTCAAATGAAATTTACTCCAATATTGCTTAATGCAGTTGGAAAGAGCTGGATTCACAGATTGCATTACATCTATTACTTGTATAGATCAACACACAATAATACCAGCAAATCATCATAACATTAGTGAGGCGGCATCCCTTTGATATACGCATGGTGCGAAAAAAAAACGCCATGTTGCTTATCCCGTTACGTTATTGATAGTCATAGTCATAAGTAATAAATACTAAAATTGAAATTAAACATTGGACACTAATATGAATAGATCCGTCTTCTCTTTATTTTCCAAAAACTAATCAATCTTTTACAACAGTCATCACTTTCTTCTTTTCATCTATTGTTGCTACGATATAAGCCCTCTTGGCACCACTCTTGACCAAGGTGCTCATATCGTAGCAGTATTCTTTTTTAATAACATCTAAATTATAAATAACCTATAAATTCCAGACCTGGGCTACTTATTTTTCATACAGGTAGGCTTAGTAGAGTGCAGTCCAATTCACTTTATTATTTATGTTCTGTAAACGTAATTGGTTGAATATAAGAATAATTATTTTCAATACCATCTGAATTATTATCCTAACCTATGGTATGTATTTTTTACAGGTTATTGTAGTGCTCCCCAATGGATCTTTGTTTGCCCAGTTTGAGACTGCCAAAGCCAAAACGAGTAACTGGTAAGAAGCAATACTATTTATACCAAGAAAGCTATACATAGGCCCTACTGTAGATCAGCAATTAAGTTACTGTATAAAGTGTTAAAATCAAGCTTTACCACACAGTAACGTCACATATTTTCTTCAGAATGTCTAGACCGATAGAGATATATCTATTTAAATATATATATATAATAATGATAATAAGAGAGAGAGAGAGAGAGAGAATAATAATACAAAATAATTTACAAGAACAAATGCATAGGCCTACAAGAAATATATTGGTTAGACTTGTATCATTATAAGAAAAATCCCAAGCTCAGCATTGGTTCTGTTTGGTAGGCCTAAATATATTGGTTATATATTGTTATGGTAGGCCTATAAGAATATATGAAGAAGTGAATACGCCAAGCCGTGACGATGTTCTTAAACCTGCAATCATGGAACATTTCATGAAATATTGAAATTATCATTTAATATTCAACAAAGCGTGATTGCATGCTTGTCTTTCAATCTTTAACAGTACCTGTTTGGAGGAATGTGCTGCATCTAATGCAATATTTGTATTCACGCAATGTTGCAGGTTGTGGGGGGCAGGGCGCTTCCTGCTTGGCAGTGAGCTTGGAACCTGCCGTGAGACAGCGAGGTCTACCACCTGCATGAGCATGTCGGCCAGATAGACAAGTTTTTCTCCTAGCGATCGCAGTCGGCTGGACAGGGATTCGCGATCCACGGTGTTGGTTGCCTGAGCCTATGGATGCAGGTTTTAAAAATTGTATGTTTCATTTAATTAAAAGTTTTCAATCAGGGCCCACTAAAAGACAAGAAAATAAGACAAAATGAACAAACCTTTTCCAAAAGTAACTAATGCGGAAACAAGTGCAGCCGGTGTTTTTATTTTTTTGAGATTAGTTTCAAACTTCTACAGTGCTTCAGCTACTTGTCGCGGTGTAGTCACAAGATGTTTGCGTATAGTATCCATCACTTGTTTCATTGATTCTGCCCCATCCTCAATAGCTTCTTGGTTTTCAAAGTCATCTGTAGTGTCTGTACCATGTAGGCCTACATGTAGTGATTCATCACTCTCACTACCTGTTTCTTGCTCTTGTGAGCGT
This sequence comes from Brachyptera risi, assembly GCA_964007535.1. Lineage (NCBI taxonomy): Eukaryota > Metazoa > Arthropoda > Insecta > Plecoptera > Taeniopterygidae > Brachyptera > Brachyptera risi. The sequence continues at coordinate 52,393 of CAXFZR010000066.1, read as the reverse complement.
ACTGCATCATGTTCAGTGTGTAGGCCTATTTCGACAGTTTCTACAGGTGTTTCTGCAGTACCTGCATGTAATGGCATGAGCCAATCAACACGAGGTCCCTTTCCTGTAGCTATTATGTATGCCATTCTCCTCGAATCTACCGAGTTTGCTGAAATAGCGGCTTGTGTGTTCAAGCTCAAATGAACCCAGACCTGTAGAAAATAAGAATACACTTCTTTTTCAATACGGTAGGCCTACTCAAAAGTTTGTTACAGTTATTTTTTAGGTATAGGCCAACCTAACTTAAAGGCTCATTCACAATGCAACGCTAACTTAAACTTCTAACGTAAGCGTTAACTTGTGAAATGTTTGGCTTATGGAAAGTGACTTGCCCATTCACAGTGCATGTCGTTAACTTATTGTCGTAAGCCGTTAACTTATGAGCTACCAAGGTCCAAGCTTTCACGGTACAATCAACGTTCACCGTAAGAAACAACCAATCAGAAAGCCGAATTGATCGACCACGATGAAGGGCGCCCAAACGGGAGAAACCGACAAATTATAAACAAATTATAAGTAAATTATACTAGTAAACAGACATTGGCAGCCATTTTACACTCACAGTTCTCGTCTCGACTTTTTGTCTTGTCCCCGCAATAACAATGGATAATAATAATAATTACACCATAACAAATAAAAATGAATACTAATAATTACACCCCAACAAATATGCCACTGTATGACAATGAAATATGAATACATCTTCTCGATCCATAAATCGCTGTTTTCAGCAACACAACTGACAGTTCAGTTCGTTGACATTCGGTCTCGTCTCGGATCGCTTTATTCGAGAGGGCGGTGGGGCGGTGAAACTTGATGTTGTGATTGTTGGTTTTACGCATATACGGTTACGTGCTGGTCTATTGTAAATAGAGACGGAAAATATTACGATAGCTGATTTAAGTCAACGACTACGAATAAGTATAAGTTTGAGTTAACGTCGCATTGTGAATGAGCCCTGAGGCTGCCATGTGTGACAACTCATAAGTAACATGTTTGGGCTAGTTAACAAAGAGGTTTGTAACTTGTATTAACTACAGGAGTGCCAAAGATAATAATAACATGATGCAATCCAATAGTATGATTCAAATTGAATCTACACGTGGGCCTATAAAATTACTGTGAGAGTCGCTATATTGTTCATTTTGAGTTTTTTTTATTGTTTTCAGAGGAGGCCCACGTACCTGATGTTTGCAGAGAGCACCGCTTATGCCGACTGGACACTCACAAGCATTTATGTCAGTGTCGACAACATAACTGCCTGCTCCGGATTCACTAGGAACAGTGAAGATCGAACTACCAATGTTGACAATCCCTGTCAATAATACAGGATCTGGATTACTCCATTTTTCGTTCAACTTGGCAACTTTTCCTCTATTGTGGGCACAGTCCAAAAGCTTTTTCTCATAATACGAGTCTAATCGAGTTATGATAAAATCGACCATCTGTACTGAATTAAAAGCTTTGACTCGCTCGAACACTTTATCTTTGAGCACACGCATTGCGGCTTCTGCATAATTATTGGTATTGTTACCACGAGTTAGAGTTTCCTTGTTAGCTCGGAAACACAGTGCCCATTCCTCTCTTCGCTCCCAATACTGTGATTTAACGTGGTTAACAAAGTTCGAGTACTTCTTACAAGTTTTGTTGCCTTCAAGTGCTTGAAATGCAATCTCGCATTCTTCTTCGGACGAAGCATACACCATGTTTTTGAATAGAAAATAAAGTATTTGGCGGTCGTCCTTTACTATTCCATGCTTGGCGGCTAAAATCCATCGCCAAACAGCTTGTAATACATGGAAAAGACAGAGAAGAAGAATGGCATTGCACCAAACACTGTGGAGAGATCCGCGTTCGGCATCGGAATCATCCGTCATAAAAATTGACGGGCCTTCATCTCTCTTTCCATGAAATGCATGTTCTCCTAGGAGAGATTTGAACATTTCAAGGCCTTTGATTCAGAGTTGGTTATCAGTATTCCAAGTGGAACGCCTCCACACTCTGAATGGGTGAGAATGATGAAGATTCTGTGCCCATCTCGGTCTACTGTGCCGGATGAATCGATGAATACTAATTCACCTGCTTGGCGAATATATTGATGTGCTCGATGCATTAATGGGGAACAAATCACAATCACTTCCTCAGAATTCTCAAATGTCCAATTTGCAGACAGAAAAGGTTTGGAAGCCAAGTTATACTCCTCAAGCCGGCGAATGAGAAAATTGTGATCAGTTGAAATGATTGGACCATAATTCTTGACAAATTCGCCTGTGTAAACTCGGTAACAATAACCATAATCAGGGCAAAACTTTCGATCAGCCAAACGTTCCTCGTAATCGAGAGGAAAGTCACTTTGGATGTCAATTTTAATGCTCTCCCTAGCTGTGGCCGGAGAATGTTCTTTGTGAAAGAGTTCGATTAGTTTCTCTTTCACAGCTGAACTTACCGGACGAAATCTGAGGGCATCGGAACTTGCAATGGGATGATTGTGTTTAAAGTTAATGTAAATTTCACCGAGCATTCCCTCAACTGGAGCATCGCGACTCTTAGACACTTTCAAGTTCTTCCGAATTGTAATTTTGACTTTTGAAGGACAGTTGGTATTTTTAGTGTTCATGTTCAAAGCACTATTAATCTTAGTGGTTCTACTTTTATGAAAACAATGTCTGTACTGTTTAAATATAAGTCGGCAACCTTTAACCTTTGGTGTTGTTGTTATTCGGTATGTTGTTGATGTTTTTTCTTCAAACTCTGCAATCCATCGTTTCCCATCCTCCACTGTGTTGATATTTGTTAAAACGATTACTTCGATCTCATTTGTTTTCAGCACAAATTCCTTTTTTAGTTTGTGTTCAAAAGTTCCAGGTAGTATATCCTGTCATAGAAATAAGTTATATTGATAAATTCAATTTGGAACTAAACATTCATAAAATGAAGCCTACAATGGATAGCCTAACCCTATACGTGCTGAAAATGTGGACTACTGTATGAGCCCGAGTTACTGTTTGTAGTTGTGATTCTTTTATTATTTTTTATCAGCGGTATGTAAATAATAATAACTTCATTTATTACAATGTTGAGGTAAGCTGCTGCCTGCTGGTAGTACATTTGACAAGTGCGAATTATTGAGAATTCTTTCGCTTCTGTAGGAGCAGTACAGAGTAATAACAATAAAATGGAGAAAATCTTGAAACTTAGCAATTGGTTAAATTTCTAGCACAAGTTTGTTGTGGGCAGACAATGAAAATTGATGAGGTTCGTAATTTACAGGGCGTGGCATACACACTACAGGAGTGTAATGTATACTTATTTACTGGACCTATATTCAAAACACATAGATATTAACGGCATCTAGTGAATTAATTCGATGATGGCGAAATTTATTCAAATCAATTAAAAATAACATGGGCCTTGGCCTACCTAGATTATTATTTTGTATTATTCTCATTGATGATTTAGATCCTAAAGATGCATTTTTCAACTCCTTACAGCTAGGCCTAGAACCGAGAACATATCAACAGCTTACATGTCCAATATAAGATATTTAATTTAATCATAATCAAAATCAAATTCTTGTCAATAGTCTTCTGTGCACATTATTTCAGCGAGACCTAGCAAGCTAGGGCATTTAGGTTAGAATACCGCGTGTTCCAATAAAGTAAGCCAAGTAAAAGCATATTGTAAGGTTCAGGGTATACTGATTGCGACAGCGACAATAACGCAGTTTACCTTGAGAGCACCATATTTAGCGTCATCTAAATCCATGGTGTCAAAATAGAATAATAATTCAATTTATAAAATATTAATATTAGCCAGAGGAGGGGAATACAATTGGCGCGACGTGGCAAAGCAAGTATGATGACGTCACGCATCACACACTGATGACGGCGACACACAGCACGGTGAAAACGACCAAGTTGCTAAAGTCTTCGCAGAAAAAATTCTCGCGCCCCGCGCATGAGCGATTATGGCGTTTTCATAACTTATAAACTTTAGTGTTCGTTAGTGCAGGTTAGTGCAGCAAAAATTTTCGTTAGTGCTAGCATGGTTTGGTCACAATTAAATGAACAGTATCGAGATATAATTTAGCGACGGTGCTATCTATGTGCGGGGCCAACTTCACGCTGGCCCCGCAAATAGACGGAAACCATTGATTTATGATACGATCATCTTGATTGACGTTAGTGCTCGTTAGTGCATTACATTTTTTCGTTAGTGCTGTACTGGTTTAGTGTAGAAACGACATAAGCCATGTGCGGAGCAGCCCCGCACATGAGCGATTATGGCGTTTTCATAACTTCAATCAAGCTGATCGTATCATAAATCAATGGTTTCCGTCCATGTGCGGGGCCAGCGTGAAGTTGGCCCTGCACATAGATAGCACCGTCGCTAAATTAAATCTCGATACTGTTCATTTAATAGTGACCAAACCATGCTAGCACTAACGAAAATTTTTGCAGCACTAACGAAAATTTTTGCTGCACTAACCTGCACTAACGAACACTAAAGTTTATAAGTTATGAAAACGCCATAATCGCTCATGTGCGGGGCTGCCCCGCACATGGCTTATGTCTTTTCTACACTAAACCAGTACAGCACTAACGAAAAAAATTACGGCACTAACGAGCACTAACGTCAATCAAGATGATCGTATCATAAATCAATGGTTTCCGTCCATGTGCGGGGCCAGCGTGAAGTTGGCCCCGCACATAGATTTGGTGTGATAGTGCCAGCACTGAAATAGCACTAACGATTAAATTTGCGGCACTAACCTGCACTAACGGAGCACTAACGATTGCAATTCACTCAAATCGAATCCGGCTCATGTGCGGGGCCAACTTCACGGGGGTCTCATGAGGCCAATGTTAATTGACTTGGAAAAAAATCATTGGTTAAATAATTGTGATTTAACATTGGTCTCATGACACTACGACATGGTTCACGTTTTTCGCCTATATCTTCCAGAGTTTTGTTTGGATCTCTTCGATGTGCTCATTTCTGGATTAGGCACGATCCAATTAACACGAATATGGGCACGGCATAACTCTGAAGAATCCCGTTCGACCACCAGAAGGCTGTGAAAATACCCCTCATTTTTTCGAATTTTTACCAAGAGGGAATAAGAGAAACTCGAAAATTGGAGGGTGGAAAATCCCTCTTTTTGATGGGGAGGGGGGGAGGGGGTCCCTTCAACATCTATTCGTTGAAATTCCAGCGATATTTCGGATGGTTCATTTACTACGCGTGTCAGAAATGTCAGCACAAATTTTGTCCGAAAGTTGAATGCTCGCCATTTCCACATTTTCGCCTGATTTGGCCAATATTTCAGCACGTGGAATCGGATGTCATGATCTACGAATGTCAAGAGAAAAGCTCCGAAAAAAATATCAATTGACAAGAATGTTTTTTTCAGGGGTTTGTATACCCATTGAACGTCGGCCGGTGCCGTCGGGCCATTGACGCGAAAACCGACCCAAAATCGCCGCCATCATGTCGAGGAGATCGATAAGGAGCAAGAAAATTTTGGGTTTCGAACTGGTCATTCAGGTCGGGGTAGGATAATATGTGATACAAACCTGGACCGGGATATATCGAGAACAAAACAAATTTTTTACGAAAGTGAAATAAATGCTCGTCATTTCCACATCAGTTTTCCGATTGCACCAGTTTTTCAGAACGTGAAATCGGATGTCCTTATCGGATGTCCGAATGTCGAAAAAAATTGCGAAAAAAAATTAATTGACGAAATGTTTTTTTTACGGTTTTTTCGGCCTAGTTGACGTCGGGCGGCGGCGTTGCGGTTGTTGCAGTGTCCGTTGACGCGAAAAACAACCTGAAATGACCGCCATCGGGTCGAGGGGATCGATAGGGAGAAAGATGATTCTTTGTTTCGAACTGGTCATTCAGGTCAGGGTAGAATATGCAATACCAACTTGGACCTGGAAATTGAAAGCAAAACAACTTTTTCCGAAAGTTCGATGCTCGCCATTTCCACACCGGTCCCCCGATTGGGCCAGTGTTTCAGCACGTGAAATCGGAAGTCATATTCCAGGAATGTGGGGAAAAATCCGAAAAACATCAATTGACGAAAATGATACATCAACCTATTAGGGAATGTATTTCTCTTAAACGAGCATCAAACAGAAAAATTGAAGATGGAAATCAAAATGGGGTTGGTCCACCAACCATTATAGATAAGTCATTTTGTTGCAGAAATTCAACTAACCCCTCCGATAGAGGTCCGTTAATCGAAAAACGCGAATCCGTTGGGGGATGAATCTCACCGAAACGAGCGTCATTCAAAAAAAAAAGGTAGGGGTGGAAAACAAAATTGTATCCATCAACTAACCACCCTATAGGACTATGAGTCATTTTGAAGCAGAATTAAAAACAAAGCCTTGAATTATAGGAGTCTTGTTCCAGCACCCAGAATTGTGAAAATCTCAACCTGTTAAGGGATACGTTTCTCCTACACGAGCGTCACACCAAAAAAAAGGTTAAAGATAGAAAACAAAATGGGGTTGGTTCACCAAATCCCCCCATATGAGTCATTATGTTGCATAAATACGAACAACTCCTCCAATAGGGGTCCGGTTAGCGAAAAACGTGAATCCGTCAGGGGATGAATCTCACCGGAACGAGCGTCATACAAAAAAAGTTGGGGGTGGAAAACAAAATAGGGTTGTTCCAAAAACCACCCCATATGAGTCGTTTGGTTGCAGAAATTCAAACAACCCCTCCAATAGGGGTCCGGTAATCGAAAAACGCGAATCCGTTAGGGGATGATTCTCACCCAAACGAGCGTCATACAAAAAAAGGTTAGGTGTGAAAAAAAAATGTTACCGATCAACTGACCATTCCATATGGGCCATTTTGTCACAGAAATTCAAACAAACCCTCGAATAGGGGTCTGATTCCAGCACCCAGAGTTGTGAAAATATCAACCTGCTAAGGGATGAATTTCTCCTGAACGAGCGTCATACAAAAAAAGTTCGGGGTGGAAAACAAAATGGAGTTGTTCCACCAACCACCCCATATGAGTTATTATGTTGCGGAAATTCCAACAACCCCTCCAATATGGGTCAGGTAATCGAAAAACGCGAATCCGCTAGGGGATGAATCTCACCCAAACGAGCGTCATAGAATAAAAGTTAGGGGTGGAAAACAAAATTGTATTGATTAACTAACTACCCTATATGGGTCATTTTGTGCAGAAATTCAAATAACCCCTCAAATAGGGGTCTGGTTCCAGCACCCAAAATTGTGAAAATATCAACCTGTTGAGGGATGAATCTCACCCAAACGAGCGTCATAGAATAAAAGTTAGGGGTGGAAAACAAAATTGTATTGATCAACTAACCACCCCATATGAGTCATTATGTAGCAGAAATTCCAACAACCCGTCCAATAGGGTTCCGGTAATCGAAAAACGCGAATCCGTTAGGGGATGAATCTCACCCAAACGAGCGTCATCCAAAAAAAATTAGGGGTGGAAAGTAAAATTTCATCGAGCAACTAACCACCATGTATGGGTCATTTTGTTGCAGAAATTCAAACAACCCCTCAAGGAGTCTGATTCCAGCACCCAGAATAATTGTGAAAATATCAACCTGTTAAGAGATGAATTTCTCTTGAACGAACGTCATCCCCCTCAAAGGATCCGAACACCTTGACGTGGTGTGGGGGCTTGCGTGGCCCCGTGATCCCCAGAGCTATCGTCGGAAGCAATTTATTTGCTTCCAGCAGGGTCACCCATGGCGATAAGGTCTGGGGTGAGGGTCCAGACTAAGTTCGGACCGTCGGTCGAGTGGGTGCCCATTTCGGTGACCAGAGCGGTCATAAGGAGTTCTCGTGCAATCATTCATCATTATCACCCTCTTCCATGATCTTTGCTACTCTGTGTTCTCTCTTTCCTGGACTTGTCTTCATTCTTATCTTCGTGCCGACTCCTCGTGACCACTCACACCTTCGACAATATTGACGATCTCGCTGTGAACAAGGATATGAACCCAAGCCAATGGTGTAATTAATCGTGCTAAAGGGCTGAATGACTACGGGATAAAGTAGTTCCAAACGATAAACTCTGGACACATGGTGAACTTCAGTTTTACTCTAGCCTTACTCCCACAAGCGGGGCTCTGTGGGAGCGGACATTTATTTCCCTAGCTACTCGTGGGTCCAAATATGAATACACTTAATTTCCCCTCAATTCCCCCCCAAAAAAACGAATTCGATCTCTCAGAGATTATAAATGTACGAATGAACAAGTTCTTCAGAATCTAGAATCAAGCAAACCAGCTAGTCCTAGATTTTTGCAAATAGAACGTTCCGATGGTAAAACCTTTCATGACGTGTCACCTTTTGCTATCGAGAAAGCTATCCGAGGTCTTGCTGGTACTGTTCGCAAAGTCACGAAAGTTAGGAATAGAACTCTCCTGCTTGTAGAAACAGACAGCGATATTCAATCACAACTGCTTTTGAAGACCACCAGCTTTGCAAATTTATTCCCCATCCTAGTCAGTCCTCATCCCTTCCTTAATTCTTCTAAGGGAGTGATTACTTGCAATGACCTTTTATGCTGTGACGTTGAAGAGATTAAATCTGAACTCGCTGGTCAAAATGTTACGGATGTTTACCGTATTACCCGACGAGTTGATGGAAAGGATGTACCCACAGCCACACTTATTTTGACTTTTTCTACCGGTACCGTTCCAACAAAATTGGTAGCTGGCTACAACAGTATACTTGTTAGACCGTACATTCCAAATCCAACTCGATGTTTCATCTGTCAACGCTTTGGACATGGCCAAGCTTTCTGCAAATCTAAACCCATCTGCCCGAACTGCGGCCTTGAGAAGCACGACGAAACGCCTTGCGTGTCCGGCCCTCGTTGCATCAATTGCAACGGTGGACATGCGGCGTCTTCAAAGGCCTGCAGTAAGTGGTTAGAAGAGAGGAAGATCAGTGAGTTCAAAACTGTCGATAAAATGACTTATCAAGATGCTCGACAGAAATATGGAAATATCTTTCCTATCTCTGCCCTTCCATCTTCTTTTGCCAAAGCCGCAGCTAATAAAACAACGTCCCAGGAATCGCAAGAAATACTCACTTTGAAGGCTGAAAACAAGAAACTGATCGAACAGCAGTAGAGAATGGAAGAGTTAGTATCGTCACAAAACCTCAAAATTGACAAGTTACAGAACGAGGTACATGATCTGGTAAAACTATTGAAAGGTAAATTCACTCCGGAAGCTGAGGCTGAAACCGTAGAGGAAATAATGGTGACAGGAAGTGAGGATGAAGATGAATCTCCTGTGTCGGGCGTTTCATCCGACATCACTGAGCGACCGGCGTCGGGTGCTGTGCCCGACACCCGGGGATTCACACCCCCCAAACAAAAACGAAGGAACAGAGGAAGTACCCAAGGAGCAAGAAAGGATGTAGCCGCAGAGCTCGGCATTCCTGCAAAATCCTCTGAGGGGAAATCCTTTTATCTAAAAAGAACTTGAAATCTGTAGTAACCTAAGCTGGTCTTAGGTAACTCTATCTACAGTAAAAGTAAACAAGAACATCATCTACACAAAATGGCTCTAATACAATGGAACTGCAATGGTTTCAACAGGCACAGAGAAGAAATCAAGCTATTGACATCAAACATTAAACCGATATGTTTCTTTCTTCAAGAAACGCACTTCAAACCTTGTGACTCTCCATTGATACGTAATTATAGTTTCCATCGTTTCGATGACTTGACAGGTAACAGAGCCCATGGGGGAGTAGCCACAGCTGTCCACGACAGCTGTCACGTAAGTCCACTGCCGCTAACAACACCACTACAGGCAGTGGCAGTCAGAATTGCTCTTCCTCAGCCTGTTACCTTCTGTAATATTCACTTACCTGAATGGGCTCCAGTTACTAGAATAAATCTGGATAACCTTGTGTCACAGCTCCCACGTCCCTATGTTATTCTAGGTGACCTAAATGCCCACAATAACTTGTGGGGTGACACAATGGTGGATAGTAACGGCAGAGGACGCCTTTTTGAGCAATTTTTCAACGACAACGACTTGATTATTCTCAACAATGGAGAGAAAACAAGGTTTAATGCTTTCAACGGTATGTTTTCAGCGATCGATCTTTGTGTCTGCACCCCATCTGTCGCACCTCTTTTCAATTTCTCCGTTCACTCAGATCTGTGTGGTAGCGACCACTACCCACTCATCTTGAGAGTAGATTCTCATCAACGGCCCTTGCGGTGTGCGCAGTGGAACTTGCGCCGCGCGAACTGGAGCCTTTTCACAAAGCGTGTTGATTTGAAGAACTCGAATAACATACATGATACTGATAGTAGGACTGAGCATGTGACAGAGGTGATCATTGCCGCCGCGAAAGAGAGCATTCCTCTTACGTCGACCAACCAACGCCACATACCTGTTCCCTGGTGGAACGAGGAATGTGAGGTGGCGATCCGCAAGAGGAAACAAGCCCTTCGAATTTTCCGGAAATACCCAACCAATATCAACCTTATGGCATTCCGGAAACTCCGAGCAAGGGCTCGTTTCATCATTAAGACTTCGAAAAAAGCCTCATGGAATTCTTACATCTCATCCATTAATGCTCACACACCCCTCACCAAGGTGTGGAATAGAGTGAGGAAGATAGACGGCAAATTCAAATCATCTTGTATATCTGGGTTGAACAAGGATGGTAGTCTAATTACCGAGCCACAGGAAATAGCTAATGTTATCGGGTCCTATTTCTCGGACGTCTCTAGCTCTCACCACTACTCGGCATCGTTCCAAATACACAAACGTGCTGCAGAATGTAGAAGATTAGATTTCTCTTCTGCGAACAACGAGGTGTATAACGTGCCGTTTAGTGTATGGGAGTTGGAGAACGCGATAACGTGCGCACGAGACACAGCACCAGGGATTGATGGAATACACAATCAGTTCTTGAAACACCTGCCAGCTGACGCTTTGACTGATCTTCTCTATCTGTTCAACCATATCTATTCGACTGATACTTTCCCTGATTCTTGGAGACAAGCTATCCAGGTACCGATCTTGAAACCATCTAAGGATAAGCATTCACCATCAAGCTATAGACCTATATCTCTGACCAGCTGTCTGTGTAAAGTGATGGAAAGGATGTTAAACAACCGCCTCGTTTGGTGGTTGAAACGAAAAAACCTCCTTTGCACAGTACAGTCTGGATTCAGAAAAAATAGAAATACCTTGGATCATCTTATTCGTATGGAAAGCTTCATACAAGAAGCTTTTCTTACGAAGCAAGAAGTGATAGCTGTATTTTTCGACCTTGAGAAGGCATTCGATACCACCTGGCGCTTCAACATATTGAAAACCTTATCACAATGGGGTTTCAGAGGCCATCTTCCTAATTTTGTCTGTAATTTCATGACCAACCGACGTTTTAAGGTACGAGTTGGTAATGTTTTGTCGGATGATTTCACCCAAGAGAACGGTGTACCACAGGGTTCTGTCCTCAGTGTTACTTTGTTCGCCATCGCAATAAATGGTATTGTTCGAAGCGTTCCACCTTCTATCACTTGTTCCTTATTTGTTGACGACTTGGCTATATTCAGTAAGTCAGCGAGAAGTGCAACGGCCTCTCGCCAAATCCAACTTGCAATTAAGAAACTGGAAGCATGGGAAGATGAAACTGGGTTCAGGTTTTCTACATCAAAATCAACGTGCATGCGTTTCTCTCGTCTGAGAGGTCTGCATCCTGACCCAGATATATATCTTCGTAGAGAACTTCTCCCATTCGCAGTATCGACAAAGTTCCTAGGGCTGACGTTTGACGTGAAGTTGAACTGGAAATCTCACATTTCGCAACTCAGACTCAAGTGCTTCAAATCACTCAACCTTCTCCGTTATCTTAGTGGTACCAAATGGGGAGCGGATCGCACCACGATGTTGCGGCTTTACCGAGCATTAATACGTTCCAAATTGGATTATGGTAGTGTTGTGTACGACTCGGCCCGAGAGAGCTACGTGAAGCCACTCAATACAGTGCACAACACGGGCATCCGACTGGCCATAGGAGCACTCCGTACCAGTCGGGTGGAAAGCCTGTATTGTGAGGCTGGTGAGCCCTCGTTGAAGAGTCGACGTGCATATCTCCTTTGCTCATACGCTTCGAAGCTATTCAGCAGTAAGCATCATCCTACCTACCAATCAGTTATCAACCCTAGATTTCATGCTCTCTATGAATCGAAACCATTCGCCACCATACCAACTGGAATTCGTTTGAATCATATTTTGGTCGAAGAGTCAATTGTATACCCTCGAGTCTATCCAATTCAATTTAGTGATACCGCCCCTTGGTTGGCTCCACGTCCGGAGTGCTTGATGAACTTGTCATCAAGCACGAAGGCAACCACGAGTGCAGAAGAGTATAAGCAAAAATACCTAGAGCTCTGCACACACTACCCCGGACATATTAAATACTACACGGACGGATCGAAACTGAACGGCAAAGTTGGCTGCGCATTCGTTAGCGAATCCTCCACTGTTAGTTTTAGATTAGGTTCGATGAGTAGCGTATATACAGCCGAGTTGTTTGCAATTGTCACCTCTCTACAGCACATTCAACAACGATCTGAGAAGAGCTTCCTGATCTGTTCTGATTCTTTGAGTGCACTCCAAGCCATGACTCAGATCTTTCCAACTCACCATCTGGTCCAGAAAGTGCAGACACTCCTGACCGCCCTTGCCTCGCAGGATGTCAGTGTAGTGTTTTGCTGGGTACCTGGACACGTGGGGATTGGTGGTAATGAGTTGGCGGACACGGCTGCCAAAGAAGCGACGGAGAAAGAAGATATTGATAACCCGAGAGTACCTTTCAATGATTTCAAGGCGTATTTCAAACTACTTTTCAAATCTCGTTTCCAAAACGAGTGGGACAGGGAGACCAATAACAAGCTGAAAGAAATCAAGCCAACTGTTAGTGCTTGGGAATCTTCAATCCGAGGTTCACGGAGGGAGGAAGTGGTTCTCACTCGTCTGCGAGTGGGACACACACTTTTAACCCATTCTTATCTCTTCACTCCCGATAAAATCGTTCCCAGATGTGAGATTTGTAACGAGATTTTGACTGTTCGACACATATTACTCGAGTGTCAGAAATATACTGTTCTGAGGAGACAGCTTCGTATGGGAGACACAATGTCAAAGATTTTAGGGAATAATTCAAAATCGATAGATACCATATTCAGCTTCTTAAGATTATCGAAGCTATTGGATCTCATTTGACATGCTCGTGGATCTTCGTTAGACGATAAAGTCGTCTTGTTACCAGTATCATTTTTCAAACTGCCCGAATTAGGACATTTCCATGTCCGTTCAAGATGACGTTGTTTGTGCAATCATCTTTGACCAGTATACTGCTTTTTGACATTTGATACTTATTCTTGATGCCGATCTCTTGGGATATACATCAGGAATATTTTAATTCAAACCATATTCCAACATATATATATTTATATATTATGGTTTGTCGTTCCTCCACTCCTATTTGAGGAGGAGTTTGAACTGAGAACAAGTAATAAATCGTTCTCATCCTAGTCCCATGGGTGTGACCCTTTACAGCACACACATGTTCGGTTTTAACAAATTAGTGTATAACGTCTTTAGACACTTTAGACATAGTTTAGTCTTAGTTCAATGTACTGATGTGTTCTCATCTAAATTTCACTTCCACCTTTATATCACACTTTTCACCTTTTTTTTGCAACCTATTTCGACAGGCGCTGAATGACCTCGCTGTCGATGCGCCTTAAAACCCTAATATTCATTCATTCATACGAACGTCATACGAAAAAATTCAGGGGTGGAAAACAAAATAGGGTTGTTCCCACCCCCCTTCCATATGAGTCATTATGTGGCAGAAATTCAAACAACCCCTCCAATAGGGGTCCGGTTAGCGAAAAACGCGAATCCGTTAGGGGATGAATCCCACCCAAACGAGCGTCATACAAAAAAAAGTTAAGGGTGGAAAAGAAAAATGTGATCGATCAAATAACCACCCTGAATGGGTCATTTTGTTGCAGAAATTCAAATAACGCCTCAAATAGGGGTCTGGTTCCAGCACCAGATCGGGTGCTGGAATGCAAACCATAATAATAGGAGAAAATATGTTCTGTCAGGGGATATAATTGCCTTCATAAAAAAATATCGGGGGGTGGATAATTGATTGATTGTGCATAATTATTCACCCTATATGAGTTCATTCACCCCTTAAAATCATTTTAAAGGCATCTTCTTCTTTTTAGCTTTTTTTGTTTTGTTTTGGCCAACTTGTAATCTAGCTAGATGCCCGATGCATATTTCATACGGTCCGGAGGCATAGTTCATGTTCATTCCTTTCACCTGAGGGCCTGAGTTTTTTAATGGTTAAATGTGTTGTCGGTCTTACAACAAGCTGAAAATGTGACAGTATTTAGAGATATATTTGATTGAACTGCTCTTCAAATTTATTTAAATCATTTCATCGGAACACACTTGAACGACAGATATAGGGCTATAGGTTCTTTGCGTCAACTGTGAAAACCTAACCAAACATTCACGCTTATCGTTTATACCCACTGTCTCTCATGGCTCTGGTATTATGTCATGGGTGCAATTGCGGAGGAATGTTAGGCATGTACATGAAAGAGTGGCTAAACAAAATACATAGGAATGATTTGGTGCATCGGGATGCACCGTTGAGAGGTGCAAGGTTCAGATTGCCAATAAATCTTGCGCGGAACTTTGTACAGGATTTGAACAAATTTGAGGGACCTTCAAAGAGGGCCTCATCATTATCGAATAGGCCTACCGTAAAAGTAACACAATTTGTCAGTATTGTCAAATAGGCCACAGACATTGGATTTGATGTGTTATAACTTGACCTAGCACTACACACTCAAAGCTAAGCTAATCCTAGGCCCTATTCTATTGTCTCCAACCAATCATGGGCCTAGAAAAGCTAGGTTGGTTTTTGGAGGTTTGTTATGAAAATTATAAAAGTAGTTTCACTGCCGCTTGTCTTAGAGTCATGGCATAATGGTGAATACTGGGCCAATTTATCGACCAATTAAGAAGTTGGGGTCATGTTAGGTTGTGATAGGCCTTAGACCTAGATGATGGTTTGAGCGTTCGACACAAACCTTACCCTACCTAATCATGACCGCCATTGAAAAGTACAAAATCTTGAAAGCCTATAAAACATTACCTTATCCTTCAGGCCTACCTCTCACTATAGAGTAATGATGAGAAGGGCCTACCCTAGAGGAATAGATTAAAGGCTGTGGATAATCGTACAGTCAGCCATATCAATACACATGAATAGATTGTACGGTCAGCGTTGTCATTGGTTGTTTGTGTTAGTGACGTAGGATTCGTTTGGGAGGATAGTCTAGTTGTCATTTTCATTGAGAGAGTGCCCCAGACACCAGTTACCAATAAATGAACATGATATGTAAGCTCCGTTCCGCCTGCCGGCGGTATTCGCGAGGATTAAACCCAACCCAATAACTTCACTTACTGTCCGCAACCTGACTTTGTCCACATAATGGCGTTCTTCACTGCACAATGTTCTCACTCGTGGCGCTAGTGCGCCATAGCCCTGCACGGTCGACTTTTCAGCTGTTACAGTATTGTTATTGTGTTGTGTACAAATTTACATCTCGGTTTACATATCTCCGATCTTGGAAATTTCAACGGCATTCAATAGTGCTACGTTAGTGCCGTAAAATTTACCGTTAGTGCCGCTCCAGTTTCGCCGTCACTACGAATTCAATTTTCAGAACCAGCCACTCACATATCACTGATCTTGAAAATTTCAACGATATACGTTGATGCTACGTTAGTGCCCGTTAGTGCCGTGAAAAAAATCTTTAGTACCGCTTCGGTTTCACCCTTACGACGCGTTGTCAATGTGAGGGGCCAACTTCACGCCAGCCCCTCACATATCTCCGACCTTGAAAATTCCAACGGTATTTGTTAGTGGTGCGTTAGTGCCCGTTAGTGCCGTGGAAAAAATTGTTAATACCTCTTCGGTTTCGCTGCTACGGCGCGATGTCAATGTGAGGGGCCAACTTCACGCCAGCCCCTCACATATCTCCGATCTTGGAAATTCCAACGGCATTCGTTGGTGTTGTGTTAGTGCTCGTTAGTGCCGTGAACATTTTTCGTTAGTGCCGCTCTGGTTTCGACGTTATAACGAGTTGTCCATGTTAGGGGCTGGTGTGAAGATTTGGCCCCCCACATGAACAACGCGTTATTTGGCAAAACCAAAGTGGCCGTGACGAAATTCTTCTAGCGAATGCCGTTGGAATTTTCATGATCAGAGATATGTGAGGGGCTGGCGAAATCAGAGCGGCACCAACAAAAATGTTCTATCGAATGCCGTTGGAATTTTCAAGATCGGAGATAAAGGTGAGTGGCTGGCGTGAAGTTGGCCCCTCACATTGACAACGCGTCGTAGCGGCGAAACCGAAGCGGTACTAACGATTCTCTCACGGCACTAGCGTATACTGTTAGAATTGCCAAGACCGGAAATATGTGAGGCGCTGGTTCTGAAAATTGAATTCGTCATGACGGTGAAACTAAAGTGGCACTAACGAAAAAATGTACGGCACCAACGAGCACTAACGTAGAACTAATGAATGCCGTTGAAATTTCCAAGATCGGAATTAGGCCTATGTGAGGGGCTGGCGTGAAGTTGGCCCCTCACATGGACAATGCGCTATAACGGCGAAACCAAAGCGGCACCAACGAAAATGTTCACGGCACTAACGTTTACCATTGGAATTTCGGAGATATGTGAGGGGCTGGTTCTGAAAATTGAATTCGTCATGACGGCGAAACTAAAGCTGCACTAACAGAAAATTTTACGGCACTAAGGGGCACTAACCAATGGTGAAATAATATTTCCATATTCTGACATGTGACCGTACACGTGTGACAACTTCACGGACGTAGTCAACCATACATAAAACACTCGATAACATGGCTCATGAGCAGACAGTTACAAAACTAGGGCAGTCCGCTGCTAGCGCACTCTGTCTGGAGCTTCCTTCATATATAAACTCCAGAGGAACCAATTCAAAAAATGAAAAAATCAGTCATAGGCGGTATTCGATCACAGTTTCCTGGCATGGGAGTCAGCTGTGCTAACCCATGAGCTACAGAAGTCACGTTGAGAGAGCGTTATTCTGGCCATTTATAGTCATGGACCGAAACATCGCGATCATGATATCACTGACCGTATTATTTATTTTCACTTAATCATACAGTTGACCGTACGAATATAGGCCTTCACTCCGTAGATTAAAACTCTATTACTGTATGCCCATACCTCATAACCATCACATCACCTACCGATAAGTTGTGATAAGTTATAATAATTTTTAATTTACGTGGAAAACCAGCGATTCTATCAACGCGCAAGAAATAACCTACGCCACGACAAAAAGTGGGCGTGGCCAAAGCAGTTTTTCTTTAATTCGTTAATTAGAAAATATACAGGCTATGTGGACAAGTTTTATTACCACGTAGTCGAAGATTGTGAAAATTTGCATAATCCAAGCTCAATAATTTTCAATTTACGTAGAAATTCAGCGATTCTACGCGACGAATAGGTTTTTTCGGTCCCTTTTGAATCAAACATATCATAAGTGTGTTTCCACAGTGTGGTGAACACGCTGAAAATGGAGAAATCAAGCAGATTTTGAAAAAACATCAGAACAAAACGAAGTCATCGGAATCATAAAAATTATTCGGATTGAAATATCCACGGATTATGTCGAATGGATGACAAAAAAAAATATGATGGAATCTACTGCGACCGGAAAAATCCCCATATTCAACAAAATCACATGGCGTAAAATGAAGCAGAATAATGGAAAATAGCTCAAAAAAAATTGAAATCGACAAGAAGTTTGACAAGCTTTGACGTTAAAAGAGATTTTTAGTTGATTTCTTTGATTTTCTTGAGATATTTGATCTACGATACTTGATTAATTGTTGAATAGGCTTATATTCTCATTTTGTTATAAATGATTTCTTCATAGTGTGCGAAATATCTACTACGTAACTATCTGTGATTACTATAATCATCCACATGAATACCATTATTACACTTCACAAGAATATTATCATTATTATAGCATTGTTTTTTTCTCATATGTTGCTAATGTCAAAGTGTGTCCATGTGACAAACATTGTTTTATTGAAAAGTTATATGTATGGGGCCATCAACATTTCACCACAATCAATTTGTATTCACAAAATTTGAACTCAATATTTGATAACTTTCCTAGGCCTATAGAATGCTCCATTTTCTTATAAACGACCCATTCGAATTTCTCCAAACAGTAGAAGTTGGTAGAAATGTGTAACAGAATAATATCAATTCTAATCAATAACAAAATCAATTACAATAATATCAATTTCTATTATAGGAATTCTAATTTCGATCAATGAAGTGAAAAACGATAACATTCTTCCTTATACCTGTTATTCTTATAGGGATTTTACCAATTTTCCCAATTCCTCCCGAGAAAACCGTCAATCCGATTTTGCTGAAAAAATAATCCCAACCTGTTATGTTATCATCGAAACTTGATACAGAAGTATTGTTCTCAAGGTTATGGATGACAGTAGCATCGTTTAGACGGGGCACCACAAGAGCGATCTTTCCACCCCATTTTAATGATTGAAAAAACAATCAACTTTTTGACACAAAGACTTTGATTCTGTTATGACACCAACGTTTGGAAAAAGTTTTGATTGCTTGCACACTCTCTTATCTGTATGCCACGTTCCCACGTACAAAAGAAAACATAAAAACGAAGCCCGATTTTGTTCGTTGAGTGAAATTAAGTCTTAGTTCAATGGAATTATAAAATCGACAAGAATAATCTGTTGGTGGGGCATTCAACAAGCAATAATCGATCAATCAGTATGGTTGAATGTATCATTTAATTTTTTCATGACTCACTTGCAACTCATTGTCACTAATAACTAGGAATAATCATCATATGAACTATGTGTTTGTTGTAAGAAGAGCTATCTACACACGAAAATATATTTGTCTCATCATGTGACTAAACTGATTGTTAAAGTAGCCTCAATAAATTGGTTGTGTGTATTCTCTGGCCAACGGGCAACCAAATTGACTATTCGCTGGTCGGCAGTAGCCTACACACGAACTGGCAATTAATACTGTGGTTCTGGTATTTATCGACGAAAGGAGGTTCATCTGCAGACAGAGCTTTCACGCTGATTGATGATCCATCAACGGCCCCTATTATGTTGGGGAACTCGAAAAGTTTGTGGAATTCTGCAATATGAAGTGTTTTACCTATATTGGCCTAAGACATACAAATCACAGAATACATTATGAATCTGTACATATTATTTCATATTGGATTTCAACGACGCACTATACTGATGGCTACGATCTATTGGCGTCAGTGGATGATGAATGAGATGATGGGATGATGAGATGAGAAGTCATTTTATTAGGTGTTTTGGATGGTGGGAAGGAGTCGGTCGTGGCCTGTTGTTAAGGAACTATCCCAGTGGCCTACAGACCTGAACGACAGAGAAAAACCACGAAAAACCCCTGTCAGGATGGTCGACCATGGCGGGAATCGAACCCCGGTCTCCCGAATTACGGTTCAGTGTGTCAACACTCGGCCACGCGTCTCAGTATAAATCTGTACATGTGCCTGTATTCTATTCAATTTATATTGGTCTAACGACGCACTTATTTCCTGATGAATGAGATCTATTGGCGTCTGTGAATGACATGAGATGATGAGATGAAAGGTTATTCAGTGTTTTTGGGAAAGTGGGAAGGAGTCGGCCGTAGCCTGTTGTTAAAGAACCATCCCAGTATTGACCTTATGACAGGGGATAACCAAAAAAAAACTCTGTCAGGATGGTCCACCATAGGCCTGTACATGTACGGTACGACCCTTCTTGGGTTGCATAACTGATACACCGAAAATATGGTGCACCGAGAAAAAAGTAGGCCTACACTGAAAATCCAGTACAACGTAAGCATTATTCCAGATGATGACTGAATAGGAGGGCTACGATATTGCATTTGAATAGTGTGAGACTGGGCCTACCCCCTTCTCCCCAAAATAATAGACTAGCCATCATGCATGAAAATATCGTTCTTGCGGTGTTCAAGACTTTCGGTTTAGGTTAGCTCAACTTGACTCTGATATCAGATCCTAGTCTGTGTATGACAGTTTTGTGTACTAGCAACTAATGACCTCGGCAACGTACCTGCTTTAACTCTGGCCACGTATGCCTCATTTTCAAGAGGGAAGGATATGAACTGGGGGGAGAGTTCAACCAATGCATTGCTAATGACACACAAAACTCGCGAGCAACTGGCTTGTCTTATGCCCGTTACATTGCCCATGACGAACTGGAACGTTCCAGATGCGTAGAATCGTAACGCAGTAAGAACTTGCGTTGCAATAGGCAAGGCATGGGACCTTGCTGTCGGTCTGGTCAAATCGCCTTCCAAAATGTTGCACAGTTCCAAGACGGTATATCTTGGGAAACCTGTACCGTTTGATCAGATTGTCATCCGACACATTTAATTGATCCAGCCTATCTTTGAATACTCTACCAGCTAACACTGATAGGCCTCTCCTGAAACTCAATGGCCTAGCCTCATCCAGAATTAGGAAACGCCCAGCGTTGAACATTGTATAATTAGTAGGATATAGGCCTAGCCTGGGCCTAGTTATATATGTCTAATATAATTATGTATATATAATTAGGCCTAGTGTCAATGTTTTTGGTTATATCAGTTATCATAAGTTATATTTCAGCTAGGTATAGTAGTAGCCTAGTTAGTGGTGAACAAGTCAAAGTGAGGTTAGATGTAGAACCGTAATGATAAAATATGTAAATCAAATTGCGCGGTATTTAAAAATCCCCTTGCCGTGTTTTGGTGGCTAGAATTTACATGTTTCCTCAAATTCAGCCATGGAATCATTGTAGATTGATATTCTGAGTCAAGAGGTGATCACTTACTAGGGCCTAGGCCTACCAGTCTGGACTAGGCCTAGGCGTAGTCTCTAAGTTGAGACAATTTCTTCGGTACTTATCTCCAGAACTAATGAACTATGTGGATCTCAGACACTTGCTAGGGATTGGAGGGACGATAAAATATTCCTTCATGAGTTTGAATTGAGACAAAATATGGTATTATCTCGAAAGAAGGTCGTAACTTTGAGCCGAATCAAAGTTATGACCTTTTGTGAATTTGGGCCAGAAGATAATATGAACACACCCGTTGTTTATAAAATGTTACCATGGTTATCAGAGGGCCAAAACCGAAGAGGTTAGTATTTTAACCTCCTTGACCAAAAATTGGGTATACTCAATTTTTTTTCGGTTTTTATTTAATTATAGAATATTTAGGCTACGTGGACAGAAGTTATTATCGTAACGCGGTAGATTATAACCAATTACAGCTTGGAAGCGCTTAAATTTCTAATTTACGTGGAAAACCAGCGATTCTATTAACGCGCAAAAAATGGTATAAAAGTCCACCCCATTCCAAGGCCTATAGAGTTTTTTTCTTTATTTTGTTGATTCAAAAATATACAGGCTATGTGGACAAGTTTCATTACTACGTAGTCGAAGATTGTAGAAAAATGCATAATCCAAGGTCGATAATTTTCGATTTACGTAGAAATTCAGCGATTCTACGCGACGAATAGGTTTTTTCAGTCCCTTTTGAATCAAACGTATAAGTGTGTTTCCACAGTGTGGTGAACACGCTAAAAAGCAGGTTTATAACAACACCTTGTCAACAAGATTTCTAAAATTACTATAGGAACTGTTGAAAATATCTATATCCCTATCGCAACATTGAACACCTCCAGAAAGCACATCATGATATATATATATATATATATATATATATATATATATATAAATATATATATATATATATATATATATATATATATATATATATATATATATATATATATATATATATATATATATATTTATATATATATATATAAATATATATATATATATATATATATATATATATATATAGATATATATATATCTATATATATCTATATATATATATATATATATATATATATATATATATATATATATATATATTTATATATATATATATATATATATATATATATATATATATATATGTATATATTTATATAAATATATATATTGCTTCTAGTGGAATAAAACCTTGTATTACAACTTTGCATTGTGTAAAGAAACCTGAAAAAAAATTCGAAAGCAATATTTGTATGTATAGTGGTCTTAGTTTTGTGTACCACACATGGTGTTGATAGTCAACATGCATATTATTTTCAAAGCATGAACAAATGGCCTAAAGTCCATTCATATATGTGTGTTAGGGCCGGTTGCAAGCACAATATGCCGAAAAATCCTCCAGACAGCTTTCTGCTGGATAACTCTATCGGCCAGACAACTTTTGTGCGCGTTTTACAAGTGACCGATTTCCGACAACCTTACAAAACCAATAACATTTAGAAGTTAGTATTGACTTTTGACTGCTTTTTGCCATAATCGAACTCATCGAACGCTCGAGTTATTGTAACAGCAACCTTCGTTCAGCTTTGTCTTTGAGAGGTCTTGAAAACCGTGTGATGACAGTTGACACTTTCGACATTGGGCTTGTATTTTTCGATTTTGAAGTAAGAAATGAATCTACGTTCTGTTTAGTCGTATTTTTGATAATTGGAATCAGGCAAGCATAAGTCTAGAGATTGAATTTGATGATTTTTCACAGTTGATTCAATGTTTAGAGGTTATAGGCCTAGGCCCAGACTTGGGCCCATACCCTTGTGGGTCTACCATTACAACTCAATGCTTATACCTGAGACAATGAATAACTAGACTAGGACCTAGTAAATATATGACCTAGGCTCTACACCCTATATTTTCACAGCCAGAAGTACCTCATTTGGAGTTACATACATGTAGGCCTAGACCATAATTATTGTATAAACATAGGGGCTAGTTCTCGATTCATCTTGCCCGAGACCTAGCCTACTTGACCAAACAAAACTGTGGCGTAAGAGAGGAACCGTGAATTGTGTAGTGTCGACCTTGAGCTCATTACTTATTCTTTGTCAGATCAAATATTAAAATATTCATCAACATCAGATTGTATCTACATATACAGATGGAAGCTTGGATTCGTTTGAACGCTTTGCCGCGAACAGCACGGAAGAGCATGAGTTGGGAGGGCGATTGAGGTTGCGTTGATCATTTCTTCATGGAATGACGGACTCCCGTGGATGACATCCGAGACAACTTGCCACAGACGTATGAGTAGAGACAAAGGTTTGTTAGCCTACTCTTGACATTGATTTTTTTTTTTCTTTGTGTTCTCACAAAGATTTCAGTACAATTTCGTAGACCCGCAAAGTCACAAAAAGTTGACTTGTCTGCAGGCCTACTAACATTTTATACATAAGAAAAACAAATCACAAATAAGTATATCAAGTCTGAACACTTACGCACGTACATTTTGATAATAATGATGGAAATATCAATTTTAATAAAAAAAATAATCATAATGATAAGAATCCACATTTTGAAATTATGAACCATTTTCAGTTATTTGGAATATCCACTGTAAAATGAAATAGTTTTATTTCTCATGATATGTAAGACAATTAGATACCGGTAATATCCATTTTTTAAATTCTATTTTTACTGTGGATATTAATATCCACTATTAATATTAATATTACACTATATATAACAGGAATTCATGTAGTAACGTTATCAATACCGGTTGGCGATTCTCTCAACTGCAGTAGACCTCACTACTGGCATAGCTCATACATGATATACCAGTAAAAGTCAACAATATGCTAGCAATGGTCTACTATAGGGTATCGTAAAACTATACCGGCTTAAGACTACGGACTGTAGAATACTCTTGTAGCACTAAATTCACTGACACGCCCCCTATTTATTCATTTCATTTTGATTCTGTTAAGCAACTCCACCAACAGCTACGAGGGTACAAATAGCCACACACAATAATTTCAATGCTTATTTTAATTTTATTACACATCAAATCACACTTCATACGAAATTCACAGAAGTATTTGAGCTTCCAGTGAGAATATGTTGTAGGGGAGCGAATTGAATTACATGTAGTAACTGGTCTTTTGAGGAATAAAAAAATCATCAATATCATCAATATTTAATATTATCTAGTTTTCTTATACTGACAAATATTCACAATATTCTATCAAGACTCATCAGAGTAGAGGAAGAAATTAATCATAATTCAATGGTAGGCCCAAGGAGTCATGGAATTACGTAACTCCTACGTCCGAGCGTAGAACAAAGACCTTGGACAGAATGGTCGATTGCGTGTATTTAAGTTGACAATTCGTTTGTGTTTGAATAAATATTCACATCAACTACCGGTTGATAGATTTGAAAGTAATGGGCCGAATATTATCACATTTTATTCAATTCAATCGAGGTCCAGTTGAATTTAATATTAGTTCAATTCAATTTCAGTAGGCCTACTGAAATACAATTTCAATTCCAGTTTTGAATAGTTTATAACATTGTTTGTGTTTTTTATGAGATTCTGTGTATGCAAATGAACCTGACTGCTGCTACCAATCCTAAACGCAGTTCTCGGCGCTCCAGAAGAGCATCACACCACAGTGTACTGCCGTACATTTTTTCTTCAATAATTTATAGGCTTAAAATTATACCATTCATTATTTGTGAAGGGAATAAATATCAACCAGTTTGTTATTTAATGCGTGTGAATGAATCTTCATTTGAATACCTTGTATTCATCTAGGCCTATATTTTTTCATGAATGTGTTGGGATATGTTATTATTTCAGGTATTTGGCCGCTTTTGCTTCAGCAATCAGAACAAGAGTTTCATCCATTTTAATGAGGCCCCTGCTTTTGTATTGAGAGAGCAATTCAACATTTTGAATATAAGTCATTTTTGCCTCCTCCATATTCTGACATTTTCCCGTTGCACGGTCGAATGCATCGTCATCTGTCCCTTTTCCCTTCTTCGGCGTCGAAACAACAGATTATGAATAGAATATGTAAAAAGTAAATTATTCAATTGTATTAGGCGTATATATTTCTTTTATCAACATCAAAACTTGATGCAAAATTATTGTCTCCCAATTGAAGGTAGGATTGTTTGATCGGGGCACCACAAGGGCGATCTCACCACCCCATACATGGATTATACATTATAGGCATACACGGATTATATCAAAACATGAACTGTCGTTTGATTTCATATTTGAAATGAAGCAACTACAACTAGGTAATGTCTCGAGTGTAAATAATAACTAAACGGTACAGTAATGTCAAAACACTTCACGATTTCATGTTATGGTGATTATTATACATTCACACGTAGTAACGCGCAATTAGAACAGTCGAGTGAAAATGGAATGTCAACTTTACATGCGGGGCAGAAATATAGATCGGTAAAGGAAATTCGCTTGTAATATTTTATTTACAATTTTACATACACATTAGTAGTGTTCGTTTGTCTGCACTATCTTGCACGAACTAGCACCAACTTACACCGATCGGTCGGTGGCCGTTCGTCTGACTAGGGGCAGAATAGTGCAGCTTGCACTCGGCTGTTCGTTTGTCGACGGACGGTGAACTAGAGTAAGTTGGTGTAAAAAAGTGTAAGAAAAGTTACCCCTGTACGTACAGGTGGTGTAAAGTAGTGTAAGCAGATTTTACGCGCGCAACATGGATGTATCTGTGGATGCTATTCACGTTTTACGTACGGACTGATGAAAACGGGATATTGTTTAGCTCTAAATGTTAGTTTTATCAGTTCATCAATCATCCATGAGATATTTGTTAATTATTATATCAGTTCAGTTCATTAGTTTTATGAGGATACTTTTGTTTAGTTTATTAACAGTGCTCTCAAAACAATATTGTTTGAATATTCCGGGTGTCAAGTAGCTTACTGGCGATTCTCTCGTCTTGCTACTTTTCTATCATCTTTTAAATATTATATAAATGCTTTTGGCCAAAGGTTATTGGTCATGAATATTTTTGTCTCGACCAATATCATTAGTAGTAGTGGTAGTAGTAGTAGTAAACTTTATTAGCATGTTGCTATTTACATATTCAATTTTACCTTACATTCAATAAAACACTAAACTTAACATATTTCTAAATTCTAGAAAATCTAGGCCCATGCCTTCATATCCAGAATGTAATATTGTCATTTTTCTTTATAAGGATATTTATCATGAGCGTAGAAATTAATTGAAAGTTGAAACATATTTTGAATTCGCGGCAAGTAGTTTGTGGTACGCGGTGGGTGGTGGCTGTTCGTCTGTAATTGTTAGTTCACGTACACCAAGTTGAACTGAACAACGGCGCATCCTGCACGGAGTTGAACTCAAGTTGCTCCACCCCCTTAAAGTGTACTCTAGTTCTTTCAGTTCATGACAGACGAACACAACTATAGTCAATTTACAAAGACGGTGAATACATTCGATTACAAAAGAGGTGGTAAAGTTCAAATTGAAGAATGTTCAAAGTATGATAAATGCAGATTGTTAACAAAGGGACTTATGATTGTGATATTACAACCCTTCGATCTGTCTTTATCTCTTCACATATTCACTCTTCATGTGTTGCGGGAGGCGAGGGGAATTTAGGACCCGGTTCGATCCCTGCCGCCTTCCACCTTTACAGGGGTTTTCATGATTTCCCTCTGTAGTCTAGGCTAATGCTGGGATGGTTCCCACAATATAGGCCACGACTGCTTCCTTCCCACTCTCCTTCCCATTACTTCGAGAAACCTTCATCTCATTAATCATCCATCCGTCGCCAATAGATGTTGGCTATCATTACAGTTTGCCGTCAAAACCCAATACTGTATAGAAAACTTGAGACACTATCTCGTATTTTGTAAATTTTAAATACATTTTTTGAATGTATCTTGTATCTGAAATAGGCCTACTCAAAATTCAAGTATCTGTATGTAGTTTTCAGATACTTGAAGTTGACCAGGTTTCCAGTTCCGATTCTGTTTTGTCGTCCAACACGATATCGGTACGATTTTTGTCATGCCTATTTCCACTTGGCTGTGTCGTAACGTTTTCGTGACGTCGTAGCCATAGCCGTCAATACTTCGACTCACAGCTTCTTTGAATGTGAGAAATTGAGCTGTCAGAATACAATATATATTTTTAAAATAACATCGAAACTTGATACAAAATCATTGTTCCCCAATTAAGGCCAAGGATGAAAGGTAGGATCGTTTGGACGGGGCACCACAAGGGCGATCTTATTATCCCAAGAATACAAATTGACACACTTTTATCAGGTCGCGCCGTTGTAATTATACAAACACGGAGATTGTCCTGTACCATCTGAATAAATAATTCTACTTCAAATGGCATAGCAATTCTGGATACAAAATCTGAGAACGTGATTCTAAAAGTGTGGTGATGTTAGGAATTGCAATTAGGATATGTGGATCGATATTTTTGTGAATCGATTCTCTTTTTGGTCGCTCAATATGAATCCAAACAACTGGAGCCAGATGGATTGCAATCGCAGTGTAACTTACGGTGATAGTAATTTCGGCCGACAAAAGTTGGAAGTTGAGTCAATAATCACGGGACCGAAACAATGTCGTAAACCGGCATGTTTTTAGGTGAATACTGGCTTGTGATTGTCCGTTGGGAAAATTGTGTCGGACAACAAGAAAAAATGGGTAGGCCCACTGGAAACCCTGCTTCAGAGTATTTTTCCCATGTCTGATTACACTGTAATCTTCGAGTTTAATAAATAGTTTGAATTTATTCTCAAGGTCATCGAAAAATGAGAAGAACTACTTCTGACAAATGAATATGATAATTTCAATCAACTAATGCAGACCCATCAAACTTGATTGATTATGAACTCATCAAAAATTAATTCAACATATTTTGTCCGGCTTATTTTAATAGTCCGCTTTAATTCTGTAATTACACCAACGTTTGGAAAAAGTTTTGATTGGTTACACACTCTCTTATATGTATACCACATTCCCACGTACAAAAGAGAACATGAAAACGAAGCCCGATTTTGTTCGTCAAGTGAAATGAAGTCTTGGCTCCATGGAATAAAAAAATCGACAACAATAATCTGTTGGTGGGGCATTCAACAAGCAATAATCAATCAGCATGGTTGAATGTATCATCTCATTTTGTCATGACTCACTTGCAACTCATTGTCACTAAAAACTAGGAATACTCAACATGATAAACTATGTGTTTGTTGCATGTAAGAAGAGCGATCTACACACAAAAATGTATTTTTCTCATCATGTGACAACTGATTGTGAAAGTTTGGTAGCGTATTTGCAATTACTGCCTCAATATGCATGAGAGTGACATCGCTCATCCAATAATTGAATTCGGAAATGCCTAGACTGAAATCTTTAATTTTTCATAAGACTTTGTCGTACTCTACAACAATCAGTGTAGTAGTAGTATAGTAGATATTCATTCTCTGCAATTTTTTTTACATAGGCCTACATACATGGTAACAAAAAATGGCATGTGATTGGATAATAAAACCAAGTGTTCACAATCAAAAAGTAAAGAAAGCAATTAATATTTAAATGATTAAATCACTCGATAGTGTGATTAAATTACTATGTAGGCCTATGTTGAATGTCTCATGTATGTGTTATTCATCAGTATTTTCTGATGATGGGCTACTTTTGTGATTCTCCTTTGTAGCCTAATCAGAGAATAAGTGATTGATTGCAATAAAACAATCCAATCCATGTACAGTAATTGTACCCGTCAATTTATATATTTATCAAATCTCAAACAAATAAAACCATCAAAGAAATAACAGCGAGGCCTATACATTAGCGACACGCCTACTACCCTCCCCGCACCATACGTCCCCGGCATGCAAAAACTCAACTCGGAGAGCAAGCAAGCTTCCTGCCGCCTCTCAAGGAACCATCCCAGTATTGACCAGAATGACAGAGGATAACCAAAAAAAACTCAATCAGGATGGTCCACCATAGGCCTGTACATGTAGGGTACCGTACCACCCTTGGGTTGCATAACTGATACACCGAAAATATGGTGAATTGAGAAAAACGTAGGCCTACACTGAAAATCCAATAGGCCTACACCGTGAGCATTATTTCAGATGATGACCAAATAGGGAGGCTACGATATTGCATTTGAATAGTGTGAGACTATCCTCTTCTCCCCACAATAATATACTAGCCATCATGCATGAAAATATTTTTCTTGCGGTGTACGAGATTTTCGGTTCAAGTTAGCTTAACCTAACTCAACTTGACTCTAACATCAGATCCCAATCTGTGTATGACAGTTCAGTGTACTAGCAACTAATAACCTCAGCAACGTACCTGCTTCAACTCTGACCACGTATGCTTCATTTTCGATAGGGAAGGATATGAACTGGAGGGAGTGTTGAACCAATGCGTTGCTAATGTCACACAAAACTCGCGAGCAACCGGCTTGACTTATGCCTGTTACATCGCCCATAACGAGCTGGAACGTTCCAGACGCGCGGAATCGCAATGCAGTAAGAACTTGCGTCGGTCTGGTCAAATGGCCTTCCAAAATGTTGCACAGTTCCAAGACGATATGTCTTGGAAACCTGTACCGTTTAATCAGATGGTCATCCGACACATTTAATGAATCCAGCCTATCTTTGAATACTCTGCCAGGTCTAACAATGATAGGCCCCTCCCGATTAGGCCTCGGCCTAGCCTCATCCAGAATTAGGAGAAGCCCAGCATTGAACATTGTAATATAATTAGTAGGAAATAGGCCTAGGCCTATTATAACGGTAAACTGTATATATAATTATTGTTAGTGTTTTAGTGGTTATATTAGTAATCATAAGTTACATTTCAGCTAGGTAGGCATATAGGCCTAGTAATAGTGGTACACTCTTTGACAGGTTAGGCTAGAGTAGACAGACAATGTGAGTGGTCAGAGGTGACGCTGACAGTTGCACACGTTAGGCCTAGGCCTAGTCGAGATCAAGCAAAACGTTGAGGTTAGATATACAACCGGATTTATAAAATACGTAAATCAAATTGCGCGGTATTTAAAAATATCCTTACCGTGTTTTGGTGGCTAGAATTTACATTTTCTGTCAAATTCAGCCATAAAATCATTGTAAATGGATATTCAAAGTCAAAAGGTGATCACTTACTAGCCTAGGGCCTAGGCCTAGGCCTACCAGTCAATTGTTTAAGTACTTGTCTCCGGACAAGAGATGAAAGAACAGCTATGAGGATCTCAGACACTTGCTAGGGATTGGTGGGACGATCAGATATTTCTTTATGAGTTTGGATTAAGACAAAATATCATCTCGAAAGAAGGTCGTAACTTTGAGCCGAATCAAAGTTATGACCTTTTGTGAATTCGGGCCCAGAAGATGATAATATAAACACATCTGTTGTTTATAAAATGTTACCATGGTTATCAGAGGGCCAAACCAAAGAGGTTAGTATTCTAACCTCCTTGACCAAAAATGGGGTATAATCATTTTTTTTTCGGTTTTTATTTAATTATAAAATATTTAGGCTACGTGGACAAAAGTTATTATCGTAACGCGGTAGACTATAACCAATTACAACTTGAAAGCGCTTAAATGTCTAATTCACGTGGAAAACCAGCGATTCTATTAACGCGCAAAATATGGTATAAAAGTCCACGCCATTCCAAGGCCGATAGAAATTTTTTCTTTATTTCGTTGATTTGAAAATAAACAGGCTATGTGGACAAGTTTCATTACTACGTAGTCGAAGATTGTAATAAAATGCATAATCCAAGCTCGATAATTCTCAATTGACGTAGAAATTCAGCGATTCTACGCGACGAATAGATTTTTTCGGTCCCTTTTGAATCAAACATATAAGTGTGTTTCCACAGTGTGGTGAACACGCTAAAAAATGAACCGGTAGCTGAAACCGAGAATCAGAAGAAAGGTCAACCCATAAACTCTGGTTTTAATGAAATATACAATCTGAGAAGCCGTGTTTAGTTAACCACAGCCACTTGTGTTTATATGAATGTTTTTCTTGATTGTTTTGTAATTGTTGTTTTTCTAATATTTTCAGCGTGTTCACCACACTGTGGAAACACACTCATACGTTTGATTCAAAAAGGACTGAAAAAACCTATTCGTCGCGTAGAATTGCTGAATTTCTACGTAAATCGAAAATTATCGAGCTTGGATTAGGCATTTTTTTACAATCTTCGACTACGTGGTGATGAAACTTGTCCACATAGCCTGTATATTTTCAAATCAACGACACAAAGAAAAAAACTCTATAGGCCTTGGAATGGCGTGGACTTTTATACCATTTTTTGCGCGTTAATAGAATCGCTGGTTTTCCACGTAAATTGGAAATTTAAGCGCTTCCAAGTTGTAATTGGTTATAATCTACCGCGTTACGATGATAACTTTTGTCCACGTAGCCTGAATATTTTAAAATTAAATAAAAACCGAAAAAATTGAGTATACCCCATTTTTGGTCAAGGGGGTTAAAATACTAACATCTTTGGTTTTGGCCCGTTGATAATCATGGTAACATTTTATAAACAACGGATGTGTTTATATCATCTTCTGGGCACGAATTCACAAAAGGTCATAACTTTGATTCGGCTCAAAGTTACGACCTTCTTTCGAAATAATACTATATTTTGTCTTAATCCAAACTCATGAAGAAATATTTCATCGTCCCTCCAATCCCTAGCAAGTGTCTGAGATCCACATAGCTCATTAGTTCTGGAGATAAGTACCGAAGAAATTGTCTCAACTTTGAGACTACGCCTAGGCCCAGTCCAGATGGTAGGCCTAGGCCCTAGTAAGTGATCACCTCTTGACTTTGAATATCAATCTACAATGATTTCATGGCTGAATTTGAGAAAACATATAATTCTAGCCACCAAAACACGGCAAGTTTATTTTTAAATACCACGCAATTTGATTTACGTATTTTATCATTCCGGTTCTACATCTGACCTCACTTTGACTTGTTCTCGACTAGGCCTAGCGTATGTCACTGTTCGCCAGTCACCTTGTCTGTCTAGCCCTTTGGTCTAGGCTAACCTGTCAAACAGTTGTGTTGTGTCGTTGACATGACCACTAATAACTACCAATTACTAGGCTACTACTATACCTAGCTGAAACATAACCTATGATAACTAATATAACCACTCAAACATTAACACTAGGCCTAATTATATATACATAATTATATTAGGCATGTAGGCCTATAACTAGGCCTAGGCTATATCCTACTAATTATATCACAATGTTCAAAGCTGGGCGTTTCCTAATTCTGGATGAGGCTAGGCCATTGAGTTTCAGGAGAGGCCTATCAGTGTTAGCTGGTAGAGTATTCAAAGATAGGCTGGATCAATTAAATGTGTCGGATGACAATCTGATCAAACGGTACAAGTTTCCCAAGATATACCGTCTTGGAACTGTGCAACATTTTGGAAGGCGATTTGACCAGACCGACAGCAAGGTCCCATGCCTTGCCTATTGCAACGCAAGTTCTTACTGCGTTGCGATTCTACGCATCCGGAACGTTCCAGTTCGTCATGGGCAATGTACCAGGCATAAGACAAGCCAGTTGCTCGCGAGTTTTGTGTGTCATTAGCAATGCATTGGTTGAACTCTCCCCCCAGTTCATATCCTTCCCTCTTGAAAATGAGGCATACGTGGCCAGAGTTAAAGCAGGTACGTTGCCGAGGTCATTAGTTGCTAGTACACAAAACTGTCATACACAGACTAGGATCTGATGTCAGTCAAGTTGAGCTAACCTAAACCGAAAATCTTGAACACCGCAAGAACGATATTTTCATGCATGATGGCTAGTCTATTATTTTGGGGAGAAGGGGGTAGGCCCAGTCTCACACTATTCAAATGCAATATCGTAGCCTTCCTATTCAGTCATCATCTGGAATAATGCTTGCGGTGTACTGGATTTTGGATGCACCATATTTTCGGTGTATCAGTTATGCAACCCAAGGGCGGTCGCACCGTACATGTACAGGCCTATGGTGGACCATCCTTTTCTGTTGTTTTTTTTGGTTATCCTCTGTCATAGGGTCAATACTGGGATGGTTCTTCAACAACAGGCTACGACCGACTCCTTCCCACTTTCCCAAAAACACTGAATAACCTTTCATCTCATCATCTCATGTCATTCACAGACGCCAATAGATCTTAGTCATCAGGAAATAAGTGCGTCGTTAAACCAATATAAATTGAATAGAATACAGCAGGCACGTGTACAGATTTATACTGAGACGCGTGGCCGAGTGTTGACACACTGAACCGTCATTCGGGAGACCGGGGTTCGATTCCCGCCATGGTCAACCATCCTGACAGGGGTTTTTTGTGGTTTTCCTCTGTCGTTCAGGTCAGTAGGCCACTGGGATGGTTCCTTAACAACAGGCCACGACCGACTCCTTCCCACCATCCAAAACACTTAATAAAATGACCTTTCATCTCATCATCCCATCATCTCATTCATCATCCACTGACGCCAATAGATTGTAGCCATCAGTATAGTGCGTCGTTAAAACCCAATATGAAATAATATGTACAGATTTATAATGTATTCTGTGATTTGTATGTCTTAGGCCTATATAGGTAAAACACTTCATATTGCAGAATTCCACAACATAATAGATGGATCATCAATCAACGTGAGAGCTCTGTCTGCAGATGAACCTCCTTTCGTCGATAGATACCAGAACCACAGTATTAATTGCCAGTTCGTGTGTAGGCTACTGCCGACCAGCGAATAGTCAATTTGGTTGCCCGTTGGCCAGAGAGTACACACAACCAATTTATTGAGGCTACTTTAACAATCAGTTTAGTCACATGATGAGACAAATATATTTTCCTGTGTAGATCGCTCTTCTTACAACAAACACATAGTTCATATGTTGATTATTCCTAGTTATTAGTGACAATGAGTTGCAAGTGAGTCATGAAAAAATTAAATGATACATTCAACCATACTGATTGATTGATTAATCATTGCTTGTTGAATGCCCCACCAACAGATTATTCTTGTCGATTTTTTAATTCCATTGAACTAAGACTTCATTTCACTTGACGAACAAAATCGGGCTTCGTTTTTATGTTCTCTTTTGTACGTGGGAACGTGGCATACAGATAAGAGAGTGTGCAAACAATCAAAACTTTTTCCAAACGTTGGTGTCATAACAGAATTAAGGTCTTTGTGTCAAAAAGTTGATTGTTTTTTCAATCATTAAAATGGGGTGGAAAGATCGCTCTTGTGGTGCCCCGTCTAAACGATGCTACTGTCATCCATAACCTTGAGAACAATACTTCTGTATCAAGTTTCGATGATAACATAACAGGTTGGGATTATTTTTTCAGCAAAATCGGATTGACGGTTTTCTCGGGAGGAATTGGGAAAATTGGTAAAATCCCTATAAGAATAACAAGTATAAGAAAGAATGTTATCGTTTTTCACTTCATTGATTGAAATTAGAATTCCTATAATAGAAATTGATATTATTGTAATTGATTTTGTTATTGATTGGAATTGATATTATTCTATTACACATTTCTACCAACTTCTACTGTTTGGAGAAATTCGAATCGGTCGTTTATAAGAAAATGGAGCATTCTATAGGCCTAGGAAAGTTATCAAATATTGAGCTCAAATTTTGTGAATACAAATTGATTGTAGTGAAATATTGATGGCTCCATACACATAAATTTTCATCAAAACAAACAATGTTTGTCACATGGACACACTTTGACATTAGCTACATTTGAGAAAAAAACAATGCTATAATAATGATAATATTTTTGTGAAGTGAAATTATGGTATTCATATGGATGATTATAGTAATTAAACAGATAGTTACGTAGTAGATATTTCGCACACTATGAAGAAATCATCTATACAAAATGAGAATATAAGCCTATTCAACAATTGGTTACTCTAGAGTTTATATATGAAGGAACATGGGCAATTGGCTTCTTCACGCAAAGCTCCGGACAGAGTGCGCTAGCAGCGGACTGCCCTAGTTTTGTAACTGTCTGCTTATGAGCCATGTTATCGAGTGATTTATGTATGGTTGACTACGTCCGTGAAGTTGTCACACGTGTACGGTCACATGTCAGAATATGGAAATATTATTTCACCATTGGTTAGTGCCCCTTAGTGCCGTAAAATTTTCTGTTAGTGCAGCTTTAGTTTCGCCGTCATGACGAATTCAATTTTCAGAACCAGCCCCTCACATATCTCCGAAATTCCAATGGTAAACGTTAGTGCCGTAAACATTTTCGTTGGTGCCGCTTTGGTTTTGCCGTTATAGCGCGTTGTCCATGTGAGGGGCCAACTTCACGCCAGCCCCTCGCATAGGCCTATCTCCGATCTTGGTAATTTCAGCGGTATTCATTAGTGCTCGTTAGTGCCGTACATTTTTCGTTAGTGCCGCTTTAGTTTCACCGTCATGACGAATTCAATTTTCAGAACCAGCGCCTCACATATCTCTGATCTTGACAATTCTAACAGTATACGTTAGTGCCGAGAGAGAATCGTTAGTACCGCTTCGGTTTCGCCGCTACGACGCGTTGTCAATGTGAGGGGCCAACTTCACGCCAGCCACTCACTTTTATCTCCGATCTTGAAAATTCCAACGGCATTCGTTAGAACATTATCGTTAGTGCCGCTTTGGTTTCGCCAGCCCCTCACATATCTCTGATCATGAAAATTCCAACAGCATTCGCTAGAAGAATTTCGTCACGGCCACTTTGGTTTCGCCAAATAACGCGTTGTCCATGTGAGGGGCCAAATCTTCACACCAGCCCCTAACATGGACAACTCGTTATAACGTCGAAACCAGAGCGGCACT
The DNA here is from genome assembly GCA_964007535.1 of Brachyptera risi. Lineage (NCBI taxonomy): Eukaryota > Metazoa > Arthropoda > Insecta > Plecoptera > Taeniopterygidae > Brachyptera > Brachyptera risi. The sequence continues at coordinate 16,339 of CAXFZR010000066.1, read as the reverse complement.
AACGAAAAATGTTTACGGCACTAACGAGCACTAACACAACACCAACGAATGCCGTTGGAATTTTCAAGATCGGAGATATGTGAGGGGCTGGCGTGAAGTTGGCCCCTCACATTGACATCGCGTCGTAGCAGCGAAACCGAAGAGGTATTAACAATTTTTTCCACGGCACTAACGGGCACTAACGCACCACTTACAAATACCGTTGGAATTTTCAAGGTCGGAGATATGTGAGGGGCTGGCGTGAAGTTGGCCCCTCACATTGACAACGCGTCGTAAGGGTGAAACCGAAGCGGTACTAAAGATTTTTTCACAGCACTAACATAGCATCAACGTTTACCGTTGAAATTTTCAAGATCAGAGATATGTGAGTGGCCGGTTCTGAAAATTGAATTCGTCGTGACGGCGAAACTAAAGCGGCACTAACGGTAAATTTTACGGCACTAACGTAGCACTATTGAATGCCGTTGAAATTTCCAAGATCGGAGATATGTAAACCGAGATGTAAATTTGTACACAACACAATAACAATACTGTAACAGCTGAAAAGTCGAGCGTGCAGGGCTATGGCGCACTAGCGCCACGAGTGAGAACGTTGTGCAGTGAAGAATGCCATTATGTGGACAAAGTCAGGTTGCGGACAGTAAGTGAGGTTATTGGGTTGGGTTTAATCCTCGCGAATACCGCCGGCAGGCGGAACGGAGCTTACATATCATGTTCATTTATTGGTAACTGGTGTCTGGGGCACTCTCTCAATGAAAATGACAACTAGACTATCCTCCCAAACGAATCCTACGTCACTAACACAAACAACCAATGACAACGCTGACCGTACAATCTATTTATGTGTATTGATATGGCTGACTGTACGATTATCCACAGCCTTTGATCTATTCCTCTATGGTAGGCCCTTCTCATCATTACTCTATAGTGAGAGGTGGGCCTGAAGGATAAGGTAATGTTTTATAGGCTTTCAAGATTTTGTACTTTTCAATGGCGGTCATGATTAGGTAGGGTAAGGTTTGTGTCGAACGCTCAAACCATCATCTAGGTCTAAGGCCTATCACAACCTAACATGACCCCAACATCTTAATCGGTCGATAAATTGGTCCAGTATTTACCATTATGCCATGACTCTAAGACAAGTGGCAGTGATACTACTTTTATAATTTTCATAACAAACCTTCAAACACCAACCTAGCCTTTCTAGGCCCATGATTGGTTGGAGACAATAGAATAGGGCCTAGCTTAGCTTTGAGTGTAGTGTTAGGTCAAGTTATAGCACACCAAATCCAATGTCTGTGGCCTATTTGACAATACTGATATAAATTGTGTTACTTTTACGGTAGGCCTATTCGATAATGATGAGGCCCTCTTTGGAGGTCCCTTAAATTTGTTCAAATCCTGTACAAAGTTCCGCACAAGGTTTATTGGCAATCTGAACCTTGCACCGCTCAACGGTGCATCCCGATGCACCAAATCATCCCTATGTACTTTGTTTAGCCACTCTTTCATGTACATGCCTAACATTCCTCCGCAATTGCACCCATGACATAATACCAGAGCCATGAGAGACAGTGGGTCTAAACGATAAGCGTGAATGTTTGGTTAGGTTTTCACAGTTGACGCAAAGAATACATGTAGGCCTAGCCCTATATCTGTCGTTCGAGTGTGTTCCGATGAAATGATTTGAATAAATTCGAAGAGCAGTTCAATCAAATATATTTCTAGATACTGTCACATTTTCAGCTTGTTGTAAGACCGACAACACATTTTAACCATTAGAAAAATCAGGCCCGCAGGTGAAAGGAATGAACATGAACCATGCCTCCGGACCGTATGAAATATGCATCGGGCATCTAGCTAGATTACAAGTTGGCCAAAACAAAACAAAAAAAGCTAAAAAGAAGAAGATGCCTCTAAAATGATTTTAAGGGGTGAATGAACGTATATAGGGTGAATAATTATGCACAATCAATCAATTATCCATCTCCGGATATTTTCGAAGGCAATTATATCCCCTGACAGAATATATTTTTTTCTATTATTATGGTTTGCATTCCAGCACCCTATCTGGTGTTGGAACCAGACCCCTATTTGAGACGTTATTTGAATTTCTGCAACAAAATGACCCATTCAGGGTGGTTATTTGATCGATTACATTTTTCTTTTCCACCCTTGACTTTTTTTGTATGACGCTCGTTTGGGTGGGATTCATCCCCTAACGGATTCGCGTTTTTCGCTAACCGGACCCCTATTGGAGGGGTTGTTTGAATTTCTGCCACATAATGACTCATATGGGGGGGGGGAGGGGAACAACCCTATTTTGTTTTCCACCCCTGAATTTTTTCGTATGACGTTCGTTCAAGAGAAATTCATCCCTTAACAGGTTGATATTTTCACAATTATTCTGGGTGCTGGAATCAGACTCCTTGAGGGGTTGTTTGAATTTCTGCAACAAAATGACCCATACAGGGTGGTTAGTTGCTCGATGAAATTTTATTTTCCACCCCTAATTTTTTTTTGGATGACGCTCGTTTGGGTGAGATTCATCCCCTAACGGATTCGCGTTTTTCGATTACCGGACCCCTATTGGACGGGTTGTTGGAATTTCTGCAACATAATGACTCATATGGGGTGGTTGGTGAAACAACCCCATTCTGTTTTCCACCTCAAACTTTTTTTGTATGATGCTCGTTTGGAAGAAATTCATCCCTCAACAGGTTGATATTTTCACAATTTTGGGTGCTGGAACCAGACCCCTATTTGAGGGGTTATTTGAATTTCTGCACAAAATGACCCATATAGGGTAGTTAGTCAATCAATACAATTTTGTTTTCCACCCCTAACTTTTATTGTATGACGCTCGTTTGGGTGAGATTCATCCCCTAGCGGATTCGCGTTTTTCGATTACCTGACCCATATTGGAGGGGTTGTTGGAATTGCCGCAACATAATAACTCATATGGGGTGGTTTTTGGAACAACCCTATTTTGTTTTCACCCCCAACTTTTTTTGTATGACGCTCGTTTCGGTGAGATTCATCCCCTAACGGATTCACGTTTTTCGCTAACCGGACCGCTATTGGAGGGGTTGTTCGTATTTATGCAACATAATGACTCATGTCGGGGGGATTTGGTGAACCAACCCCATTTGGTTTTCCATCTTTAACCTTTTTTGTGTGACGCTCGTGTAGGACAAACGTATCCCTTAACAAGTTGATATTTTCACAATTCTGGGTGCTGGAACAAGACCCCTATTCGAGGCTTTGTTTTTAATTCTGCTTCGAAATGACTCATAGATAGGCCTATAGGGTGGTTAGTTGATCGATACAATTTTGTTTTCCACCCCTCCTTTTTTTTTGAATGACGCTCGTTTCGGTGAGATTCATCCCCCAACGGATTCGCGTTTTTCGATTGACGGACCTCTATCGGAGGGGTTAGTTGAATTTCTGCAACAAAATGACTTATCTATGATGGTTGGAAAACCAACCCCATTTTGATTTCCATCTTCAATTTTTCTGTTTGATGCTCGTTTAAGAGAAATACATTCCCTAATAGGTTGATGTATCATTTTCGTCAATTGATGTTTTTCGGATTTTTCCCCACATTCCTGGAATATGACTTCCGATTTCACGTGCTGAAACACTGGCCCAATCGGGGGACCGGTGTGGAAATGGCGAGCATCGAACTTTCGGAAAAAGTTGTTTTGCTTTCAATTTCCAGGTCCAGGTTGGTATTTCATATCCCACCCTGATCTGAATGACCAGTTCGAAACACAGAATCATCTTTCTCCCTATCGATCTCCTCGACCCGATGGCGGTCATTTCGGGTCGTTTTTCGCGTCAACGGACACTGCAACAACCGCAACGCCGCCGCCCGACGTCAACTAGGCCGAAAAATCCGTAAAAAAAACATTTCGTCAATTAATTTTTTTTCGCAATTTTTTTCGACATTCGGACATCCGATTAGGACATCCGATTTCACGTTCTGAAAAACTGGTTCAATCGGAGAACCGATGTGGAAATGACGAGCATTTATTTCACTTTCGGAAAAAATTTGTTTTGTTCTCGATATATCCCGGTCCAGGTTTGTATCACATATTATCCTACCCCGACCTGAATGACCAGTTCGAAACCCAAAATTTACTTTCTCCTTATCGATCTCCTCGACATGATGGCGGCGATTTTGGGTCGGTTTTCGCGTCAACGGCCACTGCAGCGACCGCGACGGCACCGGCCGACGTTTAATGGGTATACAAACCCCTGAAAAAAACATTCTCGTCAATTGATATTTTTTTCGGAGCTTTTCTCTTGACATTCGTAGATCATGACATCCGATTCCACGTGCTGAAATATTGGCCAAATCAGGCGAAAATGTGGAAATGGCGAGCATTCAACTTTCGGACAAAATTTGTGCTGACATTTCTGACACGCGTAGTAAATGAACCATTCGAAATATCGCTGGAATTTCAACGAATAGATGCTGGAGGGACCCCCTCCCCCCTCCCCACCAAAAAAAAAGATTTTCCACCCTTCAATTTTCGATTTTCTCTTATACCCTCTTGGTAAAAATTCGAAAAGGGGTATTTTCACAGATTTCTGGCGGTCGAACGGGATTCTCCAGAGTTATGCCGTGCCCATATTCGTGTTAATTGGATTGTGCCTAATCCAGAAATGAGCACATCGAAGAGATCCAAACAAAACTCTGGAAGATATAGGCGAAAAACGTGAACCATGTCGTAGTGCCATAAGACCAATGTTAAATCACAATGACTGATTTTTTTCCAAGTCAATTAACTTTAGCCTCATGAGGCTCACGACATGGTTCCCGTTTTTCGCCTATATCTTCTGAACATTCGTTTGAATCTCTTCGAGGTGATCATTTCTGTAATAAGCCCAGTCCAATCACGCCGAATCTGGACACGGCATTATAAAAAATGTATTTCGTCCGCCAGAGCCCCAAAGGTTCATCCTTATAGATTGCTTACTTTTATGGATTCATAAGAAACAGGCAATATTAATATAAAATTTACATTATATTTTCCATCCTTCAAAATATATTACAGCTAAAATAGGTCTTTGATGTATCAATGTGTGATGACTCTACGTTTACATTATCATTGAGTTTATAACTACTAAAAACTCAATGACATTATGGTAGTAAGCACTCTTGTCAGGGAAACTGTTCTTAATGTGTGTTTTTACAAATTGAATAATAATGAATAACATCATGAATGATTTTAATTCAATAGATCCAAATAGGATCTAAATAATAAAATTGCAACATATTTTATAATTTTGTGTATCGTGTGGCTTAAGTTGAATCGTTGCATCACTAACACGCTCATATGAATGGACTTTAGGCCATTTGTTCATGTTTTGAGAATAACATGCATGATACCTATCAACACAATGTGTGGTACACAAAACTGAGACCACTATACATACAAATATTGCTTTTTACTTTTTTTAGGTTTCTGTAAACAATACAAGGTTGTGATACGAAGTTTTATTTCACTAGAAGCAATATATATATATACATATATATATATATATATATATATATATATATATATATATATATATATATATATATATATATATATATATATAAATATATATTGAATGTTTTCTGCCAACAGAAGCATGCAAACCGCCCTACTTGGTCTAGAGGTAGCACATCTGCTTCTGGTTTCAGGGCCGCAGGTTCAAATCCTGCGTAAGGTGTGGGTTTTCTTAAATGCCCTCCCATCTATCATCACCTCACTGTTTCTTTATCACCCGCTCATTCGTATTCTCTATAACCTAGCTGGTGGTGGGGTAGTTAAGCAACATAAAAAAAGCATTTAATAAGAGTTTTAGATTATTAGGCCTATAAGCAAAATATTGAAAGTACTCTACTCTGTTGACAGGATAATTCAATTCAGGATTTTCTGTCTATAGAAGAAATCATGTAACGTTTTTTGTGAATAGAAGCAATGTATTCAAGATTTCTTTCGATAGAAACAATCAATTCCAGAATTTATTTTCACAGAATAATCTATTTGAGGTTTTCTGTCAATAGACGCAATCAATTTGAGGTTATTTTTCTACATGAGGGCGTCCAAGGGTGAGCTCGCTCACCCTTTTCATCTCCCACTCATCTGTACTCTCCATAACCTAGCTGTTGGTGGGGTCGTTAAGCAACATAGAAAAATGAGCATTCAATGCATTTAATAAAAGTATTAGATTATCACGATTAATAATATTATTATTAGATTATAAGTAAAATATCAAAGGTGGGTCTACTCTACTCTGTTGATGAGAAAAGTTATTTCAGGATTTTATGTCAATAGAAGAAATCATGTAACGTTTTTTTTTTCTAAATAGAAGCAATGTATTTAAGATTTCTGTCAAAAGAAACAATCAATTTAGGAGTTAATTTTTACAGAAGAATCCATTTTAGGTTTTCTGTCAATGGAAGCAATCAATTTAAGGTTCAATTTTCTATATGAGGGCGTCCAAGGGTGAGCTCGCTCACCCTTGTTATGTTCTCTTTTGTACGTGGGAACGTGGTATATAGATAAGAGAGTGTGCAAGCAATCAAAACTCTTTCCAAACGTTGGTCTCATAACAGAATTAAAGTCTTTGTGTCAAAAAGTTGATTTTTTTTTCAATCATTAAAATGGGGTGGAAAGATCGCCCTTGTGGTGCCCCGTCTAAACGATGCTACTGTCATCCATAACCTTGAGAACAATACTTCTGTATCAAGTTTCGATGATAACATAACAGGTTGGGATTATTTTTTCAGCAAAATCGGATTGACGGTTTTCTCGGGAGGAATTGGGAAAATTGGTAAAATCCCCATAAGAATAACAAGTATAAGAAAGAATGTTATTCTCACTTCATTGATTGAAATTAGAATTCCTCTAATAGAAATTGATATTATTGTAATTGATTTTGTTATTGATTAGAATTGATATTATTCTATTACACATTTCTACCAACTTCTACTGTTTGGAGAAATTCGAATCGGTTGTTTATAAGAAATTGGAGCTTTCCATAGGCCTAGGAAAGTTATCGAATATTGAGTTCAAATTTTGTGAATACAAATTGATTGTAGTGAAATATTGCTGGCCCCATACATATAACTTTTCATCAAAACAAAACAATGTTTGTCACATGGACACACTTTGACATTAGCAACATAATATGAGAAAAAAACAATGCTATAATAATGATAATATTTTAGTGAAATCTAATAATGGTATTCATATGGATGATTATAGTAATCACAGATAGTTACGTAGTAGATATTTCGCACACTATGTAGAAATCATCCATAACAAAATAAGAATATAGGCCTGTTCAACAAATCAAGTATCGTAGCTCAAATATCTCAAGAAAATCAAAAATCAAAGAAATCAACTGAAAAGCTCTTTTAACGTAAAAGATTGTCAAACTGCTTGTCGATTTCAATTTTTTTGTGAGCTATTTTCCATTATTCTGCTTCATTTTACGCCATGTGATTTTGTTGAATATGGGGATTTTTCTGGTCGCAGTAGATTCTATCATATTTTTTTTTGTCATCCATTCAACATAATCCGTGGATTTTTCAATCCGAATAATTTTTGTGATTCCGATGACTCCGTTTTGTTCTGATGTTTTTTCAAAATCTGCTTGATTTCTCCATTTTCAGCGTGTTCACCACACTGTGGAAACACACTCATAATACGTTTGATTCAAAAGGGACCGAAAAAACCTATTCGTCGCGTAGAATCGCTGAATTTCTACGTAAATTGAAAATTATTGAGCTTTGATTATGCAAATTTTCACAATCTTCGACTACGTGGTAATAAAACTTGTCCACATAGCCTGTATATCTTCTAATTAACGAATTAAAGAAAAACTGCTTTGGCCACGCCCACTTGATGTCGTGGCGTAGGTTATTTCTTGCGCGTTGATAGAATCGCTGGTTTTCCACGTAAATTAAAAATTATTATAACTTATCACAACTTATCGGTAGGTAATGTGATGGTAATGAGGTATGGGCATACAGTAATGGAGTTTTAATCTACGGAGTGTAGGCTCATATTCGTACGGTCAACTGTATGATTAAGCGAAAATGAATAATACGGTCAGCGATATCATGACCGCGATGTTTCGGTCCATGACTATAAATGGCCAGAATAACGCTCTCTCAACGTGACTACTGTAGCTCATGGGTTAGCACAGCTGACTCCCACGCCAGGGAACTGTGATCGAATCCCGCCTGTGACTGATTTTTTCATTTTTTTGAATTGGTTACTCGAGTTTATATATGAAGGAACATGGTACAAAGTCAGGTTGCGGACAGTAAGTGAAGTTATTGGGTTGGGTTTAATCCTCGCGAATACCGCCGGCAGGCGGAACGGAGCTTACATATCATGTTCATTTATTGGTAACTGGTGTCTGGGGCACTCTCTCAATGAAAATGACAACTAGACTATCCTCCCAAACGAATCCTACGTCACTAACACAAACAACCAATGACAACGCTGACCGTACAATCTATTCATGTGTATTGATATGGCTGACTGTACGATTATCCACAGCCTTTAATCTGTTCCTCTATGGTAGGCCCTTCTCATCATTACTCTATAGTGAGAGGTAGGCCTGAAGGATAAGGTAATGTTTTATAGGCTTTCAAGATTTTGTACTTTTCAATGGCGGTCATGATTAGGTAGGGTAAGGTTTGTGTTGAACGCTCAAACCATCATCTGGGTCTAAGGCCTATCACAACCTAACATGACCCCAACATCTTAATTGGTCGATAAATTGGCCCAGTATTCACCATTATGCCATGACTCTAAGACAAGCGGCAGTGAAACTACTTTTATAATTTTCATAACAAACCTCCAAAAACCAACCTAGCTTTTCTAGGCCCATGATTGGTTGGAGACAATAGAATAGGGCCTAGGATTAGCTTAGCTTTGAGTGTGTAGTGCTAGGTCAAGTTATAACACATCAAATCCAATGTCTGTGGCCTATTTGACAATACTGATATGAATTGTGTTACTTTTACGGTAGGCCTAAGTTATTCGATAATGATGAGGCCCTCTTTGGAGGTCCCTTAAATTTGTTCAAATCCTGTACAAAGATCCGCGCAAGGTTTATTGGCAATCTGAATCTTGCACAAAATCTTGCACCGCTCAACGGTGCACCCCGATGCACCAAATCATCCCTATGTATTTTGTTTAGCCACTCTTTCATGTACATGCCTAACATTCCTCCGCAATTGCACCCATGACATAATACCAGAGCCATGAGAGACAGTGGGTCTAAACGATAAGCGTGAATGTTTGGTTAGGTTTTCACAGTTGATGCAAAGAATACATGTAGGCCTAGGCCTAGCCCTATATCTGCCGTTCAAGTGTGTTCCGACGAAATGATGTAAATAAATTTGAAGAGCAGTTCAATCACATATATTTCCAAATACTGTCACATTTTCAGCTTGTTGTAAGACCGACAACACATTTCAACCATTAAAAAACTCGGGCCCGCAGGTGAAAGGAATGAACATGAACTATGCCTCCGGACCGTATGAAATATGCATCGGAAATCTAGCTAGATTACAAGTTGGCCAAAACAAAACTAAAAAAGCTAAAAACAAGAAGATGCCTTTAAAATAATTTTAAGGGGTGAATGAACTTATATAGGGTGATTAATGATGCACAATCAATCAATTATCCACCCCCGGATATTTTTGAAGGCAATTATATCCCCTGACAGAATATTTTTTTTTCTATTATTATGGTTTGCATTCCAGCACCCGATCTGGTGCTGGAACCAGACCCCTATTTGAGGCGTTATTTGAATTTCTGTAACAAAATGACCCATTCAGGGTGGTTATTTGATCGATTACATTTTTCTTTTCCACCCTTCACTTTTTTTTGTATGACGCTCGTTTGGGTGAGATTCATCCCCTAACGGATTCGCGTTTTTCGCTAACCGGACCCCTATTGGAGGGGTTGTTTGAATTTCTGCCGCATAATGACTCATATGGGTGGAGGGGGGGGGGGTGGAACAATCCTATTTTGTTTTCCCCCCTGAATGTTTTCGTATGACGTTCGTTTAAGAGAAATTCATCCCTTAACAGGTTGATATTCACACAATTATTCTGGGTGCTGGAATCAGACTCCTTGAGGGGTTGTTTGAATTTCTGCAACAAAATGACCCATACAGGGTGGTTAGTTGCTCGATGAAATTTTATTTTCCACCCCTAATTTTTTTTTGGATGACGCTCGTTTGGGTGAGATTCATCCCCTAACGGATTCACGTTTTTCGATTACCGGACCCCTATTGGACGGGTTGTTGAAATTTCCGCAACATAATAACTCATATGGGGTGGTTGGTGGAACAACTCCATTTTGTTTTCCACCCCGAACTTTTTTTGTATGACGTTCGTTTAGGAGAAATTCATCCCTTAGCAGGTTGATATTTTCACAATTCTGGGTGCTGGAATCAGACCCCTATTTGAGGGTATTTTTGAATTTCTGTGACAAAATGGCCCATATGGAATGGTCAGTTGATCGGTAACATTTTGTTTTTCACACCTAACATTTTTTTGTACGACGTTCGTTTGGGTGAGAATCATCCCCTAACGGATTCGCGTTTTTCGATCACCGGACCCCTATTGGAGGGGTTGTTCGTATTTATGCAACATAATGACTCATGTTGGGGGGATTTGGTGAACCAACCCCATTTGGTTTTCCATCTTTAACCTTTTTTGTGTGACGCTCGTGTAGGACAAACGTATCCCTTAACAAGTTGATATTTTCACAATTCTGGGTGCTAGAACAAGACCCCTATAATTCAAGGCTTTGTTTTCAATTCTGCTTCGAAATGACTCATAGATAGGCCTAAAGGGTGGTTAGTTGATCGATAAAATTTTGTTTTCCACCCCTCCTTTTTTTGAATGACGCTCGTTTCGGTGAGATTCATCCCCTAACAGATTCGCGTTTTTCGATTAACGGACCTCTATCAAAGGGGTTAGTTGAATTTCTGCAACAAAATGACTCATCTAGGATGGCTGGTGGACCAACTCCATTCTGATTTCCATCTTCAATTTTTCTGTTTGATGCTCGTTTAAGAGAAATACATTCCCTAATAGGTTGATGTATCATTTTCGTCAATTGATATTTTTCGGATTTTTCCCCACATTCCTGGAATATGACTTCCGATTTCACGTGCTGAAACACTGGCCCAATCGGGGGACCGGTGTGGAAATGGCGAGCATCGAACTTTCGGAAAAAGTTGTTTTGCTTTCAATTTCCAGGTCCAGGTTGGTATTGCATATATCCCACCCTGATCTGAATGACCAGTTCGAAACACAGAATCATCTTTCTCCCTATCGATCTCCTCGACCCGATGGCGGTCATTTCGGGTCGTTTTTCGCGTCAACGGACACTGCAACAACCGCAACGCCGCCGCCCGACGTCAACTAGGCCGAAAAATCCGTAAAAAAAACATTTCGTCAATTAATTTTTTTTCGCAATTTTTTTTCGACATCCGGACATCCGATTAGGACATCCGATTTCACGTTCTGAAAAACTGGTTCATTCGGAAAACCGATGTGGAAATGACGAGCATTTATTTCACTTTCGTAAAAAATTTGTTTTGTTCTCGATATATCCCGGTCCTGGTTTGTATCACATATTATCCTACCCCGACCTGAATGACCAGTTCGAAACCCAAAATTTTCTTGCTCCTTATCGATCTCCTCGACATGATGGCGGCGATTTTGGGTCGGTTTTCGCGTCAATGGCCCGACGGCACCGGCCGACGTTTAATGGGTATACAAACCCCTGAAAAAAACATTCTCGTCAATTGATATTTTTTCGGAGCTTTTCTCTTGACATTCGTAGATTATGACATCCGATTCCACGTGCTGACATATTGGCCAAATCAGGCGAAAATGTGGAAATGGCGAGCATTCAACTTTCGGACAAAATTTGTGCTGACATTTCTGGCACGCGTAGTGAATGAACCATTCGAAATATCGCTGGAAATTCAACGAATAGATGTTGAAGGGACCCCCTTCCCCCCTCCCTGCCAAAAAGAGGGATTTTCCACCCATCAATTTTCGAGATTCTCTTATACCCTTTTGGTGAAAATTCGAAAAAATGAGGGGTATTTTCACAGCCTTCTGGCGGTCGAACGGGATTCTTCAGAGTTATGCCGTGCCCATATTCGTGTTAATTGGATCGTGCCTAATCCAGAAATGAGCACATCGAAGAGATCCAGACAAAACTCTGGAAGATATAGGCGAAAAACGTGAACTATATCGTAGTGCCATAAGACCAATGTTAAATCACAATGACTGATTTTTTCCAAGTCAATTAACATTGGCCTCATGAGGCTCACGACATGGTTCCCGTTTTTCGCCTATATCTTCCAAACATTCGTTTGAATCTCTTCGAGGTGATCATTTCTGTAATAAGCCCAGTCCAATCACGCCGAATCTGAACACGGCATTATAAAAAATGTATTTCGTCCGCCAGAGCCCCAAAGGTTCATCCTTAATAGATTGCTTACTTTTATGGATTCATAAGAAACAGGCAATATGAATATAAAATCTGCATTATATTTTCAATCCTTCAAAATATATTACAGCTGAAATAGGTCTGTGATGTATCAATGTGTAATGACTCTACGTGTACATTATCATTGAGTTTATAACTAGGAAAACGCTATATACGCATTGTTAGACGAGCGGAATGAAATAGTCTGTCGACTTCATTGCCAAACTTTTGCCTAAATTCGCCAATTGGGTAACATTTTTGTTATAAATGGGTAAAAACGGCTTCGAGTGCTACCAATTTAGCACATTTCATGTTTTTTCTTTAAAATGGCTGACCCGATCAAACTGAGAATTTACAGAAATGTGTATCAAGATGTTATTCAACTTCACACAAAATTTCAATTTTTTTGAAAATAAAAATTTTTCAATTTTTTTCCGCCGTGTTATTCTAACGGGTATTTTTGAAATTTCTGAAATTCATAAAAAAAAGTCAAGATCCGATATTGCCACAAAACTATACAGATCTAAGTTAGATGAGGAACCATAACGAAAAAAAGTTTGAAGATGATAGCTGTAGCCGTTTGACCTGTGGAGAACCGAAAAAAAAACAAAAAAAAACGAACACCAATTTTTTTCAGTATGTCAAATTGAATCCTCGCTAAAGCTCGTCTAATAAACTACTCCTATATTCCTCACCATTTACATTCATTCTCTTCTTCAGGAATCTATAGAATGTATAACACAAAATAATTGATTGATTTTTTTCTGGATTAATAATCTTAGGTTTCACTATTTAGACCATCTTTCATCTATCTAGATCTATCCTATCTTTCATCCATAGCCTCAATGGGGGAACAATGATTTTGTATCAAGTTTAGATGTTATTAAAAAAAATATATATTCAGACTTATTTTTGAAAGAGAAACTTGTTTTTTTCTTGTCTTCGATTTATTACGTTTAGTTTCAAGGCAATACAGATTTTCTTCAAATTATTCAGACTGCATATTTATGTTTAATCTATCTGATTCTAATGTATACAATGTTAGTAGACCCGCAGACAAGGCAACTTCTTGTGACTTTGCGGGTCTACAAAATTGTACTTATATCCAGATGTTGATATATGAATTCGTGAAAATACTTATTTTTTTTTTATAACATCGAAACTTGATACAAAATCATTGTTCCCCAATTAAGGCTATGGATGAAAGATGGGATCGTTCGGATTAAAATACTGAAAAAAAAAATATCCTTATATAAATTCCTTATAACCTTCAAATATATTCCTTATATACTAGGAAAAC
>CAXFZR010000065.1:0-108347 GCA_964007535.1 Brachyptera risi | reverse complement strand
GGTCAAACAGAGAAACCACTGATACAACGCCCTAAACAACATAAAGAGATTTCACATAATCTATCAGCTGTTGCCACACATGCAACACTGGTAGGTAAAGATGGAAAAATCCCCAAAATCTCATATGACAAGGTCAGAATAATCAATCATGGAAGCTTCCGTTGGGAGGGAGCAATCATTGAGGGTCTCGGAATCATCAAAATCCTTCAAATAATAACTGTCTCGATAGCGGCTAAAGATTTTCCGATTCTTGGGCAACAGCTATTGCATGGATGAAGAAGGAAGAAGTGATACAAAATGAACCGGTATCTGACCTCGGATATATATATATATATATATATATATATATATATATATATATATGTATATATATATATATATATATATATATATATATATATATATATATATATTTATATATATATATATATATATATATATATATATATATATATATATATATATATATATATATATATATATATATATATATATATATATATATATATATATATATATATATATATATATATTGTCAAAATAAGATGATTATTGGGGAGTAATGCTCATCCTCGCTTGGCAGTGAGTGACGGGAACGTTCACTTATAGGAAACCTCATAGGATCTTATAACAAGAATGAATAAGTTGTCATGTCAACCGAAATAACAAGTGTGAGTTTATTTAATTCACGGTGCGTGGTACCGGTGCTTAAATACATGAGACTCCGTTGAGAGCCGTCAGTGGTGCCTGTGCCCTAATCTAGTATGAATAATAGTTCAGATACTCATCACCACTCCAACCACGACTGACGTCTTCGCGGAGAGAAAGGCTTTGACGATGGTACTTCTGTCTTGGTATCTTCACACTTCGTAGCACACACACACACACACCACATCCCGGGGGAACGATCCTCTCCTGCACTGGCCGACACCGCACCGCTCCTTGACCTGTCCAGTCACATGTCTCCTCTTGATGTCACCCTTACCGTATCTCTTCTTGATGTCACCCGTACCGTATCTCTTCTTGATGTCACCGCACCTCTTCTTGATGTGCCCCCGAGTCACACTTCTCCCATAGGTTTTATTCCCATGTCCAAAGTGCTGACTCCTCATGTCTCCCATCATCGACAATGCAACCAGGCCGTTACATCACATAAGCATAGCCAGTGACACAAGGAAGTGGACTAGGAATGTGCCAACTGTCAGCTTATTATTAGGACATAGGAACACAAAGAATAGCATAAAAAAGTATGCCAAGGACGTATTGCGGAATAGGATGGTATAGACAGGAAACCCGACTCCGTCGTGACAGTCCTCCCTCTCAACTGAATTTCGTCCCGAAATTCCGAGTCCAACCACTCCAGTGATTTGAGGTTCAGAAGAGAATCTTCTTCACGATGCGTAGAGTGTGCATGTGTGAAGTGTACAACAATCGTCCCAAAGAACCTCCTCTTCGAGTCTTCATCCTCTTGAAGCTAGCCAATCTCTCCACGAACACGCCAGTTCATGTGCGAGCATGGTGAGCCCCTAACTCTCTAACCTACAAATATAACAAAGAAACAGATACAAACAATTTATCCTAATTCCAAGCACCAACTGACTGAATTCACAATAAAATAAAACTTAAAGTAAAGCGTGTAACATACACTTAAATGATAACATCAACTTAAATTACATCACTTGAAGAGTGCACACACTTCATTTGATTGTCCAACAGGATAAAATAATTCACTGTTCATGTGCTTCATCTGCAACAACACGGAATGTTTATATGCGTGCCACTCATAAAAAAATAAAAAAATTAACCTAAACTCATATCCAACTAATAACAAAGAAACCAATATGTACCTAATCCGGCACCACCACCGATAACATATGAGAGTCTTCATTACATGGTTATCATCACTCTGAGATGTACTTGCACTGACACGATTCATCAAAATCACTGAACCACCTACACCGATTTCTGCAATACGTAACTCCTGGCTACGAGAACCGATTCTGGAACTACACATCGCGAGCATTCAAAGGATTATCCCTTCCGAAACTTCAAAGATCAAGTTGAACCCGTTCACGGTGTTGGTGCTTCCGCAATGATGATGTACCGCGTCCCGGAGTTTTGGTCCACTTTTCTCACGAAAATCAGCCACAGCAGCCACATCTCCATGAGAACCAGCCACCCTCCGATGCATACGCCCCTTCATATCTGTAAAATACCACAAAGCTTTGAAATTGATCAACGAACTCACACCCTATACAATGTAACAAATTTATCTATCTCCCGCGCTAACGGTAGCATCTACACAAATCCATCTTAGTGGTAAAATAAAACAAAACAAAAGTACAATCACAAAATAACTGTGAAATAACATGTGGAAGACACATTGAAGATGTGCAACCCTACCTCTAACGCTCGAAGCATAGATACTATCGCTATATCATTCTCCCTAGAGATTATTTACTTTCACATTTACGATTAACACGAGCAAAGTTATACATTGAACTACAATTAACGGACTCAGCCGCACCACATATCCTATACTGTTTTCTTTCACCCTTTACTGTACTAACTTAAAAACTAACAACGTGAATGAGAATGAATGCACTACCCTTTCCAAGTGCAGTATTGCTGGCGAAGAAACAAACAATAACTTTCCTAATCATCAAATCTGTTCACTATCATACATTAATTACTTTTAGAAAACACCATACACAGCAAACAACTGAACTCAATAAAAATGAGCGAGATAAAAAAAAAAAAACATGCACCGGAATACATAGCAAATTGATTCTCATTCACTTCTGATCACAGGCTCCCTGACACAAACATGTGTAAGCCTATACCTACTAATTAATCAACAAATTTATTTCATAACTATTATCATGGCAAACCTTTATCATATACTTGATGTCTAATGTACGAAATGTACACACTACATTTACAATGAAACCAACAATATCGGTTCCCTAACTTTATACAAAGTATACAAAATCTACATCAAATAATATGCCTCTTATGATATCCAGATCGTACTATATTCAAACAATTAATATTTTCGTATTATAACGCTACCTTGACTATCCCTCGTTTGATATCTGAAATAACTGAGATACAACAACAAAACTTAGCTCATAATCATGGTCTATGGCATCATCCACCATACATATCGTTGTTCTTCTCATCCATCTCCAATTCCATGTGAAACACGATCCAGAAGAATCAGCCAAACTTGATTTAAGATGACTCGTCGTCGGTCAACCGCACCGCCGACTCCGCCTCCGCCCTCGACGTATCCAAATGAGCTTGAGCAGCACCCATGTGCACCGTCACCGGCCGTTGTTGCAATAGATCCAAAATACTGAGTGACCGAAGCTCCTCCAATTGCTGCGCCGAATACGTAAACTCTTGCGCCGGAACACCCAACCGTGCCTGCCGACCTGGACCTCGGACATCAACTCCTATTGATGACTCGCCAACTCGTCACCAATAAATACCTCTTGCACAAATTACAAGAACTATAACAAAATAAACAACAACATAAAGATCAAATTCCTCGCAAAAGCAAACATTTTTCAAATTTCGATAACTCCTACACTTTATAAAATTTAAAAAAAAATAATAATAATATATATATATATATATATATATAACCAAATCTACATTAAACCATCATGAAAAATACAGACCTCCTAACTTGATAAAAATGGACCTGGCACACACACAGAAGAACATACTACACAATAATAACGACGCACCCACGCCGTAGCTAGTTTAAAGACAAAATCACGGTCAAAACGACATATTTCAGCCGTAGCTAGTTTAACGACAAAATCACGGTCAAAACGACATATTTCAGCCGTAGCTAGTTTAACGACAAAATCACGGTCGAAACGACATATTTCAGCCGTAGCTAGTTTAACGACAAAATCACGGTCAAAACGACATATTTCAGCCGTAGCTAGTTTAACGACAAAATCACGGTCGAAGCGACATATTTCAGCCGTAGCTAGTTTAACGACAAAATCACGGTCGAAACGACATATTTCAGCCGTAGCTAGTTTAACGACAAAATCACGGTCAAAACGACATATTTCAGCCGTAGCTAGTTTAACGACAAAATCACGGTCAAAACGACATATTTCAGCCGTAGCTAGTTTAACGACAAAATCACGGTCGAAACGACATATTTCAGCCGTAGCTAGTTTAACGACAAAATCACGGTCAAAACGACATATTTCAGCCGTAGCTAGTTTAACGACAAAATCACGGTCGAAACGACATATTTCAGCCGTAGCTAGTTTAACGACAAAATCACGGTCGAAACGACATATTTCAGCCGTAGCTAGTTTAACGACAAAATCACGGTCGAAACGACATATTTCAGCCGTAGCTAGTTTAACGACAAAATCACGGTCGAAACGACATATTTCAGCCGTAGCTAGTTTAACGACAAAATCACGGTCGAAACGACATATTTCAGCCGTAGCTAGTTTAACGACAAAATCACGGTCGAAACGACATATTTCAGCCGTAGCTAGTTTAACGACAAAATCACGGTCGAAACCTAAAATTCACGGGGTTTTGGGTCGGACATCCCACTTAAACGCATACCCTTAGATCACAATTACTCATTATATGCGCGAAATGAAAATGATCGGAATAGTGATTAACGGACAGACAACTGCCCATAGTCCTCGGCTATCAGAAGATTCGGTAAACACCCACTTATATTAATGCTTGAAGATATGTTCCTACAAATCTTTTGTCAACCTCGCAAATTTCGCATACAATTCGCACCTAAAAATTAGAGATCTCAAAAATAAATTCCGTTTGAGAAAAGATTATGCCAGGAAAAATACCCTATAATATGAGTGAAAATAACAGAACCAACCCACCAATTCACCAAACCAAAAAAAAACGACGTCATTTATTTTTAAATGGCTTGACCAACTAACCACCTCCGTGTAAATGTAATCTAAAGTAATTGTTCGTACAATGTCTGTAATATCGTCTTCATAATAATCATACGCTCAGTCCCCGAGCATACTCGAGACATCTGTGTCTTCTTTCAATAGTGTGCCAAGTTTCAAAATGAAATTAAAAAAAAATATATATATATCCAAATGAATTGTCAGAAGGTCCATCTGATAACCAAAAAAAAAAAACTTTATATCTGTGAACTATCACCTGCTGTTTGCAATTCAATGTTTTAAAATAAATAAATGCTCAAAAATTAGCACACAATCAGCGAAATCACTGATCACTTTAACAGAAGATAACTCTCTTCATTTGACCATACATCATACTATCATTGTTCAATTTCTCCTAACTCTTGCGTGGAATTCAAAACTCATGTGCAAACTAGATTATAACCCTAAATAATCTCTTCCCCCAAAAATAAAATCTAACCTATCCCCCAAAACTAAAATAAACATGAAATAAAATACGAAATAAAGTATAACCCCGGATGTATCGCGACGAATTTCAGAAGCGCTTTGATAATCATTTGTCATCAATCATGTATCATGTACAAACAAAAATTCCATACAGCAAGCAATATTGCCAAATTACAAATACTACGGAAACAACTAAGAATGTGCTAGCTCACCATTCCGTACTGTAAACCTGTCACAATATACCACTGTTGCACTACACAACTGCAACCGTAAGAAAATATGTGCATCACTCGGCACTTTACTACAATAACACTGATTCCTACTTGAACGCTTACGAAAACTATAACAATGTCTCAACACCATGAAGAAATCTATGGTTCGCAAAAATAAACTATGCCAATAAAACAAACGAAAAAAAATTAAATAATAATAATAAAAATAATGAAAAACAAATAATCATGTCCCCATACAGTAATAACCAATCTTCTCCCCTCTCTCTATACCCTGATTACACTCTAACCATTACTTTCACAAATTTCTACAAAAATATAGAAAAATAAAAATAATACCAAATTTACCAAGTACAGCACTGACCATTTCTTCATTACCCTACGCCACGATAGTGATTAAATAATTGGGATCCGATAACTTTTTGTCCATCTTATACGGTCCATGCCATCTTAACATCAACCTATTCGATCTACCAAATTTTCTAATAGGTGAATAAATCAAAACTAATTGTCCCAACTGATATTCGACGTGTCGATGCAAGCTATCATATCTAAGCTTTTGACCAATTTGTGCTTTCGTAATCCTCTCAGTGCCGAGCGAACGTGCTAAATCTAAATCTTTGAGAACCTTTGCCGTATCCAAATTTAAATCAAGACCCTGCCTTATAAATAACGTCGCCATGTTACAGAAGGCTGTGACAGCCAGGGTTGAAATAGGACTATGAATATTGTCTCATATTTTAATTACTTATTACCCAATACACGTACCTGATTCTGTTCCGGGTTGTACTATTCTAATCAGTGTTAATTTCTGCACGCATTGTGATAAAAGGATCCATTTTTCGTTCACCGTAAGTTTTATAATATGAACTATTTTAATATTGAATTTTTCGATTTTACATAATGGTAGAATAAAAGTTCCAGGCACGGCCTTCTCAATTAGTGACATACATTTTCTTTAATCAAAGCCTCCTGTATATTTTACTCGATGTAAAAACCAAGACTATTAAATGGCAGGTTCAATACATAATGATCTGTTTGAATCAGTTTTGAAGAAGATTACGTTCAGTAAGGAATATGATGTGCATCTCGAGCTGATGAAACTAGGAGTGAAGAAAAAAAGAGTAGGTTCGCTGCGAGAACACCTGGACATACTGTTTGATACGCTCAATAAAAAGAAAATCAACATTCCCCATTTTTTTGTGAACTGGCTCCAAACAGAGAAAGAGGATGTGACTGATACAGAAAATATTGTTCGGATTGATTTAGTCAATCAAACGGCCGGAACTTCCCGGACTGTTACTCAAGGCAGTGTATATTCGTTTGAGAATAACAATGATTCCACAAACTCCCAATTACCAGGCGAATCGTCTATAGCGGAGAGGACGGCAAAATGCCCTCATTGTGGTGGTTTGTATATGCCTAGAGGATTGAATAATCACATATCTCGTGCTCATCCAGAGATCGCTCGAACTCGCATCACGGGTAAATATACTGCATCCGCAGTTATCAGAGATGACAATATTCAAGCAGCGGCAACAGACACTCAAAAGCCCAGCAGTGTTGATGCCATGAGAGAATGGGAGGATGCCTTAACCGAATACCTTGACTTATCCGATCCTAGCTCTGATGATTTGGATACAATAACTAATAAGCTTCTATTATTTTTATCGGAAGCAATCGTTCAAGTGAAGGGTCCTCAGCATCCTGCCATTAAACACTTCAAAGCTAGACAACAGAAGAAGCATGAGAACACGAATGTATCATATGCCATGACAAAAAACCCAAAGAGAAAATCCAAACGGGATAAAGAGAAGAAGAGACAGCAGTACAACTATGACATGGCACAGTTCAATTACTACAACCAGCGAAAGAAAGTTGTTCGTCAAATAATGAATACTAATAAATCTGTGACATGTCTCATTCCCATGAATGACCTTGAGAACCATTTTCGAAATGCTTTCGAAGTTGAAAACGATTCATCTCGAGAATCATATCTCAGTGCACATGATGATCTTCTGGCTTTCAGCCCTGATATAACGGCGAAGGAAGCAATTGCAGCTATTCAAGGAATGGCAATTGACTCTTCTCCCGGTCCTGATGGGATTTACGTGAGAGTACTTCGTGAACTCAAATGCGGTGTGACAATGAGCCTTCTAGCGAGCGCAATACTAAAGAAGAATTACGTTCCGAAGAAGCTCCGCCTTGGTAGAACAATACTAATACATAAGGGAGGTGATCCTAAAGATGTTAAGACCTGGAGACCGATTACCATATTTTCAGTTGTTCGGCGAGTCATTGAACGAATATTCGATAAAAGACTTCGTTACTACGTCCAGTTGTCAACTCACCAACGAGGATTCGTGTCAAGTCCGGGAACGCATATAAACGCATCACTGTTGAACAGCTGCTTGAAGAATGCCAAGGAGTTGAGGAAAAGTTGTTGTGTCACATTTCTCGATGTGAGCAAAGCGTTTGACAACGTAGGGCATAGTCACATTCGACAAACTCTAAAAAGTCTTCCAATTCCACAACAGCTCCAAAACATCATATGCTCCCTGACGTCGGACAACATAATTCAAATTGAGTCGAATCGAAATAAATCGAAACCAATTTCGATAAAAAGAGGCGTTCCCCAAGGTGCTCCACTATCTCCTACCATCTTCAACTTATCCATAGATCATATCATCAAAGAGCTTACCGAAAAAGAAATTTCAGATCATCATGGTTATAATGTCGTTGAATCATTAGACAATATATCAGCAATGGCTTTTGCTGACGACATAGTTTTAGTAGCCAGAAATTCAATGTCGTCAGCAGATTTGACTTCAATAGCTGAAAATGGATTGAGAGAGATAGGTTTGGTCATAAACAATTCCAAAAGTCACGCAATCAACATCGTAAATGGTGCGTTGTCAGATATCCCAGTGACAACCACGGAAGGATTGATAATTAAGTCAATCGGTAACAATGACCGAATAAAGTATTTGGGAATAGATTTTAGTTCAGAAATTGTATTAAACAAGGAGAAAATAATACGAAATCTACAGGACGATCTTGAAAAGATCACTTCTTCTGACCTACTCCGACCTGACCAGAAACTCAATATTTTAAATCAATTCACCTGGCCAACACTGATTTACCCGCTCCAATGCGCCCCTTTGTATCGTTTAACCAAGTCTTTCTTAGACGATATCGATAGACTTGTCCGAAGTGCAGTGAAACAAATATTGGGGTTACCAACTGACACTCCGAATAGCTTCATCTATGCCCCTAGTAAATTCAGAGGACTGGGAATAATGAAGGCAACATGGGAAGCATTCATACAAAATTATAATATCTGTCGTAAGCTATTGAGCGTTGACGATCAATTACTACAGGCAACAAGAGATTTTAAAGGAGAAATGTTGCACTGTATCAATCAACTCGACCTATCACCAACACTCACATTCCTACATTCCCCAACAATCCCTGAAATGGTTGATGCTGGAACATTACAAACATCAAATAATGATCTCATCAACGTTGCGACAGAGAAGAAAACTCCGACTGGCCGTGAATTGAGAAGCGCGCTGAGACAACGCTCGTTTGAAGACTGGGCGAAACTTCCTCAGAAAGGCAAAGGAGTCGAAGCTTTCTGCGATACCCCACAATCAAACTCGTGGGTTTATTCAAAGCAACAGCTTTCATCATCAGAATGGACAACTTCCATAAAAATGTCTTGCAATGTCGCAGCAGTTCGAGCCGTTCCCGGACGATCACTCGAGGGCAACCGTTGCCGCCATCCAGGCTGCAACGAGATCGAAACAATTGCCCATGTCCTCGGGTCGTGCCGGAAAAGTGAACTGCTGCGGAATAACCGCCATCACACCATCAGAACAATGATCGCTGACCTATTTAGAATGAATAAATGGGAGGTGCACGAGTAGGTGCATTGTCACTCTGCCTCAGGTTCGAACCGTAGAGTGGACATTGTCGCAATACGGGGAGACAGAGAAAAAGTTCTAGTTCTCGACCCCACTATTAGGTTTGAAAAGGGAGTGGGGCACGCGGAAGAAGTAGATGCGGAGAAGAAGGAGATATATCGTCCCTGTATTCCTCACCTCGCGGAACGTTATGGAATTCCTGAGGAATACTGGGACGTTGTAGGACTCCTTCTTGGAGCAAGGGCAGCTATTCCCACATTTTTTATTACTTTTTTCAAATCATTTAATATACCGGTATCAAAATCATTAATTCAGGAAATAGTTTCCACAATATTAAGAAAATCATCACATATTCTCCACAATCATCTCTTCAGCGTATCTCAATCTACTTGAATTCTAATATTTTTTTTTTTGTATAATAATTAAGTTTTTGATCTTATCACTATATTTGTATAACTCATTTTCACTTTCGGCAATTATAATTCCAAATTCGTAGTAAGCTGGACCTTCATGGTCAGTCATCAAAAAGATGAACAGCCGTCAATAAAAATGATTTTCTCTCCCGAGCCTCCTGAATGGTACGTTCAATTACAGCTAAGGGTATGTGAACCGGTGAACCTATACTATGAGCCCTACGCCTATACTGACGTTTAAGTAAACCTACCCACTCTGGTTCGAGCTTACGCAAGCGACGACTTGTCCTTAAACTCTCTGAACTTTTGAAACCTTAATTTCCTCGTCTGAATCCGAACTATCGTTGTTTCCAATTTGTTGAAGATAGTTGGGAGGAAGTTTTTAAAACAGCGAACCAGTCTTTACAATATGTTTATCACTGGCTTAACATCAATTCGCTGACTTTAAATACATCTAAAACCTTATATATTCCTATCACAGTAAATTCTAAAACGGAACCTGATCCAAATTACGTATTACAGCTCTATTCAGTTCATTGCCATATGAACGGTGAGTGTGTTTGACAGACTCTTCAATCTAGCCCACACATCAAATATCTGGGAATTATTGTTGATGAACATTTAAGATGGAGTGAGCACATAAAATCAAGTGTTAAAAAAACTAGAAATATTCTTTACCTATTTTATAGACTACGCCGTATTCTCACTCGCAAATTACTTTTTATGGTCTACAAGTCTTTGGTTCAATCTATTTTTGAATATGGTATAATTGGTTGGGGAGTAGCAAATAAAACATATTTCAGGCCAATCGTCAATGTTCAAAAACTAATATTAAAAGTAATTCTTAATAAACCAAAATTATTTTCAACAACAATGTTATTTCAAGAATCAAAAGTTCTGAATCTAAATCAACTGTTCATCAAATCCGCATTAATTTATATTCATAAAAATACCAATTTATTTCAAAAAGCTAATACCATAGGAAAGGTTCATCAAACGCGTAATTATGATTTAAACCTTTTTGCTATTCCTAGACGTAATAAACAAATTGGTCAGCATCACATAGATTTTATAGGTCCAAAAGTATTTAATATGATTCCCATTCTTATACGTTCTACTAATAATTTTACTATTTATAAAAGAGAACTCATTAGTTGGATTTTATTGAATATTTAGTTGATTCCTGTTCATATAGTAAGTAGAAAACGTCAATTAAGAATATTATATTATCTGGTATTGTTGTCAGGAAATATTGACTTTTTATTCGAGAATATTATTTGGTGGATTTTATGATAGTGTTGAAGGTAATCATGAATACTGGATAGATATTAAGTAAATAAATAAATAAGTATGTAAATAAAATGCACCGATCCAAAAACTCGTCAGATGTCATTGCTTACTCTTTCAGCTGTCGTATGTCTTACAAACTTGAATTATTTGTCCACATTTGATGTATGATTTATTTTTTCTCTGTATGTTGTAGTAATTAGGTATTTATTTGGTTTCTCGATCTGCAATTTATTATATTATTTTCCATTTTTTTGGTATGGTTATTGTTTTATATTTTTTCACACTACAGTAATACTATCAACACTCGTATTATTGTTATTCATTCCAATTTCTTATTTACCTTGCATTTATTCATGGTTTCAATTTTGTTTTCACAACGGATAAAAATTTGTTTCAGTTTTATTCACTCCATTTATGCTTTTGCCAACTACTGTAAATGTTATTATTAGTTATGTTGCCCGCGCACAAGAATTCGCTCTTATGCGGGCTTCTTATTTTATTTTTTATTATTCAATCGCAGCGTCACTTGTACTTTCTTTTGTTAACCTTATATTATTATACGTTTGTTTAGATCATTATATTGTATGTACTTTATGAAATAAGAATAAAAAACAATGTTGAATTTGAATTTGAATTTTAAAAGTTGCTATATGGAGCGATGGTAATTTGAACACACTGGTCTCGTCGTCAGAAGCTTGCTCCAAATAACGCCTATGTTTGTTTAAAATATCTAACTCGAACAATTTGTTAGGAGTTAAATTATTGTAAAAGTCCTCCGTGTCAGTGGACTCACCCGCCGTTGCGTCTTCTACTTTGTCTTTCTCCTCACCTTGTTTATCAACAACAGATTGTGCAGCCGTTGCACGAACCGCGTCAGCTATAGCTGGTGTAACCCGGTCA
The DNA here is from genome assembly GCA_964007535.1 of Brachyptera risi. Classification (NCBI taxonomy): domain Eukaryota; kingdom Metazoa; phylum Arthropoda; class Insecta; order Plecoptera; family Taeniopterygidae; genus Brachyptera; species Brachyptera risi. The sequence continues at coordinate 96,192 of CAXFZR010000065.1, read as the reverse complement.
ACAACTAGTATGGGCCCCGGCAATGGACTACGTATATACGGACTATGTGTGTAAACCCTTCCTACTGGAATTGGTTTGGGTGGCATTTAAATAGTGAACAATTAAACATTATACCGAGAGAAAAAATAAATACATAAATATAATAAAATAAATAATAAATAAATAAATAAATAAATGAACAAACAAAATCGAATTTACGTAACAACGGGAAGAAAACAAAAACAAAAAAAACAAAAATTTAGTAATTGAAAAGAGAAAAGAAAAAAAAAATGAATAACCGACTTGACCCTATGAGAAGTCCTATAAATGTTTTTTCGAGACGGAACCCGAAAAATGCCCCAAACCTGCACCGATGTCAAAATAAGATGATTATTGGGGAGTAACGCTCATCCTCGCTTGGCAGTGAGTGACGGGAACCTTCACTTATAGGAAACCTCATAGGATCTTATAACAAGAATGAATAAGTTGTCATGTCAACCGAAATAACAAGTGTGAGTTTATTTAATTCATGGTGCGTGGTACCGGTGCTTAAATACATGAGACTCCGTTGAGAGCCGTCAGTGGTGCCTGTGCCCTAATCTAGTATGAATAATAGTTCAGATACTCATCACCACTCCAACCACGACTGACGTCTTCGCGGAGAGAAAGGCTTTGACGATGGTACTTCTGTCTTGGTATCTTCACACTTCGTAGCACACACACACACACACCACATCACGGGGGAACGATCCTCTCCTGCACTGGCCGACACCGCACCGCTCCTTGACCTGTCCAGTCACATGTCTCCTCTTGATGTCACCCTTACCGTATCTCTTCTTGATGTCACCCGTACCGTATCTCTTCTTGATGTCACCGCACCTCTTCTTGATGTGCCCCCGAGTCACACTTCTCCCATAGGTTTTATTCCCATGTCCAAAGTGTTGACTCCTCATGTCTCCCATCATCGACAATGCAACCAGGCCGTTACATCACATAAGCATAGCCAGTGACACAAGGAAGTGGACTAGGAATGTGCCAACTGTCAGCTTATTATTAGGACATAGGAACACAAAGAATAGCATAAAAAAGTATGCCAAGGACGTATTGCGGAATAGGATGGTATAGACAGGAAACCCGACTCCGTCGTGACAATATATATATATATATATATATATATATATATATATATATATATTTATATAAATATATATTTTTATATATATATATATATATATATATATACTGGCCTACTGGTGAAGCCACGCCCTTTTAGTGTCGTCAATTAGGATGAACTATTATTAAACCGTTCAAAAGCGGCTCGTTTGGTTGCCTTAAGTATTTGAGACGTTCTTGTCTCCAAATATGAACAATGAAAAATAGATTACTCTAAATTGAGAACTTCAAACTTGTGGACCCAAAACCCATCTCAATGCTTCCTAATCGATTATGTATTATCATTTCGATGGCTGATAGCATATTGTATACTCGATTTTCATTCTGTACCACAAATATATATATATATATGTTCGCTTATATATATATACGATCAATAAATATATATATACATATTTTATCATATTTATATATATATATATATATATATATATATATATATATATATATATATATATATATATATATATATATATATATATATAAATATATATAAATATATATATATATATATATATATATATATATATATATATATATTTCTGTATATATATATATATATATATATATATATATATATATATATATATATATATATATATATATATATATATATATATATATTTATATTGCAATATAGAATCATTCTTTGGGGCCAATCTCCTCACAGTAATCTTTCATTCACTTCACAAAAAAGAGCGTTGAGATACTTGGCCAATGCTAGTTTTGACCCTACATCTGACGTATTCTATAAAGATTCTTGTAAGCCTCTTTTCAAGAGTTTCAATATTTTGACTCTCCCATGTTTGTATATTTTGAATGTAATCATGTATGTAGTGGAAAATAGTTTTCATCCAATTGACATCAATGAATTAGAATATGATCACCCACACGAGACTAGAAATAGAAATACGTTCAGAATTAAATCTCATTGACTCGAAATGTATAAAAAGGGTCCCTATGTCCTTGCGTCAACGTTTATTTCTTGTGTAGTATTGGGTTCTGAACTAGTTTCAACCATGAGCTGATTGGTTGATTGAATTTTTGTTTACATATTCTAGATCCACCCCATACACGTGCTTCTTACATGTGCGATACTGGATTTTGTTCATGATAATTCAAAGTTGAAACCTGATTCATCGTAGAACCAACTGGTTATTGGCTTACTCACTCGATATTTTGTCTGCGGGAACGAGAAGTAATTCTATATAGATTTTGAATTATAGTTCTCCGTTAACAGTTACCCGACATTATACAAGAGTCAACTCATTTTTTCCGAAATATCGAATTAGATTATTACGTCAAAACAAAATTTAGCATGTGAAAACGTATGCATGCTTCAGTAAGATGCATACTTCATACGTTCATGAATTGCACTGATTCACAGAAGTAAAACTTGACTTTTGCGCAACATTCTCTCAAAGCAGTCAATACTACGAGGAAGTTTCAAAACTAAGCAGAAATCATGTTCAAAAGACATTCGGGATATGTAGGAGTAGGCCTATGCCCATACCATCTATAATACAAATTGAAATTTTGTATTACTCCACTGAATCTTATCGGGCTCTTTTCCTCATTTCCCATTGGTAATGGCTCGGGGAAGATGGAATAGCAGCAAATGGAATAACGTCAGATGGATCGTGTGACTTGGTCTTTTCAGAAGTGAACGAAGATGTATATTTGCTGTTATTCCAAGGAATAACAGCTAATGATTTTTTGCCGTTATCCCAGTGGAATAACAGCAACAGCAAATAAGATTGTTTGCTGTTGTTCCAGTCAGATGTTTCGCATATGAATCCATTTGCCGTTATTCCATGGAATAACAGCGAATAGAATTTTCCAAAATATTTCAAATTTTTTTTCCACCGTTATGAGAAGTAAGGGAAAAGTAGATCACTTGATTTCCACTTCTAATTTCTAGTAGAACGTCAAATAGGTATTTGCTTCACAAAAGTTTGACATTATTCTAGTGGATCAACAGCAAATTAACTTTTGACGTTATTCCAGTTTCTTTGATTGGCAATTTGTATTAAGACCTGAAATTGTATTTGCTGTTATTCCAATTGGAATAACAGCAGAAGAAGCTCTGACATTATTCCAGTGGAATAACAGCAAATCAACTCTCGCCATTATTCCAGTTTAGAAAACGTTGATATTTCTATTTGGTGTTATTTCAATTGGAATAACGGCAAACAACGATTTGCCGTTTTTCCAGGGGAATAATAGCAAATTAATTTCGTCCTTATTCTAGTTTTTTTAATATCAATATTTGTATCTGCTGTTATTCCAATTGAGATAACAGCAAATGTGGATTTGACGTTATTCCAGTGGAACAACAGAAAACTAACTTTTGCCGTTATTCCAGTTTCAAAGAAGTCGATATTTGTATTTGTTGTTATTTCAATTGTAACAACAGCAAACGACGATTTGACGTTCTTCCAGTGGAATAATAGCAAACGAACGTTTGCTGTGACAAACATTTGCTCTAACAACAAAAGTTAGTTTGCTGTTGTACGTCTACTGGAACAACGTCAAATATTCGTTTGCTGCAATTCCACTTGGGATAACACCAAATACAAATTTTGAGATAAATTGCCCAATATCGAAACTGGAATGATGTCAAACGTTCGTTTGCTATTATTCCACTGGAAAAACAGCAAAACCATGTTTGCTGTCATTCCAATCGGAATAACAGCAAAAACAAATATCGTCTTTTTTATTATCATTATTATTATTTTATTCATAACAGCTTAGGAATCACTTATGGAGCAAGTAATAATTCCAGTGGCCGCTAGTCTCAATAGTTAAAATAAGTATACAGCAAGATTATACAGCGGGTTGACAATTTCAAAATTAAGATTGAAACTCTAAATTGATAATTATACAGCAGATTTGATTATTTCATTGAATATTTCGATTTTGGGGGGTAGAGCATCCATGAGGTATTTAGGCAGATCATTCCACATCCGAGTTGTTTGGCCAAAGGAGGAGTAACGTCCCGTGTCCAAGTTGAAGCGAGGGATGGATATTTTCAATATATGATCGCTTCTTCCCTGGTACGTTGCAGGAGTGATGAGCGTCGACACATCACTCCAGGCTGGAAGACCAGTCATAGTCTTGAAAAGACACCGGGGGGCAGCTCGAGATCTCCGTCGGTGCAGCAATTCCCACTTGAGCTTCAATTTAGTTTTGTTGACGCTGAGGAAAGGTTTATTCAGCACTTTAGACCATTGGCGGTGGTTGTTTACAATGTATCGGGCCTCTTTATTTTGCACTGATTCTAAGGACAGCTTCATATTTTCAGTGTGGGGGTTCCAGACTGCACTGCAGTACTCCAGCAGGGGACGAATCAAGCATTTGTATGCATGTTCCTGTATAACTGTATATACATGTGTGTATAACTGGAATAATGGCAAAATTTAGTTTACTGCAGTTCCACTGGAATAACGTCAAATCTCCTCTTGCTCTCTTGTTCAATTGGAATAACAGCGAATACAATTTTGAGTTCCGATACAAATTGTCAATCGAAGAAACTGGAATGACGGCGAGAGTTCATTTGGTGTTGTTCCACTGGAATATTGACAAACTTATTTTGCTGTTATTGCTTGTTTTTGCTGTTGGAATAATGGTGGTGGATACCCATTTGACGTTCTTACTAAAATTCAAAGTAGAAATTAGGTGAGCTACTTTTCTTTCACTTCTTATAACGAATAAATGAATGTTAGGGTTCCAAGGCGCGTCGACAGCGAGACCATTTGGCGCCTGGTTGTCGTATATGTGGAAATTCTGAGATCCTCATCTCAGAATACTTTGATGTAATAAATAAATATCACAATTCACAATGTGGTTGAAATATGTTCAAGGTGTAAAAGGTCTAACACATATGAAGCAGCATCAATATTGAGACGACATAGCTATAGTAAAACGTCATTCGAGAGACCGGGGTTCGATTCCCGCCATGGTCGACCATCCTGACAGGGGTTTTTCGTGGTTTCTCTCTGTCGTTCAGGTTGATACTGGGATGGTTCCTTAGCAACAGGCCACGACCTACTCCTTCCCCATCCAGAACATCTGATGAAATACCCTTTCATCTCATCATCCCATCGTCTCATTCATCATCCACCTACGCCAATAGGTCGTAGCCATCAGTTTAGTGCGTCGTTGAAACCCAATATAAAAAAACCTAGTGGAATATATTCTAATGTTGAACATATCTAATAAACTCATTGCTTTTATCACGAAGAAAATATATGTATGATGTAGAAGGCGATAATAAACAACACAAAATTCAGGACGGCACATGATATATAACAAAGAACACGATGTTGGAATGTGTCCAGTAACTTAGCTCGGCTGAGAAATTTGAAAGTCCTATCAATTTGTCCACTATCGTTCTTCAGGATTTTCGAGAGGGAGTCGTCCATCGACAACTGTTGCCTGATGATCGTATATTTATCTCATTCGATTAAAATGTGTTTGATGGTCAATATTTCTCCACACTTATCACACCTGGGAGCCATCTTCTATTGTGTGAAGAGGTATGCATGTGTGAGCAATGAATGGCCAATACTTAAACGTGTTGACGCTGAACTGTAAATGTACGTTCATATGTGCAACACCTACAACCCGTTTGTGCCAATAAGACTAGAATACACCAAATTCACAAGGCCTAGTCAAACGAACCGACATGAAGGCCGTGGAAATGACATTGCCAGCACTGCCCTCCCACGGTCTTTGTCCGAAACTTTGTTTGTGGGTACAGACAATAATTGGCAAAATTAATCTTACCTTGATCTAGTTTGATCTTCAGAGCTGTATGGGGTGTAGACCTAGGAGCCATCGGCTGAACAGTTGGATTCTTACTTGATGTTCCTCCTGAGCGACAATAATTGCTACTGATTGAATGTTGTCTTTGATACCGGTAACTGGAAAACATAAAATTGGTACCTCAGTATTACTTTCAGATTCAATTACTGGTAATTGGCACATTAGGGGGCTTATTCAACTTATGAGTTTGTCATACCAGTGGGCCCTACCGGTATTTAATTTTTCAATGTAAGATTTAATAGACACAAAATCTTGTGATGAACTCACAACTTTGTCCAAGTTAAGCTTAGGCCTATATCTATGACAGGTGATTATGCTGTAGGTGTGTTAACCAAGTGTTTTCACAAAATCAACAGTCACAAAATCAATGGACCGTCGGGTAAAGTTTGCATCGAAAAATTAAAGTGCGCATACCGTATCGTTGACCAACACAAACCTCTCCTTAACCATTGGGTTTAGACTCAATTTCCTAACTAACCTAACCACCACTAGAAATCTACAAAACATAACACTAAAAACAATCAGCTGCGGATACTGTACGGTAGGCCTATAGATCTACCGGTACTTGTCTTGTAAGAAGTAGAGCCTAATAGGCCTAACTATATTTAACCCTAGGCATTGAATTTGTAACTTGACTAGCCCTAGAACATATATCTTATAATTACCTTGTGCAGCCATCGGTATGTTGGGAAGTTTGTATCCAATGCTGATGAAACTGCCATGGAACTCCGGTGATCTCTAGCGGCAGTTCACGAACTGTCCCTGTCGTGGGGCGACAAATAGTGTGACTCTCATTTATATATATTTGAAGTATTATCATATATCTCTAGTGTCAATGATAATTGTCAATATTATTATGTCATGTCACTATACTATGCCGTATATTACGTCATGTCATTACGTCAATATTATCATGTCATGTCTATATGTCAATGTACTATTACGTCATGTCACTTTGTCAATACTACTATGTCATGTCTATATGTCATTGTACTATTATGTCATATACTATGTCAAATATTACGTCATGTCACTTCACCAAATATTATCATGTCGTGTCCCCATGTCAATGTACTGTTATGTCATGTCAAACCTCATTACTGTGTAATGTCATGTCAATTTCTATATCTGTGTAATGTCATAAATCACCCTCTCAGTCATTATTTGAATACCACCGCCATGTGCTTAACGTAACACTTTATTCATACGGTTATGACACATGTATATGAGATATGTGGAGATTTCGAACCCTGTTCTCACCAAAAGATCAATACTCATCTGGTGTGTTCCAAGATACCAATCTTCAAAATCCTTCACTACTACCAACCCCAATTCTGGATCAATACTTCCTATTTCCCCCCTATATCAACCACCCTCTCCCCTTCCTCATCCCCTCACCCACAAGTTTCCCTATAAAAGATGCTGTCAGACGCCAAAAACGCCAGTGAAGTCTTCCTTCGCTCCCGCTCCACTCCTCTCTCCCTCCTCTCTAGAATCGGTTGCTCGGTGAGTACCTTTCCTAAACCTCTCTGGAATCGGTTGCTCGGTGAGTACCTTTCCTAAACCTCTCTAGAATCGGTTGCTCGGTGAGTACCTTTTCTAACCCTTTCTAGGATCGGTTGCTCGGTGAGTACCTTTCCTGAACCTCTCTAGAATCGGTTGCTCGGTGAGTACCTTTTCTAACCCTTTCTAGGATCGGTTGCTCGGTGAGTACCTTTCCTGAACCTCTCTAGAATCGGTTGCTCGGTGAGTACCTTTTCTAACCCTTTCTAGGATCGGTTGCTCGGTGAGTACCTTTCCTGAACCTCTCTAGAATCGGTTGCTCGGTGAGTACCTTTTCTAACCCTTTCTAGGATCGGTTGCTCGGTGAGTACCTTTCCTGAACCTCTCTAGAATCGGTTGCTCGGTGAGTACCTTTTCTAACCCTTTCTAGGATCGGTTGCTCGGTGAGTACCTTTCCTGAACCTCTCTGGAATCGGTTGCTCGGTGAGTACCTTTTCTTACCCTTCCCAGGATCGGTTGCTCGGTGAGTACCTTTCCCAAACCTCTCTGAAATCGGCTGCTCGGTGAGTGCCTTTTTCTTCCTTTGACAGACTACTTACAGTACGTCTGTTACCCTGTCCGACTGACCCAATTACCAACTCCCCTTCCCCATTCTACCCGATTTACCCTCTTTACCGACCTTATATGTACCGGATGATCTAGTAATAACTTCAAACTTAAATTCACCCTTGAAATCTTCACATTATCTTTCTCTCACTCTCATTAACCAATCTGAAGAAATCTCAAATAACATTTAATAATAATAATAATAATACTAATAATAATAATAATAGACAATCTATCTGTGTAAACAGCGACAGTGTAATTGTAACAAACTCTTCGAATAAAACAAACGAATATAACTAATTGTGGTAAGTCTTACCAATATGCAAACCTTCCTTGTGTCCCCAATTGAATCTTACAGCGACTAGGTGACGTTAGTGTCACGCCAACAGACCTATCCCATAAACTATCAAATATAGTGATTCTCTTATTTATCATTCTTGTAAGGTTTAATCACTATAACTTCAATTGTCAAAATAATAAATTCGCTCGCGCTCCATGACAAAATGGTGACAGCGGTGAGATAGGCAAAACAAAAGAAAAGGTTATAATATTGTTTTTCCTCCTGTTCGATTCAGGGGAACACGGGTGTAATATTTCTCCCAATTATACCAACTGCCGTTAACACTCCGTTCATTTCTACTCTTCTACGATAGTGAAAAAAAAAATCCCACATTTGTTTGTAATGGAAGATCCAATTATCGGGCAGCAGCGATCTGCTGACACGACAAATGATGGAGGAAACCCGAATAATCACGAACAACAGCAAGATCAACAGCAAGAACAAGCACTCCCAGGAACACCACCTCTAAACCCGCCCGAACGAAGTAACGTGGGTGGCATCATGAATATTGTGCAAAAATTCTCGGGTCATTCGAATACCCTCTCACTGGCTGAGTTTCTGCACGAATTGGAGTCTGCCAGAGTTCTTGGAAATTGGAGTGATGACCAGCGTTTGTCAGTTTTCAAATTGCGCCTAACAGGACCAGCAGCGGACTATTATTACACCAACCCTGATTTCCAAGAAGCAGATTGGGACCACATAGTCGGCTCCTTCTAACAATGGTACAAGGAAGCCCCCAGCCGAAAGACACCATACGCTGCCTCTTTCCAGTGTACGCAATTACCAGGTGAGAGTGCCAAAAAAATTATCACTCGGATAAGAAAAGCCGGGATGATCTTGGCGCCGCCTAGACTCAGAGAAGAAGATCCTCTCCACCCCTATACCGAAGCTCAGGCAATAAATCGAACGTTCATAGAGAATGCCATCCTCTCAATCTTTCTGGATGGACTGCGAGAAGAGAACGATAGATCGCAAATCATTCTCCAGTCACCACAGAACATCAGTGATGCATTGCAATTAGCGGATCTGTACGAATCACAGCGAATCGACAGACATCGAGTGAAGGTTGTAACGGCACCACCAATGAGTTCGACCACACCAACAACTACACCAAACGCTAAGTATAATCAAGCAAAATCGAAGAAATCATCACCCATGAACGCGACTTCTAGTTCGACGTTGCCCAAACCACCTCGTTCAGTGTCAGCAGGCCCCCCACTCACAACGATCACATGTTTCCGGTGCGGAGGCCGTGGACATCATTCCAATCACTGTGCAACCCCGGCGCAACGTTCAGCGACCCCACCTCACACCTCAGTAAATACCCAGGATGCTGACAACACTCTCGACTCACAAAAAAAACTGCAGGTACTGTAAACGAACTGGGCATCTGATTTCGGAGTGTCGATATTCTAAATATTATCAAGAAGATCAACGACCTCGTCAACCTGTGTCTCTACCTCAATATCAAACTTGATACAATGATCCTCAGTGTACCAATCGTCAAAACAACCCCCTCACCTGCCCTCCCTTCCCCCCTGCTTTTCAACAACCGCAAAATTTCTCTCCCGGCTCAGCTTAAAACCTTCATTAGCTAGGGCCCAACAACGGATAGTGGTAAATTCAAACTTACAGATCACCTCGAATTCTCATAAACCCAGTATACCCGTTTATATTCTGGGAGCCGAAGGTTCGACTACCTGAATATATTACCCATGCTTGGTTGATACAGGAGCTGATGTGTCTATAATACACGAATCTGTTCTTAATGAAGGGGAAAAACCCATGACATACACTAAGCGAGCTATTTATTCAGTCACGGGAGATCCTCTACCTATAATTGGCGAGGCAGATGTAAGGGTTCTCCTGGGCAATAAAACATATACCTTTCCATTTTTAGTTGGAAAACAACAACTAGACTTGGGCGAAGGAGGTATTATTGGTTTTGACTTCTTTAATCATCTCAAACTTAGTTCAGATGGAACTCGTAAATGTTTAGTTGATGGTCGAAATAGCATACCCTATGGGAAAACCCATGTATTCTCTCTGTGGTCAGAGAAAGGAATTAATTCTCTCCGATCACCCTCACCCCTCTCCACCCTTACTGAAACAGATCCCCCCCTATCTGTAGCCCTCCTTGACAATTCAATAGCTCAGTGTATAGCCACAGATCAATCAATACCCGACCCCTTACCGTCGCGACCCAAAACCCTACAAAACACTTATGTAATCAATCAAATCAATGATCAAAATAAACAGAATAAAACAATAGGGAAAATACTCTTTCATCAAAACGGCCAACAGTATATTTATTACTTAATCACAAAAGCCAAGGCATCAGATCACACTTAATACCATGATTATTTATTAGCCCTCCAAAGTCTTAAACATTATTGCGAAGTTCATCGAGTAACAAAGTTAGCGATACCGCACCTAGGTGGTGTTCTGGACCCATTCAATTGGGAATTGTCAGAAATATTCAAAAACACTAACATACAAGTTACAGTGTATAATAATGTTTCTCCAAATGTCAACCCCTCTCAGGTGGTGAAGACTTGTAATGAAGTAGAATGGGCCCGTTCTACGCCATTACCAATTCAAATAACATCAACCTCTGAACCAATAGGACAAGATAGTAGGTCACCGGATCCAAAAGACCCAATCTTGCCTAACCCAATTCAATCGGTCCGCAGAACATCAGTCAGAGTAACATCTCCGATAAAAATTCCTCCACGATGTGAATACCTGTGCATGGGCAAACAAAAATAGAGATTAGCTACCTCCCCAGGCTTACCAATGCCAATTTTGTTTGAACCCCATGAGATAAATATCCATGGCCTTAGTTGTGCTAGGGTATTGACTAACGAAAGAGAAGATTTAATTCTTCAAATTAGGTTATTGAATATAGTTGATGGAGAATCAGTTATACCAGTAAACACAGTCCTAGGATGTGTTCAACCTATGGATGATAGTATTAATACGGACTTATTAGGTACTGACGATTCCCGCGTTGCTACCTTAACTACAGGCGAAAATGCTATAGTAGCAGGTCAATCAAAAGCAGAACGAGAGGCAATCATTGCCGAAAAGTGCCAACTCAGTCACCTCTCCTCTCACCACCAAGAATTAGTAAAAAATCTCTTGGTACGGTACACAAATCTTTTCTTCCTAAACGGAGATGAGATCGGAAAACATCCCACAATTCAGCACCGAATTGATACGGGATCATCAATGCCGATAAGGAGGCCTCCTTATCGCATTCCTCAAACCCAGAGAAAAATCGTCGAAGACATTATCTCTGACCAGTTCTCCAAAGGCATAATAGAGCCTTCCTACTCTCCTTGGGCAGCGCCCATGCTCCTCGTGCCGAAACGCACCATTAGCGGTGAAAAGGAATACAGAATGGTATGTGACTACCGTCGCCTTAACGCAGTCACGGTAAAGGATAGTTACTTTTTACCAAACATACCAGAAACCCTGGACCTCCTCGGTAACGCTAAATATTTCACACTCTTGATCCTCATTCGAGTTATAATCATATTGAAATAGCGCCTGAGGATGTTGCGAAAACAGCATTTTGTACTCCCACAGGCCTATGGCAATACAAGCGTCTCCCTTTTGGTTTATGTAATGCCCCAGCTTCTTGGCAAAGATTGATGGACACAGTTCTCAGTGGATTGACTGGAAATACCGTCCTGATCTATATAGATGACCTAATTATCTGGTCAAATACGGTTGAAGAGCATGTAGGAAAACTAGCTACAGTCCTAGATAGGTTGCAAGATGCTAATCTGAAACTACGACCAGATAAATGTCACTTTTTACAAACAGAAGTAGAATATCTAGGACACCGTATCACGGCCGATGGTGTGAAACCAAACCCTCGTACCATTACAGCTTTTCTTAGTTACCCCCAACCCACTAATCTTGAAACGATTCGAGGTTTTCTGGGGCTAACCGGTTATTATAGAAGATTCATACACAACTATGCTCACATCGCCAAGCCTCTCACACTGTTAACTAAAAAGGATGCTCCCTTTGATTGGAAAACTCAACATACCGAGGCATTTCAGACTCTAAGGACAGCCCTCTGTACTGACCCCGTGCTGGCCTATCCCGACTTTACCAAAGAGTTTTACCTCACAACAGACTCCTCAGGCTATGCCCTCGCTGCAGTCCTGTCGCAGAAGATAGATGGACAAGAGCGACCCATCGGGTATGCTTTCCGACAGCTGAATGCTGCGGAATGTAATTATTCTACCACTGAGCGAGAATTACTTGCTGTCTTATTCGGCATCAAATTCTTCAATTGTTACCTCTATGGTAGGTACTTCATTGTGTACACTGACCACAGATCATTGAAGTGGCTTCTCTCTCTCCCAAAACCTAATTGCAAACAAACCCGTTGGGCTCTAACCTTAGCAGAATATACATTCACAGTTGAACATCGCCCAGGAAGTTCAATTTCACATGTAGACGCATTATCACGACTCCGCGTAAATGTGAATCGAGAATCACCCACCCCATCTGTTGAACCCTTGTTCGATCGACAGCTAATCAAGCGTGAACAAGACCACGATGAAAGCATACAAGCACTCATCGAAGTGATGGAAAACAAACCTCTCGAAGAACAAGACTTCTACATGGATGAAGAAAACATCCTTTACAAGTATAATGCTGACCCGGATCATAACGACCGCCACGTTATCCCAGCATCGCTGAAAAATAAAATCCTCCGAACATATCATGACTTGCCATTCGCAGGACATGCTGGAAAGCACCGCACAACTGACTTAATATGCTCCCGTTTCTATTGGAAGTCAATGCATCAAGAGATAGCAACATACTGCGCTAACTGTATGTCTTGCCAAATGAGAAAAACCCCGGTTGGACGAACACGGGTGCCATTACAACGGTTCGCCGAAGTAACAGCACCGTGGCAACGTGTATCAATGGACATTGTGGGACCAATGATGACAACGAAACATCAAAACAGATATCTTCTCACCTATGTTGATCATTTTACTAAATACCCCGTGATAATTGCTATACCTAACGTTACAGCAAGAACTGTGGCACGAGCTTTCGTTACTGAAATAATTACCAAATTTGGATGCCCGGAAGCCCTACTTACTGATCGAGGAGCGCAATTTACAAGTAGAATGTTTGCCGAAACATGTAAACTACTCCAGATAGAACGATTACTCACACAAGCCTATCAACCTTCAACAAACGGAGCAGTAGAAAGAATACACAGAGTGATAGCTGACATAATGTCACACTATACCGACACGTCCGATTGGGACGATCAGATACCATTCGTGTTGCTCGCCATGAGAAGTACAGTGTCAGCCACAACTGGTTTCACCCCATTCTACCTCCTTCACGGCTTCGATATTAATCTCCCCTTCGACACTATTACACGACCATTGGAAACACTACAGCCAGACCAAGACCATTACCCAACCGAACTACATGCCAAGTTGAAACGAGCATTTGAAATAACCAGAAAAAACATTACGCGTAGCCAAGAGAGAAATGAAAGATATTATAATAGGACAAGTAAACCAGTAGACATACAAATAGGCGATTCGGTACTGTTATACACCCCAGTTGTGAAAAAAGGAGTAACTCGCAAATTAGGTCGCCTATGGAACGGACCCTATAGAGTAATTGAACAGTTAGGGCCAGTTGATTTCACGATTCGTCACGTTTATAACAGAAAAATTCAATCCACCCATGTAAATCGTTTGAAACATTTTCATTCCTTCCATCCTGAAAGCTTTAACGAGGATCTAACACCAGTTACCGAAAACCTCGAAGAACTCACTATTGAACCACAGAATCAGAATCAAATGATACTACTCTCAGTAACATCCCCCTAACCTTTGACTTGGATGACGACTATTTCCCCCCTTTCCGAAGACATAGACCTCACACCTCGACAGTGCAACAACACTTTTCCAACCAAAACTCTCCCTCGACTAGTTCAACTCCAGCATTTGACATAACTGTAGAAACTGATATCAGACTCCCACCCTATTCTTCACGCACCCCTCCAACAATAAAATCCCCACCCCTAGATTTCACTCCACTACCCATGACTTCTACCCCCTTGGGACTTTTTCCCCCTAGTGCTGGACCACTAGAGTTTGACCCTATACAACCCCTCACCCTTTCCACAGAAACACCCCGTCGATCCAACCGAACTCGATATAACCTTCGCGACCGTATACCCCAGACATTTCGATATACCCCCGACCCATCCCCGAAACGCAAGTAGGCAAAATAAATAACAAGCACACCACACCCACCCTATGGAGCCTATAAAATCACATATAGAAGAGACCATTTGACCGATTCTTTTCCTTACTTTTGGCTACGACGGACTCCACCTCCGAAATCAAAAATCCCAATCCCCTGGAGCCATCTCCTTCGCGATAAGAAATTAGAATGGGAAAGGAAATAATTATACTGTGATGGACCTCCAGAACCCCGTTAAATAAGAAAAATTGTCAACCCGACAATCTGCGAAATTCATACACCCCATCTTTGTTTTCCCTATTAAACCATTAGTTTTTAGTATACATTCAATTCATCCGAATCACTATGTCAATAAATCGATGTAATCACCAACTATAACTTGTCTCAATTCATCTACCCTCCACCACGCACAAAGACTCCCCCCCCCCCTTCTCAACTTACACTACCCCTCTTTTCTAACAATAAAACAGCTTTGTCAAAAAAAAAAATCAACAAATAAAACTCAATCACATCTCATTGTTTCACTCCCTATTTATTTTCTTTCTTTCCCCTTCAACCCAAATACCTCGTTTGCATATTATGTTGGACTAAATCACAATTCAACAATTGTATAGATACAATAACTATATTGAGCGAGCTTTATGAACCAGTCACTTAACTTACGGAACAATCACATGAACTGGAATAATGACATTATTAAACATACACTACTACTGTGCATGTTTCCTCCGTAGATAAAATAATTAATTAATCCCCCCCCCCCCCCCCACAAAAAAAACGTGTCAGTATAATGATTAATATAACGTTCTCATGCCTAGTTGTCTTCACCTATAATAAGCCAAATAAATTCTATCAAATATTAACTATGATACTATTCTACTAACTTCTATGCCAACACTCCTTCCAATCAACCAATTCACCTAAGACTAACAGCTGTTACCAGTATAATCAACAGCTAGGAAGCCACTACTACGCACCAACTGCCATGAATGGACCGCACCCAACTTCCTCGTGGACGCGATATCAGACGCAGGCCAAACACAACTCTTCACCACCGGCAAATATCCCCCCCCCCCCCCCACGAGCGGAAGAGATGTTGACTACACACAGAAAATACCCTGACAGCGTAATCTGGATCTACACTGCATTCACCAAATAACAAAACTCGACAGACTGCAATCAACCCCCCCCCCCCCCAAAAAAAGAAGAAGTTATAACAAACATTCAAAGTAATGCCTTACAATAACCATATCCAACTTCCTACTGCAATAATGTCCCATATTCATTGTATTCCCCTTTCATGCCAACATTTCCAATCTTTCACTAACCAATTGTCCAACCCATTCACACACCCCCCCCCCCCCCCCCCAAAAAAAAAGAGGAAAAACAATAAACATCTCCAAAAATCTTGTTCCTACCCTAATAAGATCCTTGTTATTCCCTTCGCAAGCCCATAATCAATTCCAACAACTGAGATAAATAGAGATATCTGGGGATACAACATCTAAAACTACGAATGATAAGCCGAGATTGGCCATTCCATCTCAACCCCAAAAATTCTTCACAATGGCGAGTCCAAATTCTTATAAATATCGCCCGTCGAAAGAAAATCTGAATCAGTCTGTCCAGAAAATTCCAACAGTCGACATGCGAGCAAAACGAAGCAAATGTCGAGTGTGCGGCATCCTCGCCAGATACCATCCACTAGGACTAACGTGCAAATGTATACCAGTCTGTCAGATCAACACCCCTCCTTCAGCAACACCTCAGCCAACAATCAACACCGCCCCCTCTACAACACATCAAGACATCCACAAGGATCGTTTCGGGTTCCTTGTGGAAGAATACCAACCCATATACCGACACCGCACACACAAAACAACATCGCCGAGCTCTACCAGCTGATAAACCCGAAAAATTCACCTGTTCTGTTACCACACACGCGGCACAGCATCCTTCTGCAACAGCAATGCATTCCACCTTCAAGTCACCCCTCATCAAGCGTCCACTCATCGCCACTCACCCCTCATCAAGCGTCAACAGGACACCGTTCACCCTGTGACATCTTTATTCTTCACGCCAGAACTGTCAAGTTGAGTACAATAGGCCATGTTACTCCTACTATTTCAAATTGAGATGATTTACTCATCACATTTCTGATCGGAACAGTCAGATCAAAAAAAAAAACATCGTTCCTCAATGATATGAAATTTTTTTTTGGAACTTTTCGAATTGCTTCACTATATAACTTGCATAACTTTGCACTATAAAACTTTGTGAAATCAGAAGCAAGTATATATCAAAAAAAAACAACAAAAATATATTTTTACGGATAAAATAAAATCCGACCTATGTTTTAAACCTTGATGACCATGCACCCTAAAAATACTTGGGATCCCATGGACATACACCGAATAAGACTACAATAATTTGTGCTATATCCAAGAGACTAGATACAAGACTATATCTATAAATATATTTATAGATATATTTATATATTGAGAACCAAACTTTTTATATATATATATATATAAGCATTAGACTGCACACCGAACTGAAACAATGTATCCATGTCCATTAACAAACCCTTCCGAAATTAGATGTCTTGATACATCCATGGTCATCAACAAACTCTCATAATGATAATTAATTCAATGTATCGTTTCAAATAACACACTCTCAATGTTAACTGTGTCAATGTTTCGATGTTTGATGTCAAAAATCTCATAATTGAAGATCTCAATGTCTACGTGTTCTATGTAACCATCAGTCAATATTGACTGTATAATTGTCTGAAATATTTGAGAAATCATGCTAATGTTCTCCCTTCTCTTATCGTAAATCACCCCATTGTTAAGTGTTGAAGCTAATTCACCACATTCCATGATTCCATACCCTTGTACTATCCCCCCTTCTTGATATTCTTTCACCTCCCATAACCCACTGACCCACTATTGGACCCCTCATAAACCTCTTTACTGTCACTACTCTTTCTACTTCCAGCCTGCTGCTCCCCTACGTTCGGAGTGCGCACTTGACTGCGCGCCACTAGCCACAGGAGACACGGCGTCGGCCCACTTGTTGCACACCCTCACTACATCAGGGAATACGGACCTTCCAACATCCGCATCTCTTCATACCAAAACCAAGATTCTATAAGTGCGCGACATAAACTCAGTGGAATCCTCCGATACGTATCTACCTACCTCATGGACTAAGTGTTACATTGATAGTTAAAGTGTCGTTCTCTCTTCGTAGTCGAACAGTGAATCCTCCACACCGTTTTTCTCACTTCATTCTTTCAACTCATACTTCTCCGCCAATATTAATATACAATAACCCAAACTATAAGCACCTCCGACTACCCTTATCGGTTTGTAGAGCTCCGATTGGGACCACTGACAAACCTCTGGTAGTGGGGAGCGCTGTCGTGGGGCGACAAATAGTGTGACTCTCATTTATATATATTTGAAGTATCATCATATATCTCTAGTGTCAATGATAATTGTCAATATTATTATGTCATGTCACTATACTATGCCGTATATTACGTCATGTCATTACGTCAATATTATCATGTCATGTCTATATGTCAATGTACTATTACATCATGTCACTTTGTCACGACTACGTTTTTACCTATATGCCATGGGGATGTAGAGTGAGAGGGTAGTCGTAAGGGATTCTAAGGTTACAGAAAACTAGGTTGTTAGACCTTTGAACATTGGTTTATTGAGAGATAATTTTGACTATAAAGGCCGAAAGAGGATATGCACTGAATTTATCTGAATCTAAGAGAAGGTGGAACACGAGTGCCTGGGCTGGCTACCCCCCCCCCCCCCCCCTTTCAATATAAGTTATTGAAGCTATACTTTACAACAGAACGGCGTGGTGAGTCTCGTGGAGTGGTACCGAAGGCGAGGTGCGAACCCGGGACTCGGGCATCTTCCCTTCTTATTCCCGGCCGCGTCTTGATGAGGTCCACTCCCGGAACACGTCCGCCGCTGTCGATAGTTGATTTCAAAGAGACCGACAATGGCGTTTCCGCGGAGTGAGACGCGTATGTAGAACAGCTGATCCACAAGTGCATTCACCTGGCTTTGCAAGCCATGCACTTTATGGATACACGAGCGGATGCGAGTTGTCTACAGTTCTTTCCACTCGAGTTGATGTACCTATAGTCTCTTTATCCGATGGTGAAGTGGGAATGAGACTATAGGCTGCTGTTCACATACGCGGGGTCGCAACGATACTTCATTATCGTGACACACCCCCTCCTTACTAGATGCTCGCCCCGAGCGTCGATCGCAAAACCCTCATGGTCAGTGTCGATGGATCCTCTTGATTCCAATCTTGCTGCTGGCTTGTCATCTAGAAGTTCTGGTAGCGTACCACCCCTTGAGACGAACCACATTCGCTTTTAAGATGACTAAAATTCAAAAACACCCATTCCACAGTACATCATTGTTCCATCTTTCCTTTCATCAGGAAAAAAAAACTTATTTATAACACTTCTCATAATGAAATCATCATCTCCTGATCTCGAAAACAATTTACGAATGAATATGAGAGACAAATTCACATTAACAATATTTTCACCTCATAGGCTACCCTAGCACAAAAAAAAATATTTAAATGTCTATCACAATCAACAAAACATATTCATAAATGAAAAATTCATGTACTCAATCGAAATGTTCAAATTCACAATTCATGGATTTCAAATTTTATATCAGCCCCAAATGAATATGTATACCAATACCATACATCGCAATAACTACTCATACATTTGAGCTGAATGACAACGTGGCCCAGTAGTCTTGTCGTAGGGTAGGTTGAAACGTGAGATTATCAATTTACAAATATTTGAAATGAAATAAATACTCTCTATTAGGCCTGATTGTGCTCACCCAGGATACAAAAATATTCCTCCCCTGAAATAAGTATATGTAAGGGTCTATTTGCTACTCCCGGAAGTCCAACCTCACGGCCGTCATCTTGCCGTCCGTCCCTCTCAAGTTTCTACCAACAACTGCAGTAACCACTAAACGCGAAATAACTCTCAAAGTTCCAACCTTCTAGTGTGAGTACCACAAAATTACATCAAATGCAAACATAACAAAAAGGAAAATAAAATAAAACAATACAAATGGAAAAAATGTGTAACATAACATTATAAAAAGTAAAATAAAACTATACCAATCCAACTCATTGGTAACTTGAGGAAAATCATATAACATGTTTGATAAAATGTTTATACAAATAATGCACATGTTGATCAAGAAAATAGAATTCATTGAAAATTCTGAGAATAAAATAACACATGTCATATCGTGAGGGTCCGTATGTGTGTCAAGTTCTGTATTGTGGACACTCCATTATGCACACGCCAATACATCTTGAAACTTGACGCTCAGCTGCATCTGCAAGGCTCTGAACTGCCCTCGCTTCCCGCAGCAAGGCTGTGCACAATCTTCCACGGCCTTGGCGATTCAGCTCCCTGTGTGTCGTTGACACACCTGCAATAGGAGTGAAGCAAATATTCGCCTTGTTGATGTGACGCGACGTATTTTTTTTCATTTTTTCTCTCGAGAATCCCACTCTTGCGGACATAGGGAATCGAAAGTGGACCCACCGTCTTCCGACCCTCACCTTCCGTGCTCTCTACGGTCACTCACTATATATATAATTAATAAGTATCTCCCAACAAATGTAACACTCATGAATTATAATCTACCAATTAAAGTACCGATATTTAAGCTATCCAAAGAACCACCCTCTCACGTCACGTCTACGAATAACCATGTCTTAGTCTCGACACTTCACATACAGTGCCATAAAAAAAGTGAATTATATATGGTCGGTATACCTAAAACCCCCCTTGAGCCCCCGACTAAAACACGGTTTCGTAAAGATACCTCATAACAAAGAAACAAACACATCCCTCGACAGCAACTCGAAGGGATAACTGAAACCAACCGTAGTGAATATGAAAAAAAATGTTATCGTGAATACGTTTTGTCGTGGACTGTACAAATACTCGTTCATAGTTTTGTTGGACATGCAGAGTATACTGAAACGTAACTTCCTACCAATACTGCAGACTATATGTGACTATGAAACAAAGACCGTTCACACACAACTTCACTGCTTGACCCCCTCACACTAATAATCAAAATTTGGGACAAATGAACAATCTATTACACAACCACCTTGGATATCTCTACTGATTTTGCGCACTTCTCAACCGCCAGCGATCCGGGGCGTAAAACGGTTTCATCCGAATTACATGAACTACTTCGTTCACAAGCTTGGACCCTTTCTTGAGGGCAACTACATAGTTCACGTCAGATATTTTACTTATGACCTTATATGGACCCTGCCATCGTAGCTGCAACTTGTCAGATTTTCCCTTTTGACGAATAGGGGAGAACACCTTGACAAGTTGAACATTCCCATACTTAACATGACGGTGTTGAGAGTCATATCGGATTTTCTGTTTTCGCTGCGCCTCACCAATCTGCTCAACAGCCAACTGTCTAGCCTCGTGTACTTTCCCTATGATCTTAGTGACGTCCGACTCGAGATCATCCTGCAGTCCTAGACCAATGTCAATCGGTAGTACGGGATTACGTCCGTAAACTAAGTAAAATGGGGTGAAGCGAGTTGTCTCTTGCCTAGACGTGTTATAAGCAAAAGTCACCAGGTCGACATAAAGATCCCAATCTCGATGATTAGATGCCACATAATTCGACAACATTTGACTCATGAGGCCATTGTAATGCTCAACTAGGCCATCACAGGCTGGTCTATAAGAACTTGTGAAGGTGCTACGCACCTCTAATCCCTTCATTATGCATGTAACCAAATTGCCTCTGGAGACGGCACCCCTGTCGCTTAGAATCTCCCTGGGACACGAGTACTTACAAATAATCTGAGATACAAGGAATCCAACTACATCATTTGCACCCCCGATTTGAGACATCCGGTCACCGCCCATCGCGTTGCGTAATCAGTACAACAAATAATAACGGTGTTGCCGTTCCCAGCTTTCGGGAATGGGCCAAGAATATCAACCGAGATTTTATCGAAAGCCCTACCAACTACAATGGGTTGTAACAGCCCCGCTGGTTTCTGTGTGGGACGTTTCCTAGCTTGACAGTCGGGACAACCCTTACAATACAGCTCGACTTCTTTCGCCATCCCTTGCCAAAATGAACGTTCCTTAACTTTACCATAGGTTTTGGCGTATCCCAAGTGTCCACTGAGAACACTGTCATGACAGATATACAACACTTCATATTTGAGGCTTTCCGGAATTACTAACAACTTGTTTGCACCCCTTGAATCAAAATTTTTCTTATACAGCATCCCATTTTCCAACACAAAACTACGTGATTGTCTGCTCACTCTCGACGTAGCCTTATCCGGATTTTCTAATGCTTTCACCAAATCACGCAAAGCCTGATCTTCTTGTTGTAAGTCAGCTATACTCTCCAAATTGATTGATAGTACGCGCGTATCCATCCCTTCCTCTTCTACAGTCGGGTCTGTAAGTTTCTCTGCACTTACAGGATAACGGGACAAACAATCGGGTGCCATATGTAAGGCTCCAGATTTATGATAGATTTTGTAATCATATTCTTGTAACCTGATCGGTCACCTTGCTAATCTTCCTGTTGCGTCAGAGTTGTTGGTCAGATAACAAAGACTACAATGATCAGTAATCACCTTGAAAAACCTGGCGAAGAGAAATTGCCTAAAAACTCCTATCGACCACACAATAGCTAAACACTCTAAATGTGTCGTGTTGTAGCGGGTTTCAGCGTCGGTAAGGCGTCGCGACGCATAACTAATAGGATGCGAATCTCCATCTACGCGTTGCATTAGGATTGCGCCTGGCCCGTAGTTGCATGCGTCCGTGTGCAATTCGACCTCACATCCCTCAACGAAATAGCGTAAAACAGGGGCAGAAATGAGTCTCTCTTTCAACTCTAGGAATGCCTTTCTTTGCTCTTCCCCCCCCACTCGAACTTCACGTTCTTTCTTGTGAGCAGAGTTAGCGGTCGCGCGATTAAACTAAAATTGCGAATGAATTTCCGTTAAAAGTTGGCCAACCCTATGAACGCGCGCACATCTTTTCATCTTTTAGGGGTAGGAAAGTCTTCGACTGCTCTCACCTTCTCTCGGTCTGGCGATATTCCGTATGCGTCTACCTGATGCCCAAGTACCTTGATCGACTGGTAACCAAACGAACATTTCGCGGGATTCAATGTTAGCCCACTCTCACGAAAACGATCTAGTACCATTTTTAGCCTCTCCAAATGTGTTGTGAAATTATTCCCCATGCACACAATATCGTCCAAATAGCAGACACACGCACTCCACTGCAAACCAGCTAGGATCTTATTCATTGCCCTGGAAAATGGAGCGGGTGCCACCCCTAACCCAAAGGGTAGGACCTCGAACTCATACAACCCCTCTGGAGTAATGAACGCTGTTATTTCTTTCGAAGTCTCCGACATTGGCAACTGCCAGTACCCCGAGAACAAATCAAGGGTTGAAAAAAACGAGCTCCAGTGAGGTATGATAAGATGTCGTAAATTAAGGGTAGGGGGTGGGAATCAGGTTTGAGAATCTTATTTACCTTCCTGTAGTCTACACAGAATCGCCACGAAGCTGATTTCTTTTTTACCAAGACCACTGGACTCGCGAAAGGGCTTCTAGAAGGCCTAATTACCCCATTCTGCAGCATCTCATCAACCTGTGCCCTAATAACCTCCCTCTCTTTCTTCGCAACCCTATACGGAGAACTATGAACCGGTTTATTCTCTAACAACTCCAGCTCACATTCGCCCACATTGCCCATCTCCATTTGGTTAGGTGTCCACGCGAACTGTTCAGCATATTTGTTCAACAACCCTATCAACTCGGCACGTTCCCCAGCCCCTAGGTTAGGGTTGATGTCTAGCTTGGCACTCACATCTATTTTCTCACCTATTTGCACTTCATGTACACCGTAACTGTCAATGTTTTGAGTCCTACCATTGAAATCACCCCCTCGAACCTCTCCTATTTCCTCGAACACCCCTAATTTGGTACCCTTATACACTGTGCAAGGTGTACTAGACGTGTTAGTCAAAACCATCTCACCATCCCCGATCTTATCAAAAATTCCTCGCGCCACAAATAAACCCTGAGTAATGAGTAAATGTGATCTGGGTTCAAACAAACCTACACCTGGCCCTGAACTACCCCTACAATGAAATTTACACATTCTTTGTGAACCACCGGGTATAATAACTTCTTCACTGGCTAATGCGTCTAGTTCTACTACATCAGAATCAACCAACACACTTAGAACATCCTCTATCAGCTCTTTCCTCGGCTCTGACTTCAAAACAACCCCTGCGGTATTGCTGAAAGGTACCGAGACCAACCCCTCACTATGCTTAAAGGTAACCAACTGATTTCCATAGTCGATTGTTGTCGCACACTTGGCACAAAAATCAGTTCCAATTATACATGAAGCTGACAACCCTTGAACAGCTGTCATGGGTATAGCGAAACCTACTCCACCAATATCCACGGAAACCAACACCTCACCTACAATTTGCAAAGTGGAATTATTAGCTGTGCGCAACAACAAGCCATGCACTTTCTGATGATTCAAATGACGTACTAGCTCAGCTCTTACACAACTGACCGCTGCACCCGACTCAATTAGAGTGGATACTTCTTCGCCTTCAACTACCGTACAAACTTGGAGTGAACCCAATGTCCTAATTTCAACCACCCCTAATTCCACAACGTCAGAACTCTGATCTGACTGAATAGGGAATGGATAACAATCTGAGAACTGCCTCACGTACTTTTTCTGTTGCATTCTCATCCACCTTCTAAAATCAGGGTCATTACCACATTCTACATTTAAACTACCCACGGTCATACCCCCTGATTGCATGGCCGTGGGTAATCTTTTCCCTCGACAGCAGAGCTTTTGACAGCCTCCTGGGCTTTCTTCAGACTGAGACAACCCAACATATAATGTCCAGGCTTATTACACAGGTAACAGACTGGTTTACCCTCCCTGGTACGCTGATGGCTACGACCTCCACCCTGATGTGGTCGACTACCCCTATAGTTATCCTGGCCTTCTTGCTCATCAGAAGTTTGGGAAGAATCAATGTGTTTAGATGACGCGAATTGTTTCGAATGATTAAAGGGTGAAGATTTAGGTGACGCCCCCTGTTTACTTGAACTTTGACTATTTTGGAAAGATTGTAGAACGTTAACGAACATTTCTTTTTGGGCTGACAGCTCCATCGTCAAAGAGTTGACCTGGGCAGTCAACTCGCTCAAGCCAGGGCTAATATTATCTTGCCGAGTTACCTCACTAACACTTGTTTCCCTCCGTTCCGCACTCCTGGGTAGACGAGATTGAACCCAGAATTTACCCTTCTGAATTATTTTCAAATTACTCAACAATTGGTCCACGGTGTCATTCTCCGCAATAACAACTTTGTCCAATACACTAGCCAACAACCCACTCATTACTTTTTCTACTTCGTCTACTTCCGCCATCTCCGGATCAACAATATTGCACAATCTCAACACGTCGAACACGTAATCCTCCACCGACTCCCCTAGCTCTTGCACCCTGTCTCGTAGCTGAGCCCTCACTAGAGTTAAATGTCCCACCTGTTCAAACTGACCCAACAACTCCCCTTTCACCACCGTCCACGTCAGTGCTGGAGTTGTGGGAGTGACTTCCGTTAGTTTCTGGTGTTTTGCCTCTCTTGTTAACAACCAACTCTACGGCGCGCCTGCCAGGAAACAAGCTAGACAACCTAATTTCTCATCATCCCTCCACGAGTTCGCTTTGGCCCTTCGCTCGTACTCTGAAAGCCACTCGCGCACCGAGTCCACCCCTGGACGAAACTTCTCTTGTTTGACTCTGTCCGGCATGTTGGAGCGACGACTATTAATTGATTCAAAAGTTTTTTCCAAAAGTTCCTCAAACTCCTCCTGAGTCTCCCCTCTGGGCTCGCTCGAAGATGACCCTGTGCGAACCCGAAAAGGAGGGAGGTCGCCAGTGAACTCTGGATTCCAATCGCGCAACCGACGACTTGCTCTGGACCACACACTCATCCGGTGTCTACTTAGCTCACCAAGTAGATCACCCTGTGCTTGAATCAACAACCGGTCTCCCCGAACTTGGGCTGCTAATGTATCTAAGGCGTTGAAAACACTATCAGGACTATCACTAGAAGACGCAGGACTTTGCGGTTCCCGACCTGGCGTCGTTAATCCCGCTGCTTCTCCTGACAGTGTGTCACGGTCCCTCTCGTCAAACAAGAGCTTTCCCAATACTATTTTGTACGTTGGTAATGTGCGTTCCTCACTATTCATGGAAATGTCAGAAAAAAAATGAAGAATTTAAAAACAAATTTAAAAACAAGAAAACGACTCCCCTGGCAACGAGCCCAACAAAGTATCTCTAAAACCGTTTGTTACGACTAAAACCGCACCCCTTTCTGAACCTAACAGAGTATCGCTATGATGAAACCTAACGAAAACCCGCACCTCCACCAATGTCACGACTACGTTTTTACCTGTATGCCATGGGGATGTATAGTGAGAGGGTAGTCGTAAGGGATTCTAAGGTTACAGAAAACTAGTTTGTTAGACCTTTGAACATTGGTTTATTGAGAGATAATTTTGACTATAAAGGCCGGAAGAGGATATGCTCTAAATTTATCTGAATCTAAGAGAAGGTGGAACACGAGTGCCTGGGCTGGCTTCCCCCCCCCCCTCCCTCTCAATATAAGTTATTGAAGCTATACTTTACAACAGAACGGCGTGGTGAGTCTCGTGGAGTGGTACCGAAGGCGAGGTGCGAACCCGGGACTCGGGCATCTTCCCTTCTTATTCCCGGCCGCGTCTTGATGAGGTCCACTCCCGGAACACGTCCGTCCCTGTCGATAGTTGATTTCAGAGAGACCGACAATGGCGTTTCCGCGGGGTGAGACGCGTATGTAGAACAGCTGATCCACAAGTGCATTCACCTGGCTTTGCAAGCCATGCACTTTATGGATACACGAGCGGATGCGAGTTGTCTACAGTTCTTTCCACTCGAGTTGATGTACCTATAGTCTCATTATCCGATGGTGAAGTGGGAATGAGACTATAGGCTGCTGTTCACATACGCGGGGTCGCAACGATACTTCATTAACGTGACAATACTACTATGTCATGTCTCTATGTCATTGTACTATTATGTCATATACTATGTCAAATATTACGTCATGTCACTTCACCAAATATTATCATGTCGTGTCCCTATGTCAATGTACTGTTATGTCATGTCAAACCTTATTACTGTGTAATGTCATGTCAATTTCCATATCTGTGTAATGTCATAAGTCACCCTCTCAGTCATTATTTGAATACCACCGCCATGTGCTTAACGTAACACTTTATTCATAAGGTTATGACACATGTATATGAGATATGTGGAGATTTCGAACCCTGTTCTCACCAAAAGATCAATACTCATCTGGTGTGTTCCAAGATACCAATCTTCAAAATCCTTCACTACTACCAACCCCAATTCTGGATCAATACTTCCTATTTCCCCCCTATATCAACCACCCTCTCCCCTTCCTCATCCCCTCACCCACAAGTTTCCCTATAAAAGATGCTGTCAGACGCCAAAAACGCCAGTGAAGTCTTCCTTCGCTCCCGCTCCACTCCTCCCTCCCTCCTCTCTAGAATCGGTTGCTCGGTGAGTACCTTTCCTAATCCTTCTAGAATCGGTTGCTCGGTGAGTACCTTTTCTAGCCCTTCCCAGGATCGGTTGCTCGGTGAGTACCTTTCCCAAACCTCTCTGAAATCGGCTGCTCGGTGAGTGCCTTTTTCTTCCTTTGACAGACTACTTACAGTACGTCTGTTACCCTGTCCGACTGACCCAATTACCAACTCCCCTTCCCCATTCTACCCGATTTACCCTCTTTACCGACCTTATATGTACCGGATGATCTAGTAATAACTTTAAACTTAAATTCACCCTTGAAATCTTCACATTATCTTTCTCTCACTCTCATTAACCAATCTAAAGGAATCTCAAATAACATTTAATAATAATAATAATAATACTAATAATAATAATAATAGACAATCTATCTGTGTAAACAGCGACAGTGTAATTGTAACAAACTCTTCAAATAAAACAAACGGACATAACTAATTGTGGTAAGTCTTACTAATATGCAAACCTTCCTTGTGTCCCCAATTGAATCTTACAGCGACTAGGTGACGTTAGTGTCACGCCCACAGACCTATCCCATAAACTATCAAATATAGTGATTCTTTATTCATCATTCTTGTAAGGTTTAAGCACTATAACTTCAATTGTCAAAATAATAAATTCGCTCGCGCTCCGTGACATTCCTATCAGTTTTTCAACGGTTAGAAACCAATTTTCAGTCACCGGTACACCTTGTTGATCTACGTTGCGATGAGCTATATACTGGTAATAGACTCACTTCACTTCATAGAATTCATTTTGCAACAATGGAGCCGACATCATAATGAGTATTCACAATGCCGATCTGAATGTTGAACTTCTAGCCATGTTAGCGTATAGGCCTACATACGGTTGAGTGCGGCGACAACATGACGAATGATAGAGCCCGTCACTTCGGTTTGTTCATACCCTAGTAAAAATCTGAGTAGAAAACAGACTTGAAGTCAAACCTGAAATTTAACTTTGTTTCTAGTTTGTTGAAGTTTGATTCATCAACTTTGTTCACTTTGTTTCTAGTTTGATCGAGTTGCTTTTTTTAACTCTGTTGAGTACTGATTTGGCCCCTTCCCACTTTGTTTTTAGGTTTGATTATTTTCAAGTTGGTTGAACCATGTTGTAGTTTGTTCTACTCTGTTCAATGTGGTTCTAGAAGGTAGTTTCTAGTTATTTCTACTCTCTTTAATATTGTTCTAGTTGGTAGTTCCTAGTTTGTTCCACTCAGTTCAACTTTTTCTAGTTGGTATTTTCTAGTTTGTTCTACTCTGTTTAATATCGTTCTGGTTGGTAGTTCCTAGTTTGTTCTACTCAGTTCAACTTTTTCTAGTTGGTAGTTTCTAGTTTGTTCTACTCTGTTCATTATTGTTCTAGTTGGTAGTTCCTAGTTTGTTCTACTCAGTTCAACTTTTTCTAGTTGGTAGTTTCCATTCGGTTCTACTCTGTTCATCATTGCTCCAGTTGGTAGTTCCTAGTTTGTTCTACTCAGTTCGACTTTTTCCGGTTGGTATTCTCTAGTTTGTTCCACTCTGCTTACTATTGTTCTAGTTGGTATTTTCCAGTTTGTTCTACTCATTTCAACTTTCTCTGGTTGGTATTTTCAAGTTTGTTCTTCTCTGTTTAATATTGTTCTAGTTGGTATTTTCCAGTTTGTTCTACTCAGTTCAACTTC
The DNA here is from genome assembly GCA_964007535.1 of Brachyptera risi. Lineage (NCBI taxonomy): Eukaryota > Metazoa > Arthropoda > Insecta > Plecoptera > Taeniopterygidae > Brachyptera > Brachyptera risi. Next base: position 67,026 of record CAXFZR010000065.1, on the reverse strand, counting down.
TTCTAGTTGGTATTTTCTAGTTTGTTCTACTCTGTTTAATGTTGTTCTAGTTGGTAGTTCCTAGTTTGTTCTACTCAGTTCAACTTTTTCTAGTTGGTAGTTTCCAGTTTGTTGTACTCTGTTCATTATTGTTCCAGTTGGTAGTTCCTAGTTTGTTCTACTCGGTTCAAATTTTTTCAGTTGGTATTCTCTAGTTTGTTCTACTCTGTTTAATATTGTTCTAGTTAGTATTTTCCAGTTTAATCTACTCATTGCAACTTTTTCTAGTTGGTATTTTATAGTTTGTTCTACTCTGTTTAATATTGTTCTAGTTGGTAGTTTCTAGTTTGTTCCACTCTGTTTAACCTTTCCTAGTTGGTATTTTGTAGTTTGTTCAACACTGTTCAACTTTTTCGAGTTGGTAATTCCTAGTTTTTTCTACTCTGTTCAACTTTTTCGAGTTGGTAAATCCTAGTTTGTTCTTCTCTGTTTAATATTGTTCTAGTTGGTAGTTTCTAGTTTGTTTCACTCTGTTTAACCTTTTTCAGTTGGTATTATCCAGTTTGTTCTACTCTGTTCAACTTTTTCCAGTTGGTAATTCCTAGTTTGTTCTACTCAGTTCAACTTTTTCTAGTTGGTATATCCTAGTTGGTTCTACTGTGTTCATTATTGTTCTTGTTGGTAGTTTTTAGTATGTTCTACTCGGTTCAACTCTTTCTAGTTTGTAGTTTCTAGTTTGTTCTACTCAGTTCAACTTTTTCTAGATGGTATTCTCTAGTTTGTTCTCCTCTGTTTGATATCGTTCCAGTTGGTATTCTCCAGTTTGTTCTACTCAGTTCAACTTTTTCTAGTTGGTATTTTCCAGTTTGTTCTACTCTGTTTGATATTGTTCTAGTTGGTATTTTCCAGTTTGTTCTACTTAGTTCAACTTTTTCTAGTTGGTATTTTCTAGTTTGTTCCACTCTGTTCAACTCTTTCTAGTTGGTAATTCCTAGTTTGTTCTACTCAGTTCCACTTTCTCGAGTTGGTATTCTCTAGTTTGTTCTACTCTGTTTGATATTGTTCAAGTTGGTATTTTCCAGTTTGTTCTACTCAGTTCAACTTTTTCTAGTTGGTAATTCCTAGTTTGTTCTACTCTGTTAAACTCCCTCTAGTTGGTATTTTCTAGTTTGTTCTACTCTTTTTAACTTTCTCCAGTTGGTAATTCCTAGTTTTTTCTACTCTGTCCAATATTGTTCTAGTTGGTGGTTTCTAGTTTGTTGTACTATGTTTAACATCGTTCTATAGTTGGTAATTTCTTGTTGGTTATACTCTGTTCAATGTTGTTCTAGTAGGTATTTCCTGGTTGTTTCTACTCTGTTCTAGTTGGTAGTTCCTAGTTTTTTCTACTCTGTTCAACATTTTCTAGTTGGTAATTCCTAGTTTGTTCTACTCTGTTCAACATTTTCTAGTTGGTAATTCCTAGTTTGTTCTACTCTGTTCAATATTTTTCCAGTTGGTAGTTTCTAGTTTGTTGTACTATGTTTAACATTGTTCTATAGTTGGTAATTTCTAGTTTGTTCTACTCAGTTCAAATTTCCTTGTTGGTATTTCCTAGTTTGTTCTACCCTGTTTAACATTGTTCTAGTTGGTAGTTTCTAGTTTGTTCTACTCAGTTCAACTTCTTGTAGTTGGTATTTTCCAGTTTGTTCTTCTCTGTTTAATATTGTTCTAGTTGGTATTTTCCAGTTTGTTCGACTCTGTTCAACTTTCTCTAGTTGGTGATTCCTAGTTTGTTTCACTCTGTTTAATATTGTTCTAGTTGGTATTCTCTAGTTTGTTCTACTCGGTTCAACTTTTTCTAGTTGGTATTTTCTAGTTTGTTCTTCTCTGTTTAATATTGTTCTATTTGGTATTTTCTAGTTTGTTCTACTCAGTTCAACTTTTTCTAGTTGGTATTTTCCAGTCTGTTCTTCTCTGTTTTATATTGTTCCAGTTGGTATTTTCCAGTTTGTTCTACTCTTTTCAACTTTTTCTACTCGGTATTTTCTAGTTTGTTCTACTCTGTTTAATATTGTTTCAGTTGGTTTTTTTCCAGTTTGTTCTACTCATTTCAACTTTCTCCAGTTGGTAGTTCCTGGTTTGTTCTACTCTGTTTAATATTGTTCTAGTTGGAAGTTCCTAGTTTGTTCTACTCTGTTCAATATTGTTCTAATTGGTAGTTTCTAGTGTGTTCTACTCTGTTTAATATTGTTCTAGTTGGTAGTTCCTAGTTTGTTCTACTCAGCTCAACTTTTCCTTGTTGTTATTTTCCAGTTAGTTCTACTCTGTTCATTATTGTTCTAGTTGGTAGTTTCTAGTTTGTTTTACTCTGTTCAATATTGTTTCAGTTGCTAGTTCCCAGTTTGTTCTACTCAGCTTAACTTTTCCTTGTTGGTATTTTCCAGTTTGTTCTACTCTGTTTAACATTGTTCTAGTTGGTGGTTTCTAGTTTGTTCTACTCTGTTTAATATTGTTCTAGTTGGTAGTTTCTAGTTTGTTCTACTCTGCTCAACTTTTTCTTGTTGGTATTTTCCAGTTTGTTCTACTCTGTTCAATATTGTTCTAGTTGGTAGTTTCTAGTTTGTTCTACTCTGATTAATATTGTTCTAGTGGGTAGTTCCTAGTTTGTTCTTCTATGTTCAATATTATTCTAGTTGGTAGTTTCTAGTTTGTTCTACTCTGTTCAATATGGTTCTGGTTGGTAGTTCCTAGTTTGTTCTACTCAGCTCAACTTTTCCCTGTTGGTATTTTCTAGTTTGTTCTACTCTGTTCAATATTGTTCTATTTGGTAGTTTCTAGTTTGTTTCACTCTTTTCAATATTGTTCTAGTTGGTAGTTCCTAGTTTGTTCTACTCAGCTCAACTTTTTCTTGTTGGTATTTTCTAGTTTGTTCTACTCTGTTCAACATTTTTCTAGTTGGTAGTTTTCTAGTTTGTTCTACTCTGTTTAATATCGTCCTAGTTGGTATTTTCCAGTTTGTTCTACTCAGTTTATTTCTTTCTAGTTGGTATTTTCCAGTTTGTTCTACTCTGTTTAATATTGTTCTAGTTGGTAGTTTCTAATTTGTTCTACTCTGTTCAACTTGGTTCTAGTTGGTATTCTCTAGTTTGTTCCACTCTGTTCAATATCGTTCTAGTTGGTTTTTTCTAGCCAGTTCTACTCTGTTTAACTTTGTTCTAGTTGGTATTTTCTAGCCAGTTCTACTCTGTTTAACTTTGTTCTAGTTGGTATTCTCTAGCCAGTTCTACTCTGTTTAACTTTGTTCTTGTTGGTATTCTCTAGCCAGTTCTACTCTGTTTAACTTTGTTCCAGTTGGTATTTTCTTGTTTGTTGTTTTCCCTTCAGCGTTGTTCCAGTTGATATTTTCTAGTTTGTTCCACTCTGTTCAATATTGTTCTAGTTGGTATTTTCTAGCTCGTTCTACACTGTTCAACTTTGTTCTAGTTGTGTGGTAATTCCCAGTCTGTTCCACTCTGTTTAACGTTGTTCTGGTGACATTAGAAACATAAACAAAATCGCTTCATGGAATACAGCTTCATTATCTATCTGTCAACTTGAAATTGAAGTTGATATATGAGAGATGCAGAAAATTATCAATTGCATGCAACAGTGGAGTATATTTCTGTGAATCATCAGGTTGAGGTTTGAAATACATACAACCAATACTTCGAAGAAACGTGATCATTTATTAAAAACATGACATGAAATATTATATAGAAAGATACAAAACAAAGCTATTGAAATGTATCAATATGAAAATAAGTTGGAATGTTGCTATCAGAAGATGAAAAATTAGGAACTAAAAAAAGACCAAGAGGGAAAAGTTGACTGCGACGGCGGCAGATGCCGCAACGGGTAAGAATATGTCCTGGACAGTGTCAATGACACCTTCTTTCTCAATAACTGCATCGATGTTATGAAGTCTGGTCTTCTTCCTCGCGACGTGCGAGGGTGTTTCCCGAATTGAGGTAAATTAGTTTTTCAAGGATATACTTCCTCACCAGCTCTGGCTTCTCCCGTTGGCGCCATTCACTCTCACCGTTACACGCCATCCAGTTACGTGGTATGTCTGGAAAATAGAGATTTTTGTTGATAGATGAAAGAGTGAAGGCAAAAGGAAATGAAGGAATGAGCCGTCCATAAATGATGTCACACAATTTTAGGTTATATCAGTCACCCTCCCCTTGTCCTAAAATATTATTGCGATATTGAAAAATAGTTTTTTTGTACCATTTGTATGATTCACATTGTAAATTTTACAATATGACCAAAAATAAACTATAGCAGGCCTGATTGATGTTAGGCCTACTTGCGGGGCTGGTGTTGGCTTGGGCCATAGTTACGAAAATCGACAAGTTCTCATTATTTATTATGATTTTATACAGTAGTAGGTCTATGCAGGAAGTAACAAAAGAGCAATTATAGGCCTAGTCTTGTAATGTCATGTCAAATCCATGTTTTCTTATCACTGAACATTTGATTTTAGAACTGAGAAAATGGCACAAGGTGTTCATATTGATATTGGCAACAATAATCATTTCAAGATTTTCAATTTGACAACACTCCAATTTTCACGAAAACTCCACCAGTTTGCACTACCAGAGGGTGTGTGGCAGTAGACTCTGCCTTTCTCTGATGTAGACCAATTGACCACTAGTGATAGGCGTGGCTTATTGGCAGGCAGACCACCTTCATGTGGGCATTTATACCCCGTTCACACTATGATCGCTAACTGCTGTTAAGCCACTAACTGAGGTTAGCAACGTAGTGTGAACGGAACGTAGTTAGCACTAACCGACATCAAGGCCTAACTACGTTCTGTGAACGCAGTTAGAGCTTAACCGAGATCAAAATCCACCGCCTTCCCAAAAAATAGCAAGATTCACGCCGTCATCGTGCTGTCATGCCGGCCTTATGCGTTTCGTATTCGCAAGGCGGTGGAATTGAGGCGAGCTCAACAATTAGAAATCGCGTTTCTTTCGTCACTGATTGGTGGTTTTATCATCAAGGTGGTTCAAAAAACTGCTCAGCGAATTCACAATCTGGATAACGCAGGTTTGGAAGCCCAGCATTAGACGTCACTAATAACTATTTCATGGCTATCAGTGTGAACACCTTACCTCAGTTAAGAACGGTGTCACCCATGATGCTTTGCGCCCAGCTAACCTCTGTTAGCTTAACAGCAGTTAGTGATCATAGTGTGAACGGGGTATTAGATATACTCTGATAGGCAATGTTAATTTACCCACAGTAACAAACAGCCCATGTGATTGAATGTTTTATTTTGTGACGTTTGTGGGCGGGTCAATTGTCAATTTTTGATAGACTACAAAATCATGTAGGCCTAGGGGATAATTTATAACAGCCTGATTAATAATCTGAATTTTATTAATCAAATAATAATCAAATGCTATTTTTAAAAATGATTTTATAATGATATTTAAATTTTGTGTAAAAAACTAGTTAGTCATTATAGTTGCTGATCAATACATTTCTATGGATTTTAATATTTTCGACACCATCGTATTTGTACTTGGTATAAACAGTAGGCCTACAGTAAAACATGGTTTTAAATTTACATAATCATGTGTACTATAATCTTTAATTTGTGATTTAAATTAGCTAACTTCAAATTCCTTCCCCTACATCCACACCTAGATCCAACATGCAAATTATTAACCTATTATTTGTAAATCATTTTCCTTATGCTGGGTAGATATACAGTTTTCCTCTTGCCTATATTGAGTGAATATTAGCAATGATATTAGCTTATTATGGATGAAATATCACGAAAGAAATACCATGAGAAAACAAATCCCTTTAATTTCTTCCCTACATTAGGTGAATATTATGAAAATAATACAGTCATTAAACGTACCTCATAACATTGGCAGTGTTATACAATCAACCATTCACATGCCCTGGCAGTGCGCTGATTGAGTAATAGTCAGTCGATGTGTGAATATATCATTCTTCGAACAGTCCCCCACGTCATTGAGCTTTTGTATATAAACTCAATGCCCACGTACTTCAATCCATGGTGGTTTTCAATCCATATCTGGTAAAAAGATGTACCGGTACCTGGAAATATGGATAACAACGAGTAATTATTAGTTATATGTCTACAGGATAAGATGTCAGGAGCAAAAAGATGTAGACCTATGGACCTACTCAACTTCCAAATGTCCAACTTCCAAACCTCCATACTTAATGGTTACAGGTAGGCCTACATGGATGTGGACACACAGGCCTAATATAGAGATTGTTCAAGCATTAAAAAACATCCTAAAGCGACTTATTGCTTATATCGACATTATAGGCTAGCCTACGCACTAAAACTAGAAGTCAAAACTAAAAGTTAGCGGTCAAGTGTGCGTAGGGCTTAGACTTCATTTGAATAGGAATTCGAATTTTGGATTAAATCAAACTAGGTCCGGTATTACCCTCACCTACCGTATCATTCGATCGTTCATGTGACACAAACCTTACCCTGTCTAGGCCCTAACCATTATTTGAAACCCCAAAAGAGATAACTCAACACAATAAAATCAATGCCTCGGCCCAACATAACCTGTGATATGGAGACACAACTTGAAATTGAATTTACCATACCTGATCCTAGCACTAATTCTACAAAGAACTAGTAGAAATGTATCAAGGACTGGAGCTGCAATAGGGGCTATTGCATTCACGAAATAATTAAGACCTGGGCCTAATTATTATGTTGTTGTTATGTAGGGGCCCAGGCCATTGAGTTTATAGTGTTGTTTAGGCACCTAGGCCTACTACAAAAATATTGTGCCTATTTTATTATTATTATTATTTAACTCTTGCAAATGCACATAAATGCGCGGTGGCAAGTTCCCTAAGTACCCCTATCCCACCATCTCCTTAACCCTCTGACGGAATAACTTTGACCTGATTTCATCCCCTTCAAAAACATTTCTACTGAGCCCATTCCAGTACCTACCTGTCCTATTTAAGAAAGAGAATTTACCGACATCTAATGTAGCCCCCTTTATGACTACCGCTCTATCATGACCCCGCCTACCTCCATACCCTGACTTATTTCTTTTTATCAACTCATGCAGCTCCCCCCACCCCCCCTCTCCCTCCATTACCCTGAAGAAATTACATAAACGATCCTCCTAAACGTGCATCCTCCTAGTGCAATGAGACATTACAAAATTTATGTGAGCTTAGGCCCACTAAAAAGATGAACACTTACCTTATTCAATTAGGCCCATGTAGGCCTAGCCTAGCAGTGATGGCGATAAATACTCACGGAATTATTTTTTTTAAATTTGGTAGCTTGATTCTTGAAACGGTTGCAGACTTGCGAGTGACAGCGTCACCGTGCGAGCTCTGACGTCCTGAAGTGTTCTGATCGAGTGAAGGATTTTAAAATTTACCCGTCGTCAAAACTCCATTCATTCGATTTTGTTCAAATACAGTATCCGAGTTCTTCACTATAAAAGACAAGCGGCAGTGAAACTACTTTTATACAGTTCATAAGAAACCTTCAAAAACCAACCTAGCCTTTCTAGGCCCATGATTAGTTGGAGACAATAGAATAGGGCCTAGCTTAGCTTTGAGTGTGTAGTGTTAGGTTAGGTTATAACACATCAAATTAAATGTCTATGGCCTATTTGACAATACTGACATAAATTGTGTCACTTTTACGGTATTCGATAATGATGAGGCCCTCTTTGGAGGTCCCTTAAATTTGTTCAATTCCTGTACAAAGTTCTGAAACTTGCACAAAACCTTGCACCGCTCAATTTGAATGCATCCCGATGTATTTTGTTTAGCCACTCTTTCATGTACATGCCTATCTTCCTCCGCAATTGCACCCATGACATAATACCAGAGCCATGAGAGACAGTAACGATAAAAATTGGCGTAAATGTTTGGTTAGGTTTTCACAACCCGAATCAAGACGAGCGGGTCGGTCGAGTAAATTAAGAGTTGAAGCCGACCAATCCCGGACGAGCTCCCGGACGAGCCGTACGACCAATCACAGACGTCGTTTTGATTCGAATCGTTCCCGCGTTTCAGTAAACGTCAAATTGTTGAGGTAAAGTTTGGTCTTTTATCGCAAGTTTTACATTGCCATGTCGTTGTCTAAACCATTGCTACCGTCGTTGTGCAGTATTTGTGGATAGGTTTTTGTGAACAAGTATGTTACAAACCAACACATGATACTTGAGCACAAAACAGTCTCATTAGAAACAGGAGGGAACTTTCGCTGTCCGATTGTGGAATGTTACAGCACAACAGCAAACTACAATGCTTTAAGAAAGCATATTAACGAAGAGCACAACACAAGAATTGAAACAGAGGAAAAAATATTTGCGTCTGAAAATGGTAAGTTCACACATAGAAATACGGTTGCACGGTTATTTCTGTCACGTCTGGTATGTCATGTTAACCAGTCAGAAACATTACGGAATGTTTCTGGATGTTTCACGAGAGTGACGAGACCGTAGATCAAAGTAGTCTTCCGTAAAAATAGTTATGTACTCTTTGACGTGGCATACCATACCAGGACGAGTCTTCATAAACACGTTCAGGCCTCAACACGCCGCTCACATTTATCGACTGTCTTACTCACATTGGCTAGTAGAAAGAATAAATGTTGAACTGTACTGTACTTTACTGTACTGGCTATACTGTACTGTATATTAATAGGCACATCACTTTTAATCATTGAATCAGCAATTATAACCTATTCTGTAGGCCCATCTAATTAAAAAAATTCTAAATTATAATCATCTTTTCATGTTTATTGACAGATTTCGACGAGTGGAAAAAGAAATTGGAAGAAAGTGAAACCTGTTCTTACATACGTTCTACTGGGTGGAAAAAGAGTGGATCAAATAAGAAGGGCTATTTCCATTGTAGCCGTTCCGGAGTATTTAACTCCAGATCAAAAGGACAAAAACGCCTTAAAAGTCAGGGCTCAAAAAAAGTTGGTGCGATTTGTCCATCAGGTCTCGAAGTCGTTATACGCGAGGACAAGACAACACACGTTGTGCACTACAAGACCCACTGTGGCCACGCCTTTTCCAACGCACACGTAACGCTTCAGAAAGATGATAGAACGAAAATAGCTGGTAAAGATTATTCTGTATTAAACTAGACAAGGAAAACGCAAAACATATTGTCACATTGAGGAATTAGAGTCGTTCCATCATTCGGTCAGCAGACTCAAAGAGCATAATTTTTAAAATGAGGCCTATAAACATTGGGAAAATTTCAGTTAATCTTCCTGCTTTATTTACCAAGTAGGCCGTATGATTCTTGAGTAGATCTTGAGTAGAAATTTCAACAGAAATACCCGTCATATTTGATACCGGTAGGTACACTGGTATACCAGCTGTAGTGGACATAGTGTGTAGATAATAACTAGTCTTTGTCCTGGCCTGTGCAATGTTAATGTAAGACATTTCTCAGGATTACTTAAAACTGGTGTCACGATGCAGAGGATTCTGGACGATGTGAGAGACTCCGTCGTAGAAGGAGGGAGCGTTCAAGGAAGACTAAATTTACTGGACCATCAGGACATCAAGAATATGAACAGAGATTTTAATATAAATTTCAAAGATCGCCGTCATGAAAATGACTTGATTAGTGTACAAATTTGGATTGGTTCGATGATTGCCCTACACGAAGATTCGCCCGTCTTGTATTGTAAAATGCAAGGAAGCGATGATTCCGCCAACTTGTTGGAAAAAGAAGATTTCATGCTGGTGATAATGACCAAATTTCAAAAGGAAATGTTCAAAAAGTTTGGTCAGAATGGAAAGATATGTGTGGATGGCACACACGGCACAAACGGGTACGACTTTGAGTTGAATACATTACTCACTATAGATGAGTTTGGAGCTGGGTGCCCCCTAGCATACTGCCTGAGCAATAGAAGCGACGGCACTGCTTTCGAAGTCTTCTTTTCCAAGGTGCGCGAAAGTGTCGGCCAGATTAGTGCTGCAGTATTTATGTCAGATGACGCGTCTGCTTATTACAACGCTTGGCGGCACGTGATGGGCGAGGCCGAACATCGCCTGCTATGTACTTGGCACGTCGACAAAAACTGGAGAAGCCAGTTATCAAAAATAAATGGCAGCAAAGAGAAGAAAAGCATTGTGTACAAGGGCTCACGAGTAATTCTTCAAGAGACCGATATGGACAAGATGCTTTCATTCAGTCACTTATCACAGATCAAGAGACTCGTGAATTTGGCGAGTACTTGTCCAAACATTACGCGACAAGACCCGAAGTATGGGCATATGCGTATCGCATTGGCTTGGGGCTCAATACAAATATGCACTTGGAGTCGATGCATAAAGTATTGAAACACATATACTTAAAGGGTAAGAAAGTGAAAAGGATTGACAAGTGCATAAGTGCCCTTATTAAAATGAGTCGAGACAAAATTTTTGATAGACTCATTAAAATCACAAAAAAGACTCCAACGTCACGCATTCGACTCATAGGCCAGTCACATACAAGGAGTCAAACGTTAGATAGTTCTCTCATCTCAGTTCTTGGTGAAGGAGCTTGGGGAGTTACGTCTTCTCGAAATGAAGATGTTGTTTATATTGTTTTGAGAAATGAATCTATTTCTTGCACTGATTGTATGCTGCGTTGCCAAGACTGCAATATTTGTGTCCATATGTTCTCCTGCGAATGTATCGATAATCTCATTAAGTTCAATATATGCAAACACATCCATGCCTGTGTGAAGAAGACCGCACTACCATCCACTGTCATGGATTACGATAACAGTATTCCACATGACAATTCTGAAGTAACTGATCTCTTAGATGCAGTGAAAGCACATAACGCCGCAGTATGTGACACAAATGACGCGATGAAGAAGCGCCTAGCATTATCTAAGTTGATTTTTGGTTCACTATCATGCTCTACCTTGAGTGAAGAAAATTTAGCAAAGATTGACGGACACTTTTCTAATATTATGGATATAATAAAAGATGGATCTACTAAAACCAACGTTCATGCCGATGTAGGCCTAAATAACACAAATGAGCCAGCTAACAAGAATGTGACACCTCAACAACGGTTTGTGTCAACTAAGAGGAAGAGAGCTGGGAAAGACGGAGAATATAAAGGATGGGTTGTTGAATGATAAATCTCCCAGCATCGTACACATTCATACGGACAATGACCATACTTATTGAAACGTCCTATTATACAGACCAAGATGCATTGAGGGTTGCATTGCTGGTTTGCCGGCCTCGATATGGTAAATTTTCTTCCTATCCCTCCCATGTTGAAAATATGTACCAATTTTACATCCAAATTGTTAGAACAACCAATTATGCGTAGTGTGTAGTAATGAAAGGAACTAACTTTGTTTACAAATACACACAAAATGACGTTTACGTTTGCTCAGTTGTCTGAAACAGTTTCTTATATGAAGTAAAACGGAAATAGAGAGGTTGAATTGTGCCTTATTCAAATTGTGAAGTAATTCATAATAATAATTCATAATAAATCAAGCTATATTTAAAGTAACTTACATCTGGACGATTTGTATATATGTAATCGAATGCGTGTGAGAAATCCACATGTCACAAACAAATAATAATTATTCACATTTCATTTAATTGCATTACCAGTTAATATCCTTTTTCATAAGCCTATAGCGTAGTTGGTTAGTGTAGTTCTAAGGAAAGAGATAAGGAAATGGGACGTATTTCTGGTTCAAGTCGAGACACCATCTCAACACGGCGAACCAACGCAACCCTCAATGCATCTTGATACAGACTAATAAAATTGACGCTCAATATGAGCAACAAACAGACTTATTTCGTGCATTTTTTTGAAGTTTATATAAAATTCTATTTGAAATGGAAAGCCTTCACTATTAAATTGTGCCCCAAACTATTATCATAATCCTGAAGACTATTAAAAGCTGGTTTCTTATTTATCGTACATTATAATATTGCTTCATTCAGTCCATGATGTAGGTCCTATCATTGATTATTCCATGTTTCCATTATTCCATGTATTCCATTTTCACGAAACTGACTTGGTTTTTTCAAACATTAAAAAATTAATAGACAATCATCAAACTAAACTAATGGATTCAGCCTTCAACCATAAATATTTTATGATGATTGGGTTTTTTCTTTTATTTTCATTATTTTCAATTATAATGTGCATTAATTGGATAATCAAATATATAGCCCTTGAACATAATATTTACCATTTTTAATGGCTTATAACGCACGTAAGGGGCGTGGCTTGAACTCTGGATGGAGAAATGCTACTCTCGTCCGGGATTGGTCGGCTTCAACTCTTAATTTACTTGACCGACCCGCTCGTCTTCAGCTCGTGTAACTCCTCCCCTACCGCTAACCCTGTGACAACAGGCTCACCCGCTTGATTCGGGTTGTGAAAACCTAACCAAACATTTACGCCAATTTTTATCGTTACTGTCTCTCATGGCTCTGGTATTATGTCATGGGTGCAATTGCGGAGGAAGATAGGCATGTACATGAAAGAGTGGGTAAACAAAATACATCGGGATGCATTCAAATTGAGCGGTGCAAGGTTGTGTGCAAGTTTCAGATTGCCAATGAACCTTGCGCAGAACTTTGTACAGGAATTGAACAAATTTAAGGGACCTCCAAAGAGGTCCCTGTGGTTCTAGAAGGTAGTTTCTAGTTATTTCTACTCTCTTTAATATTGTTCTAGTTGGTAGTTCCTAGTTTGTTCCACTCAGTTCAACTTTTTCTAGTTGGTATTTTCTAGTTTGTTCTACTCTGTTTAATATCGTTCTGGTTGGTAGTTCCTAGTTTGTTCTACTCAGTTCAACTTTTTCTAGTTGGTAGTTTCTAGTTTGTTCTACTCTGTTCATTATTGTTCTAGTTGGTAGTTCCTAGTTTGTTCTACTCAGTTCAACTTTTTCTAGTTGGTAGTTTCCATTCGGTTCTACTCTGTTCATCATTGCTCCAGTTGGTAGTTCCTAGTTTGTTCTACTCAGTTCGACTTTTTCCGGTTGGTATTCTCTAGTTTGTTCCACTCTGCTTACTATTGTTCTAGTTGGTATTTTCCAGTTTGTTCTACTCATTTCAACTTTCTCTGGTTGGTATTTTCAAGTTTGTTCTTCTCTGTTTAATATTGTTCTAGTTGGTATTTTCCAGTTTGTTCTACTCAGTTCAACTTCTTCTAGTTGGTATTTTCTAGTTTGTTCTACTCTGTTTAATGTTGTTCTAGTTGGTAGTTCCTAGTTTGTTCTACTCAGTTCAACTTTTTCTAGTTGGTAGTTTCCAGTTTGTTGTACTCTGTTCATTATTGTTCCAGTTGGTAGTTCCTAGTTTGTTCTACTCGGTTCAAATTTTTTCAGTTGGTATTCTCTAGTTTGTTCTACTCTGTTTAATATTGTTCTAGTTAGTATTTTCCAGTTTAATCTACTCATTGCAACTTTTTCTAGTTGGTATTTTATAGTTTGTTCTACTCTGTTTAATATTGTTCTAGTTGGTAGTTTCTAGTTTGTTCCACTCTGTTTAACCTTTCCTAGTTGGTATTTTGTAGTTTGTTCAACACTGTTCAACTTTTTCGAGTTGGTAATTCCTAGTTTTTTCTACTCTGTTCAACTTTTTCGAGTTGGTAAATCCTAGTTTGTTCTTCTCTGTTTAATATTGTTCTAGTTGGTAGTTTCTAGTTTGTTTCACTCTGTTTAACCTTTTTCAGTTGGTATTATCCAGTTTGTTCTACTCTGTTCAACTTTTTCCAGTTGGTAATTCCTAGTTTGTTCTACTCAGTTCAACTTTTTCTAGTTGGTATATCCTAGTTGGTTCTACTGTGTTCATTATTGTTCTTGTTGGTAGTTTTTAGTATGTTCTACTCGGTTCAACTCTTTCTAGTTTGTAGTTTCTAGTTTGTTCTACTCAGTTCAACTTTTTCTAGATGGTATTCTCTAGTTTGTTCTCCTCTGTTTGATATCGTTCCAGTTGGTATTCTCCAGTTTGTTCTACTCAGTTCAACTTTTTCTAGTTGGTATTTTCCAGTTTGTTCTACTCTGTTTGATATTGTTCTAGTTGGTATTTTCCAGTTTGTTCTACTTAGTTCAACTTTTTCTAGTTGGTATTTTCTAGTTTGTTCCACTCTGTTCAACTCTTTCTAGTTGGTAATTCCTAGTTTGTTCTACTCAGTTCCACTTTCTCGAGTTGGTATTCTCTAGTTTGTTCTACTCTGTTTGATATTGTTCAAGTTGGTATTTTCCAGTTTGTTCTACTCAGTTCAACTTTTTCTAGTTGGTAATTCCTAGTTTGTTCTACTCTGTTAAACTCCCTCTAGTTGGTATTTTCTAGTTTGTTCTACTCTTTTTAACTTTCTCCAGTTGGTAATTCCTAGTTTTTTCTACTCTGTCCAATATTGTTCTAGTTGGTGGTTTCTAGTTTGTTGTACTATGTTTAACATCGTTCTATAGTTGGTAATTTCTTGTTGGTTATACTCTGTTCAATGTTGTTCTAGTAGGTATTTCCTGGTTGTTTCTACTCTGTTCTAGTTGGTAGTTCCTAGTTTTTTCTACTCTGTTCAACATTTTCTAGTTGGTAATTCCTAGTTTGTTCTACTCTGTTCAACATTTTCTAGTTGGTAATTCCTAGTTTGTTCTACTCTGTTCAATATTTTTCCAGTTGGTAGTTTCTAGTTTGTTGTACTATGTTTAACATTGTTCTATAGTTGGTAATTTCTAGTTTGTTCTACTCAGTTCAAATTTCCTTGTTGGTATTTCCTAGTTTGTTCTACCCTGTTTAACATTGTTCTAGTTGGTAGTTTCTAGTTTGTTCTACTCAGTTCAACTTCTTGTAGTTGGTATTTTCCAGTTTGTTCTTCTCTGTTTAATATTGTTCTAGTTGGTATTTTCCAGTTTGTTCGACTCTGTTCAACTTTCTCTAGTTGGTGATTCCTAGTTTGTTTCACTCTGTTTAATATTGTTCTAGTTGGTATTCTCTAGTTTGTTCTACTCGGTTCAACTTTTTCTAGTTGGTATTTTCTAGTTTGTTCTTCTCTGTTTAATATTGTTCTAGTTGGTATTTTCTAGTTTGTTCTACTCAGTTCAACTTTTTCTAGTTGGTATTTTCCAGTCTGTTCTTCTCTGTTTTATATTGTTCCAGTTGGTATTTTCCAGTTTGTTCTACTCTTTTCAACTTTTTCTACTTGGTATTTTCTAGTTTGTTCTACTCTGTTTAATATTGTTTCAGTTGGTTTTTTTCCAGTTTGTTCTACTCATTTCAACTTTCTCCAGTTGGTAGTTCCTGGTTTGTTCTACTCTGTTTAATATTGTTCTAGTTGGAAGTTCCTAGTTTGTTCTACTCTGTTCAATATTGTTCTAATTGGTAGTTTCTAGTGTGTTCTACTCTGTTTAATATTGTTCTAGTTGGTAGTTCCTAGTTTGTTCTACTCAGCTCAACTTTTCCTTGTTGTTATTTTCCAGTTAGTTCTACTCTGTTCATTATTGTTCTAGTTGGTAGTTTCTAGTTTGTTTTACTCTGTTCAATATTGTTTCAGTTGCTAGTTCCCAGTTTGTTCTACTCAGCTTAACTTTTCCTTGTTGGTATTTTCCAGTTTGTTCTACTCTGTTTAACATTGTTCTAGTTGGTGGTTTCTAGTTTGTTCTACTCTGTTTAATATTGTTCTAGTTGGTAGTTTCTAGTTTGTTCTACTCTGCTCAACTTTTTCTTGTTGGTATTTTCCAGTTTGTTCTACTCTGTTCAATATTGTTCTAGTTGGTAGTTTCTAGTTTGTTCTACTCTGATTAATATTGTTCTAGTGGGTAGTTCCTAGTTTGTTCTTCTATGTTCAATATTATTCTAGTTGGTAGTTTCTAGTTTGTTCTACTCTGTTCAATATGGTTCTGGTTGGTAGTTCCTAGTTTGTTCTACTCAGCTCAACTTTTCCCTGTTGGTATTTTCTAGTTTGTTCTACTCTGTTCAATATTGTTCTATTTGGTAGTTTCTAGTTTGTTTCACTCTTTTCAATATTGTTCTAGTTGGTAGTTCCTAGTTTGTTCTACTCAGCTCAACTTTTTCTTGTTGGTATTTTCTAGTTTGTTCTACTCTGTTCAACATTTTTCTAGTTGGTAGTTTTCTAGTTTGTTCTACTCTGTTTAATATCGTCCTAGTTGGTATTTTCCAGTTTGTTCTACTCAGTTTATTTCTTTCTAGTTGGTATTTTCCAGTTTGTTCTACTCTGTTTAATATTGTTCTAGTTGGTAGTTTCTAATTTGTTCTACTCTGTTCAACTTGGTTCTAGTTGGTATTCTCTAGTTTGTTCCACTCTGTTCAATATCGTTCTAGTTGGTTTTTTCTAGCCAGTTCTACTCTGTTTAACTTTGTTCTAGTTGGTATTTTCTAGCCAGTTCTACTCTGTTTAACTTTGTTCTAGTTGGTATTCTCTAGCCAGTTCTACTCTGTTTAACTTTGTTCTTGTTGGTATTCTCTAGCCAGTTCTACTCTGTTTAACTTTGTTCCAGTTGGTATTTTCTTGTTTGTTGTTTTCCCTTCAGCGTTGTTCCAGTTGATATTTTCTAGTTTGTTCCACTCTGTTCAATATTGTTCTAGTTGGTATTTTCTAGCTCGTTCTACACTGTTCAACTTTGTTCTAGTTGTGTGGTAATTCCCAGTCTGTTCCACTCTGTTTAACGTTGTTCTGGTGACATTAGAAACATAAACAAAATCGCTTCATGGAATACAGCTTCATTATCTATCTGTCAACTTGAAATTGAAGTTGATATATGAGAGATGCAGAAAATTATCAATTGCATGCAACAGTGGAGTATATTTCTGTGAATCATCAGGTTGAGGTTTGAAATACATACAACCAATACTTCGAAGAAACGTGATCATTTATTAAAAACATGACATGAAATATTATATAGAAAGATACAAAACAAAGCTATTGAAATGTATCAATATGAAAATAAGTTGGAATGTTGCTATCAGAAGATGAAAAATTAGGAACTAAAAAAAGACCAAGAGGGAAAAGTTGACTGCGACGGCGGCAGATGCCGCAACGGGTAAGAATATGTCCTGGACAGTGTCAATGACACCTTCTTTCTCAATAACTGCATCGATGTTATGAAGTCTGGTCTTCTTCCTCGCGACGTGCGAGGGTGTTTCCCGAATTGAGGTAAATTAGTTTTTCAAGGATATACTTCCTCACCAGCTCTGGCTTCTCCCGTTGGCGCCATTCACTCTCACCGTTACACGCCATCCAGTTACGTGGTATGTCTGGAAAATAGAGATTTTTGTTGATAGATGAAAGAGTGAAGGCAAAAGGAAATGAAGGAATGAGCCGTCCATAAATGATGTCACACAATTTTAGGTTATATCAGTCACCCTCCCCTTGTCCTAAAATATTATTGCGATATTGAAAAATAGTTTTTTTGTACCATTTGTATGATTCACATTGTAAATTTTACAATATGACCAAAAATAAACTATAGCAGGCCTGATTGATGTTAGGCCTACTTGCGGGGCTGGTGTTGGCTTGGGCCATAGTTACGAAAATCGACAAGTTCTCATTATTTATTATGATTTTATACAGTAGTAGGTCTATGCAGGAAGTAACAAAAGAGCAATTATAGGCCTAGTCTTGTAATGTCATGTCAAATCCATGTTTTCTTATCACTGAACATTTGATTTTAGAACTGAGAAAATGGCACAAGGTGTTCATATTGATATTGGCAACAATAATCATTTCAAGATTTTCAATTTGACAACACTCCAATTTTCACGAAAACTCCACCAGTTTGCACTACCAGAGGGTGTGTGGCAGTAGACTCTGCCTTTCTCTGATGTAGACCAATTGACCACTAGTGATAGGCGTGGCTTATTGGCAGGCAGACCACCTTCATGTGGGCATTTATACCCCGTTCACACTATGATCGCTAACTGCTGTTAAGCCACTAACTGAGGTTAGCAACGTAGTGTGAACGGAACGTAGTTAGCACTAACCGACATCAAGGCCTAACTACGTTCTGTGAACGCAGTTAGAGCTTAACCGAGATCAAAATCCACCGCCTTCCCAAAAAATAGCAAGATTCACGCCGTCATCGTGCTGTCATGCCGGCCTTATGCGTTTCGTATTCGCAAGGCGGTGGAATTGAGGCGAGCTCAACAATTAGAAATCGCGTTTCTTTCGTCACTGATTGGTGGTTTTATCATCAAGGTGGTTCAAAAAACTGCTCAGCGAATTCACAATCTGGATAACGCAGGTTTGGAAGCCCAGCATTAGACGTCACTAATAACTATTTCATGGCTATCAGTGTGAACACCTTACCTCAGTTAAGAACGGTGTCACCCATGATGCTTTGCGCCCAGCTAACCTCTGTTAGCTTAACAGCAGTTAGTGATCATAGTGTGAACGGGGTATTAGATATACTCTGATAGGCAATGTTAATTTACCCACAGTAACAAACAGCCCATGTGATTGAATGTTTTATTTTGTGACGTTTGTGGGCGGGTCAATTGTCAATTTTTGATAGACTACAAAATCATGTAGGCCTAGGGGATAATTTATAACAGCCTGATTAATAATCTGAATTTTATTAATCAAATAATAATCAAATGCTATTTTTAAAAATGATTTTATAATGATATTTAAATTTTGTGTAAAAAACTAGTTAGTCATTATAGTTGCTGATCAATACATTTCTATGGATTTTAATATTTTCGACACCATCGTATTTGTACTTGGTATAAACAGTAGGCCTACAGTAAAACATGGTTTTAAATTTACATAATCATGTGTACTATAATCTTTAATTTGTGATTTAAATTAGCTAACTTCAAATTCCTTCCCCTACATCCACACCTAGATCCAACATGCAAATTATTAACCTATTATTTGTAAATCATTTTCCTTATGCTGGGTAGATATACAGTTTTCCTCTTGCCTATATTGAGTGAATATTAGCAATGATATTAGCTTATTATGGATGAAATATCACGAAAGAAATACCATGAGAAAACAAATCCCTTTAATTTCTTCCCTACATTAGGTGAATATTATGAAAATAATACAGTCATTAAACGTACCTCATAACATTGGCAGTGTTATACAATCAACCATTCACATGCCCTGGCAGTGCGCTGATTGAGTAATAGTCAGTCGATGTGTGAATATATCATTCTTCGAACAGTCCCCCACGTCATTGAGCTTTTGTATATAAACTCAATGCCCACGTACTTCAATCCATGGTGGTTTTCAATCCATATCTGGTAAAAAGATGTACCGGTACCTGGAAATATGGATAACAACGAGTAATTATTAGTTATATGTCTACAGGATAAGATGTCAGGAGCAAAAAGATGTAGACCTATGGACCTACTCAACTTCCAAATGTCCAACTTCCAAACCTCCATACTTAATGGTTACAGGTAGGCCTACATGGATGTGGACACACAGGCCTAATATAGAGATTGTTCAAGCATTAAAAAACATCCTAAAGCGACTTATTGCTTATATCGACATTATAGGCTAGCCTACGCACTAAAACTAGAAGTCAAAACTAAAAGTTAGCGGTCAAGTGTGCGTAGGGCTTAGACTTCATTTGAATAGGAATTCGAATTTTGGATTAAATCAAACTAGGTCCGGTATTACCCTCACCTACCGTATCATTCGATCGTTCATGTGACACAAACCTTACCCTGTCTAGGCCCTAACCATTATTTGAAACCCCAAAAGAGATAACTCAACACAATAAAATCAATGCCTCGGCCCAACATAACCTGTGATATGGAGACACAACTTGAAATTGAATTTACCATACCTGATCCTAGCACTAATTCTACAAAGAACTAGTAGAAATGTATCAAGGACTGGAGCTGCAATAGGGGCTATTGCATTCACGAAATAATTAAGACCTGGGCCTAATTATTATGTTGTTGTTATGTAGGGGCCCAGGCCATTGAGTTTATAGTGTTGTTTAGGCACCTAGGCCTACTACAAAAATATTGTGCCTATTTTATTATTATTATTATTTAACTCTTGCAAATGCACATAAATGCGCGGTGGCAAGTTCCCTAAGTACCCCTATCCCACCATCTCCTTAACCCTCTGACGGAATAACTTTGACCTGATTTCATCCCCTTCAAAAACATTTCTACTGAGCCCATTCCAGTACCTACCTGTCCTATTTAAGAAAGAGAATTTACCGACATCTAATGTAGCCCCCTTTATGACTACCGCTCTATCATGACCCCGCCTACCTCCATACCCTGACTTATTTCTTTTTATCAACTCATGCAGCTCCCCCCACCCCCCCTCTCCCTCCATTACCCTGAAGAAATTACATAAACGATCCTCCTAAACGTGCATCCTCCTAGTGCAATGAGACATTACAAAATTTATGTGAGCTTAGGCCCACTAAAAAGATGAACACTTACCTTATTCAATTAGGCCCATGTAGGCCTAGCCTAGCAGTGATGGCGATAAATACTCACGGAATTATTTTTTTTAAATTTGGTAGCTTGATTCTTGAAACGGTTGCAGACTTGCGAGTGACAGCGTCACCGTGCGAGCTCTGACGTCCTGAAGTGTTCTGATCGAGTGAAGGATTTTAAAATTTACCCGTCGTCAAAACTCCATTCATTCGATTTTGTTCAAATACAGTATCCGAGTTCTTCACTATAAAAGACAAGCGGCAGTGAAACTACTTTTATACAGTTCATAAGAAACCTTCAAAAACCAACCTAGCCTTTCTAGGCCCATGATTAGTTGGAGACAATAGAATAGGGCCTAGCTTAGCTTTGAGTGTGTAGTGTTAGGTTAGGTTATAACACATCAAATTAAATGTCTATGGCCTATTTGACAATACTGACATAAATTGTGTCACTTTTACGGTATTCGATAATGATGAGGCCCTCTTTGGAGGTCCCTTAAATTTGTTCAATTCCTGTACAAAGTTCTGAAACTTGCACAAAACCTTGCACCGCTCAATTTGAATGCATCCCGATGTATTTTGTTTAGCCACTCTTTCATGTACATGCCTATCTTCCTCCGCAATTGCACCCATGACATAATACCAGAGCCATGAGAGACAGTAACGATAAAAATTGGCGTAAATGTTTGGTTAGGTTTTCACAACCCGAATCAAGACGAGCGGGTCGGTCGAGTAAATTAAGAGTTGAAGCCGACCAATCCCGGACGAGCTCCCGGACGAGCCGTACGACCAATCACAGACGTCGTTTTGATTCGAATCGTTCCCGCGTTTCAGTAAACGTCAAATTGTTGAGGTAAAGTTTGGTCTTTTATCGCAAGTTTTACATTGCCATGTCGTTGTCTAAACCATTGCTACCGTCGTTGTGCAGTATTTGTGGATAGGTTTTTGTGAACAAGTATGTTACAAACCAACACATGATACTTGAGCACAAAACAGTCTCATTAGAAACAGGAGGGAACTTTCGCTGTCCGATTGTGGAATGTTACAGCACAACAGCAAACTACAATGCTTTAAGAAAGCATATTAACGAAGAGCACAACACAAGAATTGAAACAGAGGAAAAAATATTTGCGTCTGAAAATGGTAAGTTCACACATAGAAATACGGTTGCACGGTTATTTCTGTCACGTCTGGTATGTCATGTTAACCAGTCAGAAACATTACGGAATGTTTCTGGATGTTTCACGAGAGTGACGAGACCGTAGATCAAAGTAGTCTTCCGTAAAAATAGTTATGTACTCTTTGACGTGGCATACCATACCAGGACGAGTCTTCATAAACACGTTCAGGCCTCAACACGCCGCTCACATTTATCGACTGTCTTACTCACATTGGCTAGTAGAAAGAATAAATGTTGAACTGTACTGTACTTTACTGTACTGGCTATACTGTACTGTATATTAATAGGCACATCACTTTTAATCATTGAATCAGCAATTATAACCTATTCTGTAGGCCCATCTAATTAAAAAAATTCTAAATTATAATCATCTTTTCATGTTTATTGACAGATTTCGACGAGTGGAAAAAGAAATTGGAAGAAAGTGAAACCTGTTCTTACATACGTTCTACTGGGTGGAAAAAGAGTGGATCAAATAAGAAGGGCTATTTCCATTGTAGCCGTTCCGGAGTATTTAACTCCAGATCAAAAGGACAAAAACGCCTTAAAAGTCAGGGCTCAAAAAAAGTTGGTGCGATTTGTCCATCAGGTCTCGAAGTCGTTATACGCGAGGACAAGACAACACACGTTGTGCACTACAAGACCCACTGTGGCCACGCCTTTTCCAACGCACACGTAACGCTTCAGAAAGATGATAGAACGAAAATAGCTGGTAAAGATTATTCTGTATTAAACTAGACAAGGAAAACGCAAAACATATTGTCACATTGAGGAATTAGAGTCGTTCCATCATTCGGTCAGCAGACTCAAAGAGCATAATTTTTAAAATGAGGCCTATAAACATTGGGAAAATTTCAGTTAATCTTCCTGCTTTATTTACCAAGTAGGCCGTATGATTCTTGAGTAGATCTTGAGTAGAAATTGCAACAGAAATACCCGTCATATTTGATACCGGTAGGTACACTGGTATACCAGCTGTAGTGGACATAGTGTGTAGATAATAACTAGTCTTTGTCCTGGCCTGTGCAATGTTAATGTAAGACATTTCTCAGGATTACTTAAAACTGGTGTCACGATGCAGAGGATTCTGGACGATGTGAGAGACTCCGTCGTAGAAGGAGGGAGCGTTCAAGGAAGACTAAATTTACTGGACCATCAGGACATCAAGAATATGAACAGAGATTTTAATATAAATTTCAAAGATCGCCGTCATGAAAATGACTTGATTAGTGTACAAATTTGGATTGGTTCGATGATTGCCCTACACGAAGATTCGCCCGTCTTGTATTGTAAAATGCAAGGAAGCGATGATTCCGCCAACTTGTTGGAAAAAGAAGATTTCATGCTGGTGATAATGACCAAATTTCAAAAGGAAATGTTCAAAAAGTTTGGTCAGAATGGAAAGATATGTGTGGATGGCACACACGGCACAAACGGGTACGACTTTGAGTTGAATACATTACTCACTATAGATGAGTTTGGAGCTGGGTGCCCCCTAGCATACTGCCTGAGCAATAGAAGCGACGGCACTGCTTTCGAAGTCTTCTTTTCCAAGGTGCGCGAAAGTGTCGGCCAGATTAGTGCTGCAGTATTTATGTCAGATGACGCGTCTGCTTATTACAACGCTTGGCGGCACGTGATGGGCGAGGCCGAACATCGCCTGCTATGTACTTGGCACGTCGACAAAAACTGGAGAAGCCAGTTATCAAAAATAAATGGCAGCAAAGAGAAGAAAAGCATTGTGTACAAGGGCTCACGAGTAATTCTTCAAGAGACCGATATGGACAAGATGCTTTCATTCAGTCACTTATCACAGATCAAGAGACTCGTGAATTTGGCGAGTACTTGTCCAAACATTACGCGACAAGACCCGAAGTATGGGCATATGCGTATCGCATTGGCTTGGGGCTCAATACAAATATGCACTTGGAGTCGATGCATAAAGTATTGAAACACATATACTTAAAGGGTAAGAAAGTGAAAAGGATTGACAAGTGCATAAGTGCCCTTATTAAAATGAGTCGAGACAAAATTTTTGATAGACTCATTAAAATCACAAAAAAGACTCCAACGTCACGCATTCGACTCATAGGCCAGTCACATACAAGGAGTCAAACGTTAGATAGTTCTCTCATCTCAGTTCTTGGTGAAGGAGCTTGGGGAGTTACGTCTTCTCGAAATGAAGATGTTGTTTATATTGTTTTGAGAAATGAATCTATTTCTTGCACTGATTGTATGCTGCGTTGCCAAGACTGCAATATTTGTGTCCATATGTTCTCCTGCGAATGTATCGATAATCTCATTAAGTTCAATATATGCAAACACATCCATGCCTGTGTGAAGAAGACCGCACTACCATCCACTGTCATGGATTACGATAACAGTATTCCACATGACAATTCTGAAGTAACTGATCTCTTAGATGCAGTGAAAGCACATAACGCCGCAGTATGTGACACAAATGACGCGATGAAGAAGCGCCTAGCATTATCTAAGTTGATTTTTGGTTCACTATCATGCTCTACCTTGAGTGAAGAAAATTTAGCAAAGATTGACGGACACTTTTCTAATATTATGGATATAATAAAAGATGGATCTACTAAAACCAACGTTCATGCCGATGTAGGCCTAAATAACACAAATGAGCCAGCTAACAAGAATGTGACACCTCAACAACGGTTTGTGTCAACTAAGAGGAAGAGAGCTGGGAAAGACGGAGAATATAAAGGATGGGTTGTTGAATGATAAATCTCCCAGCATCGTACACATTCATACGGACAATGACCATACTTATTGAAACGTCCTATTATACAGACCAAGATGCATTGAGGGTTGCATTGCTGGTTTGCCGGCCTCGATATGGTAAATTTTCTTCCTATCCCTCCCATGTTGAAAATATGTACCAATTTTACATCCAAATTGTTAGAACAACCAATTATGCGTAGTGTGTAGTAATGAAAGGAACTAACTTTGTTTACAAATACACACAAAATGACGTTTACGTTTGCTCAGTTGTCTGAAACAGTTTCTTATATGAAGTAAAACGGAAATAGAGAGGTTGAATTGTGCCTTATTCAAATTGTGAAGTAATTCATAATAATAATTCATAATAAATCAAGCTATATTTAAAGTAACTTACATCTGGACGATTTGTATATATGTAATCGAATGCGTGTGAGAAATCCACATGTCACAAACAAATAATAATTATTCACATTTCATTTAATTGCATTACCAGTTAATATCCTTTTTCATAAGCCTATAGCGTAGTTGGTTAGTGTAGTTCTAAGGAAAGAGATAAGGAAATGGGACGTATTTCTGGTTCAAGTCGAGACACCATCTCAACACGGCGAACCAACGCAACCCTCAATGCATCTTGATACAGACTAATAAAATTGACGCTCAATATGAGCAACAAACAGACTTATTTCGTGCATTTTTTTGAAGTTTATATAAAATTCTATTTGAAATGGAAAGCCTTCACTATTAAATTGTGCCCCAAACTATTATCATAATCCTGAAGACTATTAAAAGCTGGTTTCTTATTTATCGTACATTATAATATTGCTTCATTCAGTCCATGATGTAGGTCCTATCATTGATTATTCCATGTTTCCATTATTCCATGTATTCCATTTTCACGAAACTGACTTGGTTTTTTCAAACATTAAAAAATTAATAGACAATCATCAAACTAAACTAATGGATTCAGCCTTCAACCATAAATATTTTATGATGATTGGGTTTTTTCTTTTATTTTCATTATTTTCAATTATAATGTGCATTAATTGGATAATCAAATATATAGCCCTTGAACATAATATTTACCATTTTTAATGGCTTATAACGCACGTAAGGGGCGTGGCTTGAACTCTGGATGGAGAAATGCTACTCTCGTCCGGGATTGGTCGGCTTCAACTCTTAATTTACTTGACCGACCCGCTCGTCTTCAGCTCGTGTAACTCCTCCCCTACCGCTAACCCTGTGACAACAGGCTCACCCGCTTGATTCGGGTTGTGAAAACCTAACCAAACATTTACGCCAATTTTTATCGTTACTGTCTCTCATGGCTCTGGTATTATGTCATGGGTGCAATTGCGGAGGAAGATAGGCATGTACATGAAAGAGTGGGTAAACAAAATACATCGGGATGCATTCAAATTGAGCGGTGCAAGGTTGTGTGCAAGTTTCAGATTGCCAATGAACCTTGCGCAGAACTTTGTACAGGAATTGAACAAATTTAAGGGACCTCCAAAGAGGGCCTCATCATTATCGAATACCGTAAAAGTGACACAATTTATGTCAGTATTGTCAAATAGGCCATAGACATTTAATTTGATGTGTTATAACCTAACCTAACACTACACACTCAAAGCTAAGCTAGGCCCTATTCTATTGTCTCCAACTAATCATGGGCCTAGAAAGGCTAGGTTGGTTTTTGGAGGTTTCTTATGAACTGTATAAAAGTAGTTTCACTGCCGCTTGTCTTTTATAGTGAAGAACTCGGATACTGTATTTGAACAAAATCGAATGAATGGAGTTTTGACGACGGGTAAATTTTAAAATCCTTCACTCGATCAGAACACTTCAGGACGTCAGAGCTCGCACGGTGACGCTGTCACTCGCAAGTCTGCAACCGTTTCAAGAATCAAGCTACCAAATTTAAAAAAAATAATTCCGTGAGTATTTATCGCCATCACTTCTAGGCTAGGCCTACATGGGCCTAATTGAATAAGGTAAGTGTTCATCTTTTTAGTGGGCCTAAGCTCACATAAATTTTGTAATGTCTCATTGCACTAGGAGGATGCACGTTTAGGAGGATCGTTTATGTAATTTCTTCAGGGTAATGGAGGGAGAGGTGGGGTGGGGGGAGCTGCATGAGTTGATAAAAAGAAATAAGTCAGGGTATGGAGGTAGGCGGGGTCATGATAGAGCGGTAGTCATAAAGGGGGCTACATTAGATGTCGGTAAATTCTCTTTCTTAAATAGGACAGGTAGGGACTGGAATGGGCTCAGTAGAAATGTTTTTGAAGGGGATGAAATCAGGTTAAAGTTATTCCGTCAGAGGGTTAAGGAGATGGTGGGATAGGGGTACTTAGGGAACTTGCCACCGCGCATTAATGTGCATTTGCAAGAGTTAAATAATAATAATAATAAAATAGGCACAATATTTTTGTAGTAGGCCTAGGTGCCTAAACAACACTATAAACTCAATGGCCTGGGCCCCTACATAACAACAACATAATAATTAGGCCCAGGTCTTAATTATTTCGTGAATGCAATAGCCCCTATTGCAGCCCCAGTCCTTGATACATTTCTACTAGTTCTTTGTAGAATTAGTGCTAGGATCAGGTATGGTAAATTCAATTTCAAGTTGTGTCTCCATATCACAGGTTATGTTGGGCCGAGGCATTGATTTTATTGTGTTGAGTTATCTCTTTTGGGGTTTCAAATAATGGTTAGGGCCTAGACAGGGTAAGGTTTGTGTCACATGAACGATCGAATGATACGGTAGGTGAGGGTAATACCGGACCTAGTTTGATTTAATCCAAAATTCGAATTCCTATTCAAATGAAGTCTAAGCCCTACGCACACTTGACCGCTAACTTTTAGTTTTGACTTCTAGTTTTAGTGCGTAGGCTAGCCTATAATGTCGATATAAGCAATAAGTCGCTTTAGGATGTTTTTTAATGCTTGAACAATCTCTATATTAGGCCTGTGTGTCCACATCCATGTAGGCCTACCTGTAACCATTAAGTATGGAGGTTTGGAAGTTGGACATTTGGAAGTTGAGTAGGTCCATAGGTCTACATCTTTTTGCTCCTGACATCTTATCCTGTAGACATATAACTAATAATTACTCGTTGTTATCCATATTTCCAGGTACCGGTACATCTTTTTACCAGATATGGATTGAAAACCACCATGGATTGAAGTACGTGGGCATTGAGTTTATATACAAAAGCTCAATGACGTGGGAGACTGTTCGAAGAATGATATATTCACACATCGACTGACTATTACTCAATCAGCGCACTGCCAGGGCATGTGAATGGTTGATTGTATAACACTGCCAATGTTATGAGGTACGTTTAATGACTGTATTATTTTTATAATATTCACCTAATGTAGGGAAGAAATTAAAGGGATTTGTTTCCTCATGGTATTTCTTTCGTGATATTTCATCCATAATAAGCTAATATCATTGCTAATATTCACTCAATATAGGCAAGAGGAGAACTGTATATCTACCCAGCATAAGGAAAATGATTTACAAATAATAGGTTAATAATTTGCATGTTGGATCTAGGTGTGGATGTAGGGAAAGGAATTTGAAGTAAGCTAATTTAAATCACAAATTAAAGATTATAGTACACATGATTATGTAAATTTAAAACCATGTTTTACTGTAGGCCTACTGTTTATACCAAGTACAAATACGATGGTGTCGAAAATATTAAAATCCATAGAAATGTATTGATCAGCAACTATAATGACTAACTAGTTTTTTACACAAAATTTAAATATCATTATAAAATCATTTTTAAAAATAGCATTTGATTATCATTTGATTAATAAAATTCAGATTATTAATCAGGCTGTTATAAATTATCCCCTAGGCCTACATGATTTTGTAGTCTATCAAAAATTGACAATTGACCCGCCCACAAACGTCACAAAATAAAACATTCAATCACATGGGCTGTTTGTTACTGTGGGTAAATTAACATTGCCTATCAGAGTGCCCACATGAAGGTGGTCTGCCTGCCAATAAGCCACGCCTATCACTAGTGGTCAATTGGTCTACATCAGAGAAAGGCAGAGTCTACTGCCACACACCCTCTGGTAGTGCAAACTGGTGGAGTTTTCGTGAAAATTGGAGTGTTGTCAAATTGAAAATCTTGAAATGATTATTGTTGCCAATATCAATATGAACACCTTGTGCCATTTTCTCAGTTCTAAAATCAAATGTTCAGTGATAAGAAAACATGGATTTGACATGACATTACAAGACTAGGCCTATAATTGCTCTTTTGTTACTTCCTGCATAGACCTACTACTGTATAAAATCATAATAAATAATGAGAACTTGTCGATTTTCGTAACTATGGCCCAAGCCAACACCAGCCCCGCAAGTAGGCCTAACATCAATCAGGCCTGCTATAGTTTATTTTTGGTCATATTGTAAAATTTACAATGTGAATCATACAAATGGTACAAAAAAACTATTTTTCAATATCGCAATAATATTTTAGGACAAGGGGAGGGTGACTGATATAACCTAAAATTGTGTGACATCATTTATGGACGGCTCATTCCTTCATTTCCTTTTGCCTTCACTCTTTCATCTATCAACAAAAATCTCTATTTTCCAGACATACCACGTAACTGGATGGCGTGTAACGGTGAGAGTGAATGGCGCCAACGGGAGAAGCCAGAGCTGGTGAGGAAGTATATCCTTGAAAAACTAATTTACCTCAATTCGGGAAACACCCTCGCACGTCGCGAGGAAGAAGACCAGACTTCATAACATCGATGCAGTTATTGAGAAAGAAGGTGTCATTGACACTGTCCAGGACATATTCTTACCCGTTGCGGCATCTGCCGCCGTCGCAGTCAACTTTTCCCTCTTGGTCTTTTTTTAGTTCCTAATTTTTCATCTTCTGATAGCAACATTCCAACTTATTTTCATATTGATACATTTCAATAGCTTTGTTTTGTATCTTTCTATATAATATTTCATGTCATGTTTTTAATAAATGATCACGTTTCTTCGAAGTATTGGTTGTATGTATTTCAAACCTCAACCTGATGATTCACAGAAATATACTCCACTGTTGCATGCAATTGATAATTTTCTGCATCTCTCATATATCAACTTCAATTTCAAGTTGACAGATAGATAATGAAGCTGTATTCCATGAAGCGATTTTGTTTATGTTTCTAATGTCACCAGAACAACGTTAAACAGAGTGGAACAGACTGGGAATTACCACACAACTAGAACAAAGTTGAACAGTGTAGAACGAGCTAGAAAATACCAACTAGAACAATATTGAACAGAGTGGAACAAACTAGGAAATATCAACTGGAACAACGCTGAACGGAGTACAACAAACAAGAAAATACCAACTAGAACAAAGTTAAACAGAGTAGAACTGGCTAGAGAATACCAACTAGAACAAAGTTAAACAGAGTAGAACTGGCTAGAGAATACCAACTAGAACAAAGTTAAACAGAGTAGAACTGGCTAGAAAATACCAACTAGAACGATATTGAACAGAGTGGAACAAACTAGAAAATACCAACTAGAACGATATTGAACAGAGTGGAACCAACTAGAAAATACCAACTAGAACGATATTGAACAGAGTGGAACAAACTAGAAAATACCAACTAGAACGATATTGAACAGAGTGGAACAAACTAGAAAATACCAACTAGAACCAAGTTGAACAGAGAAGAACAAATTAGAAACTACCAACTAGAACAATATTAAACAATGTAGAACAAACTGGAAAATACCAACTAGAAAGAGTTGAACTGAGTAACACAAACTGGAAAATACCACCTAGAACAATATTAAACAGAGTAAAACAAACTAAAAAACTACCAACTAGAACAATGTTGAACAGAGTAGAACAAACTAGAAAATACCAACAAGAAAAAGTTGAGCTGAGTAGGACCAACTAGGAACTACCAACTAGAACAATATTGAACAGAGTAAAACAAACTAGAAACTACCAAATAGAATAATATTGAACAGAGTAGAACAAACTGGAAAATACCAACAAGGAAAAGTTGAGCTGAGTAGAACAAACTAGGAACTACCAACTAGAACCATATCAAACAGAGTAGAAGAAACTAGAAACTACCAACTAGAACAATATTGAACAGAGTAGAACAAACTAGGAACTACCAACTAGAACAATAATAAACAGAGTAGAACAAACTAGAAACTACCAACTAGAACAATATTGAACAGAGTAGAACAAACTGGAAAATACCAACATGGAAAAGTTGAGCAGAGTAGAACAAACTAGAAACTACCAACTAGAACAATATTAAACAGAGTAGAACAAAATAGGAACTACCAACTAGAACGATGTTAAACAGAGTAGAACAAACTAGAAAATACCGACAAGGAAAAGTCAAGCTGAGTAGAACAAACTAGGAACTAGCAACTGGAACAATATTCAACAGAGTGAAACAAACTAGAAACTACCAACTCGAACAATATTAAACAGAGTAGAATTAACTAGAAAATAACAACAAGGAAAAGTTGAGCTGAGTAGAACAAACTAGGAACTACCAACTAGAACAATATTGAACAGAGTAGAATGAACTAGGAACTTCCAATTAGAACAATATTGAACAGAGTAGAACAAACTAGGAACTTCCAACTAGAACAATATTAAACAGAGTAGAACAAACCAGAAACTACCAACTGGAGAAAGTTGAAATGAGTAGAACAAACTGGAAAATACCAACTGAAACAATATTGAACAGTGTAGAACAAACTAGAAAATACCAACTAGAGAAAGTTGAACAGAGTAGAACAAACTGGAAAATACCAACTGGAACAATATTGAACAGAGAAGAACAGACTGGAAAATACCAACTAGAAAAAGTTGAACTGAGTAGAACAAACTAGAAAATACCAACTAGAACAATATTAAACAGAGAGGAACAAACTAGAAAATACCAACTAGAAAAAGTTGAACCGAGTAGAACAAACTGGAGAATACCAACTAGAACAATATTAAACAGAGTAAAACAAACTAGGATTCACCAACTAGAGAAAGTTGAACAGAGTAGAACAAACTGGAGAATACCAACTAGAACAATATTAAACAGAGAAGAACAAACTGGAAAATACCAACTACAAGAAGTTGAAATGAGTAGAACAAACTAGGAACTACCAACTAGAAAGAGTTGAACCGAGTAGAACATACTAGAAACTACCCAATAATAAACACAGTAGAACCAACTGGGAATTACCAACTAGAAAAAGTTGAACTGAGTAGAACAAACTAGGAATTACCAACTGGAAAAAGTTGAACAGAGTAGAACAAACTAGAAAATACCAACTGAAAAAGGTTAAACAGAGTGAAACAAACTAGAAACTACCAACTAGAACAATATTAAACAGAGAAGAACAAACTAGGATTTACCAACTCCAAAAAGTTGAACAGAGTAGAACAAACAAGGAATTACCAACTCGAAAAAGTTGAACAGATTAGAACAAACTAAAAAATACCAACTAGAAAAGGTTAAACAGAGTGGAACAAACTAGAAACTACCAAATAGATCAATATTAAACGGAGTAGAACAAACTAGGAATTACCAACTGGAAAAAGTTAAACAGAGTAAAACAAACTAGAGAATACCAACTTGAAAGAGTTGAACTGAGTAGAACAAACTGGAAAATACCAACTAGAACAATATTAAACAGAGTAGAACAAACTAGAAAATACCAACTAGAAAAAGTTGCAATGAGTAGATTAAACTGGAAAATACTAACTAGAACAATATTAAACAGAGTAGAACAAACTAGAGAATACCAACTGAAAAAATTTGAACTGAGTAGAACAAACTAGGAACTACAAACTAGAACAATAATGAACAGAGTACAACAAACTGGAAACTACCAACTAGAAAAAGTTGAACTGAGTAGAACAAACTAGGAACTACCAACTAGAACAATATTAAACAGAGTAGAACAAACTAGAAAATACCAACTAGAAGAAGTTGAACTGAGTAGAACAAACTGGAAAATACCAACTAGAACAATATTAAACAGAGAAGAACAAACTTGAAAATACCAACCAGAGAAAGTTGAAATGAGTAGAACAAACTGGAAAATACCAACTAGAACAATAGTAAGCAGAGTGGAACAAACTAGAGAATACCAACCGGAAAAAGTCGAACTGAGTAGAACAAACTAGGAACTACCAACTGGAGCAATAATGAACAGAGTAGAACCGAATGGAAACTACCAACTAGAAAAAGTTGAACTGAGTAGAACAAACTAGGAACTACCAACTAGAACAATAATGAACAGAGTAGAACAAACTAGAAACTACCAACTAGAAAAAGTTGAACTGAGTAGAACAAACTAGGAACTACCAACCAGAACGATATTAAACAGAGTAGAACAAACTAGAAAATACCAACTAGAAAAAGTTGAACTGAGTGGAACAAACTAGGAACTACCAACTAGAACAATATTAAAGAGAGTAGAAATAACTAGAAACTACCTTCTAGAACCACATTGAACAGAGTAGAACAAACTACAACATGGTTCAACCAACTTGAAAATAATCAAACCTAAAAACAAAGTGGGAAGGGGCCAAATCAGTACTCAACAGAGTTAAAAAAAGCAACTCGATCAAACTAGAAACAAAGTGAACAAAGTTGATGAATCAAACTTCAACAAACTAGAAACAAAGTTAAATTTCAGGTTTGACTTCAAGTCTGTTTTCTACTCAGATTTTTACTAGGGTATGAACAAACCGAAGTGACGGGCTCTATCATTCGTCATGTTGTCGCCGCACTCAACCGTATGTAGGCCTATACGCTAACATGGCTAGAAGTTCAACATTCAGATCGGCATTCCGAATACTCATTATGATGTCGGCTCCATTGTTGCAAAATGAATTCTATGAAGTGAAGTGAGTCTATTACCAGTATATAGCTCATCGCAACGTAGATCAACAAGGTGTACCGGTGACTGAAAATTGGTTTCTAACCGTTGAAAAACTGATAGGAATGTCACGGAGCGCGAGCGAATTTATTATTTTGACAATTGAAGTTATAGTGCTTAAACCTTACAAGAATGATGAATAAAGAATCACTATATTTGATAGTTTATGGGATAGGTCTGTGGGCGTGACACTAACGTCACCTAGTCGCTGTAAGATTCAATTGGGGACACAAGGAAGGTTTGCATATTAGTAAGACTTACCACAATTAGTTATGTCCGTTTGTTTTATTTGAAGAGTTTGTTACAATTACACTGTCGCTGTTTACACAGATAGATTGTCTATTATTATTATTATTAGTATTATTATTATTATTATTAAATGTTATTTGAGATTCCTTTAGATTGGTTAATGAGAGTGAGAGAAAGATAATGTGAAGATTTCAAGGGTGAATTTAAGTTTAAAGTTATTACTAGATCATCCGGTACATATAAGGTCGGTAAAGAGGGTAAATCGGGTAGAATGGGGAAGGGGAGTTGGTAATTGGGTCAGTCGGACAGGGTAACAGACGTACTGTAAGTAGTCTGTCAAAGGAAGAAAAAGGCACTCACCGAGCAGCCGATTTCAGAGAGGTTTGGGAAAGGTACTCACCGAGCAACCGATCCTGGGAAGGGCTAGAAAAGGTACTCACCGAGCAACCGATTCTAGAAGGATTAGGAAAGGTACTCACCGAGCAACCGATTCTAGAGAGGAGGGAGGGAGGAGTGGAGCGGGAGCGAAGGAAGACTTCACTGGCGTTTTTGGCGTCTGACAGCATCTTTTATAGGGAAACTTGTGGGTGAGGGGATGAGGAAGGGGAGAGGGTGGTTGATATAGGGGGGAAATAGGAAGTATTGATCCAGAATTGGGGTTGGTAGTAGTGAAGGATTTTGAAGATTGGTATCTTGGAACACACCAGATGAGTATTGATCTTTTGGTGAGAACAGGGTTCGAAATCTCCACATATCTCATATACATGTGTCATAACCTTATGAATAAAGTGTTACGTTAAGCACATGGCGGTGGTATTCAAATAATGACTGAGAGGGTGACTTATGACATTACACAGATATGGAAATTGACATGACATTACACAGTAATAAGGTTTGACATGACATAACAGTACATTGACATAGGGACACGACATGATAATATTTGGTGAAGTGACATGACGTAATATTTGACATAGTATATGACATAATAGTACAATGACATAGAGACATGACATAGTAGTATTGTCACGTTAATGAAGTATCGTTGCGACCCCGCGTATGTGAACAGCAGCCTATAGTCTCATTCCCACTTCACCATCGGATAATGAGACTATAGGTACATCAACTCGAGTGGAAAGAACTGTAG
The DNA here is from genome assembly GCA_964007535.1 of Brachyptera risi. NCBI lineage: Eukaryota > Metazoa > Arthropoda > Insecta > Plecoptera > Taeniopterygidae > Brachyptera > Brachyptera risi. The sequence goes on along the minus strand of CAXFZR010000065.1, from coordinate 32,324 downwards.
ACAACTCGCATCCGCTCGTGTATCCATAAAGTGCATGGCTTGCAAAGCCAGGTGAATGCACTTGTGGATCAGCTGTTCTACATACGCGTCTCACCCCGCGGAAACGCCATTGTCGGTCTCTCTGAAATCAACTATCGACAGGGACGGACGTGTTCCGGGAGTGGACCTCATCAAGACGCGGCCGGGAATAAGAAGGGAAGATGCCCGAGTCCCGGGTTCGCACCTCGCCTTCGGTACCACTCCACGAGACTCACCACGCCGTTCTGTTGTAAAGTATAGCTTCAATAACTTATATTGAGAGGGAGGGGGGGGGGGAAGCTAGCCCAGGCACTCGTGTTCCACCTTCTCTTAGATTCAGATAAATTTAGAGCATATCCTCTTCCGGCCTTTATAGTCAAAATTATCTCTCAATAAACCAATGTTCAAAGGTCTAACAAACTAGTTTTCTGTAACCTTAGAATCCCTTACGACTACCCTCTCACTATACATCCCCATGGCATACAGGTAAAAACGTAGTCGTGACATTGGTGGAGGTGCGGGTTTTCGTTAGGTTTCATCATAGCGATACTCTGTTAGGTTCAGAAAGGGGTGCGGTTTTAGTCGTAACAAACGGTTTTAGAGATACTTTGTTGGGCTCGTTGCCAGGGGAGTCGTTTTCTTGTTTTTAAATTTGTTTTTAAATTCTTCATTTTTTTTCTGACATTTCCATGAATAGTGAGGAACGCACATTACCAACGTACAAAATAGTATTGGGAAAGCTCTTGTTTGACGAGAGGGACCGTGACACACTGTCAGGAGAAGCAGCGGGATTAACGACGCCAGGTCGGGAACCGCAAAGTCCTGCGTCTTCTAGTGATAGTCCTGATAGTGTTTTCAACGCCTTAGATACATTAGCAGCCCAAGTTCGGGGAGACCGGTTGTTGATTCAAGCACAGGGTGATCTACTTGGTGAGCTAAGTAGACACCGGATGAGTGTGTGGTCCAGAGCAAGTCGTCGGTTGCGCGATTGGAATCCAGAGTTCACTGGCGACCTCCCTCCTTTTCGGGTTCGCACAGGGTCATCTTCGAGCGAGCCCAGAGGGGAGACTCAGGAGGAGTTTGAGGAACTTTTGGAAAAAACTTTTGAATCAATTAATAGTCGTCGCTCCAACATGCCGGACAGAGTCAAACAAGAGAAGTTTCGTCCAGGGGTGGACTCGGTGCGCGAGTGGCTTTCAGAGTACGAGCGAAGGGCCAAAGCGAACTCGTGGAGGGATGATGAGAAATTAGGTTGTCTAGCTTGTTTCCTGGCAGGCGCGCCGTAGAGTTGGTTGTTAACAAGAGAGGCAAAACACCAGAAACTAACGGAAGTCACTCCCACAACTCCAGCACTGACGTGGACGGTGGTGAAAGGGGAGTTGTTGGGTCAGTTTGAACAGGTGGGACATTTAACTCTAGTGAGGGCTCAGCTACGAGACAGGGTGCAAGAGCTAGGGGAGTCGGTGGAGGATTACGTGTTCGACGTGTTGAGATTGTGCAATATTGTTGATCCGGAGATGGCGGAAGTAGACGAAGTAGAAAAAGTAATGAGTGGGTTGTTGGCTAGTGTATTGGACAAAGTTGTTATTGCGGAGAATGACACCGTGGACCAATTGTTGAGTAATTTGAAAATAATTCAGAAGGGTAAATTCTGGGTTCAATCTCGTCTACCCAGGAGTGCGGAACGGAGGGAAACAAGTGTTAGTGAGGTAACTCGGCAAGATAATATTAGCCCTGGCTTGAGCGAGTTGACTGCCCAGGTCAACTCTTTGACGATGGAGCTGTCAGCCCAAAAAGAAATGTTCGTTAACGTTCTACAATCTTTCCAAAATAGTCAAAGTTCAAGTAAACAGGGGGCGTCACCTAAATCTTCACCCTTTAATCATTCGAAACAATTCGCGTCATCTAAACACATTGATTCTTCCCAAACTTCTGATGAGCAAGAAGGCCAGGATAACTATAGGGGTAGTCGACCACATCAGGGTGGAGGTCGTAGCCATCAGCGTACCAGGGAGGGTAAACCAGTCTGTTACCTGTGTAATAAGCCTGGACATTATATGTTGGGTTGTCTCAGTCTGAAGAAAGCCCAGGAGGCTGTCAAAAGCTCTGCTGTCGAGGGAAAAGATTACCCACGGCCATGCAATCAGGGGGTATGACCGTGGGTAGTTTAAATGTAGAATGTGGTAATGACCCTGATTTTAGAAGGTGGATGAGAATGCAACAGAAAAAGTACGTGAGGCAGTTCTCAGATTGTTATCCATTCCCTATTCAGTCAGATCAGAGTTCTGACGTTGTGGAATTAGGGGTGGTTGAAATTAGGACATTGGGTTCACTCCAAGTTTGTACGGTAGTTGAAGGCGAAGAAGTATCCACTCTAATTGAGTCGGGTGCAGCGGTCAGTTGTGTAAGAGCTGAGCTAGTACGTCATTTGAATCATCAGAAAGTGCATGGCTTGTTGTTGCGCACAGCTAATAATTCCACTTTGCAAATTGTAGGTGAGGTGTTGGTTTCCGTGGATATTGGTGGAGTAGGTTTCGCTATACCCATGACAGCTGTTCAAGGGTTGTCAGCTTCATGTATAATTGGAACTGATTTTTGTGCCAAGTGTGCGACAACAATCGACTATGGAAATCAGTTGGTTACCTTTAAGCATAGTGAGGGGTTGGTCTCGGTACCTTTCAGCAATACCGCAGGGGTTGTTTTGAAGTCAGAGCCGAGGAAAGAGCTGATAGAGGATGTTCTAAGTGTGTTGGTTGATTCTGATGTAGTAGAACTAGACGCATTAGCCAGTGAAGAAGTTATTATACCCGGTGGTTCACAAAGAATGTGTAAATTTCATTGTAGGGGTAGTTCAGGGCCAGGTGTAGGTTTGTTTGAACCCAGATCACATTTACTCATTACTCAGGGTTTATTTGTGGCGCGAGGAATTTTTGATAAGATCGGGGATGGTGAGATGGTTTTGACTAACACGTCTAGTACACCTTGCACAGTGTATAAGGGTACCAAATTAGGGGTGTTCGAGGAAATAGGAGAGGTTCGAGGGGGTGATTTCAATGGTAGGACTCAAAACATTGACAGTTACGGTGTACATGAAGTGCAAATAGGTGAGAAAATAGATGTGAGTGCCAAGCTAGACATCAACCCTAACCTAGGGGCTGGGGAACGTGCCGAGTTGATAGGGTTGTTGAACAAATATGCTGAACAGTTCGCGTGGACACCTAACCAAATGGAGATGGGCAATGTGGGCGAATGTGAGCTGGAGTTGTTAGAGAATAAACCGGTTCATAGTTCTCCGTATAGGGTTGCGAAGAAAGAGAGGGAGGTTATTAGGGCACAGGTTGATGAGATGCTGCAGAATGGGGTAATTAGGCCTTCTAGAAGCCCTTTCGCGAGTCCAGTGGTCTTGGTAAAAAAGAAATCAGCTTCGTGGCGATTCTGTGTAGACTACAGGAAGGTAAATAAGATTCTCAAACCTGATTCCCACCCCCTACCCTTAATTTACGACATCTTATCATACCTCACTGGAGCTCGTTTTTTTCAACCCTTGATTTGTTCTCGGGGTACTGGCAGTTGCCAATGTCGGAGACTTCGAAAGAAATAACAGCGTTCATTACTCCAGAGGGGTTGTATGAGTTCGAGGTCCTACCCTTTGGGTTAGGGGTGGCACCCGCTCCATTTTCCAGGGCAATGAATAAGATCCTAGCTGGTTTGCAGTGGAGTGCGTGTGTCTGCTATTTGGACGATATTGTGTGCATGGGGAATAATTTCACAACACATTTGGAGAGGCTAAAAATGGTACTAGATCGTTTTCGTGAGAGTGGGCTAACATTGAATCCCGCGAAATGTTCGTTTGGTTACCAGTCGATCAAGGTACTTGGGCATCAGGTAGACGCATACGGAATATCGCCAGACCGAGAGAAGGTGAGAGCAGTCGAAGACTTTCCTACCCCTAAAAGATGAAAAGATGTGCGCGCGTTCATAGGGTTGGCCAACTTTTAACGGAAATTCATTCGCAATTTTAGTTTAATCGCGCGACCGCTAACTCTGCTCACAAGAAAGAACGTGAAGTTCGAGTGGGGGGGGAAGAGCAAAGAAAGGCATTCCTAGAGTTGAAAGAGAGACTCATTTCTGCCCCTGTTTTACGCTATTTCGTTGAGGGATGTGAGGTCGAATTGCACACGGACGCATGCAACTACGGGCCAGGCGCAATCCTAATGCAACGCGTAGATGGAGATTCGCATCCTATTAGTTATGCGTCGCGACGCCTTACCGACGCTGAAACCCGCTACAACACGACACATTTAGAGTGTTTAGCTATTGTGTGGTCGATAGGAGTTTTTAGGCAATTTCTCTTCGCCAGGTTTTTCAAGGTGATTACTGATCATTGTAGTCTTTGTTATCTGACCAACAACTCTGACGCAACAGGAAGATTAGCAAGGTGACCGATCAGGTTACAAGAATATGATTACAAAATCTATCATAAATCTGGAGCCTTACATATGGCACCCGATTGTTTGTCCCGTTATCCTGTAAGTGCAGAGAAACTTACAGACCCGACTGTAGAAGAGGAAGGGATGGATACGCGCGTACTATCAATCAATTTGGAGAGTATAGCTGACTTACAACAAGAAGATCAGGCTTTGCGTGATTTGGTGAAAGCATTAGAAAATCCGGATAAGGCTACGTCGAGAGTGAGCAGACAATCACGTAGTTTTGTGTTGGAAAATGGGATGCTGTATAAGAAAAATTTTGATTCAAGGGGTGCAAACAAGTTGTTAGTAATTCCGGAAAGCCTCAAATATGAAGTGTTGTATATCTGTCATGACAGTGTTCTCAGTGGACACTTGGGATACGCCAAAACCTATGGTAAAGTTAAGGAACGTTCATTTTGGCAAGGGATGGCGAAAGAAGTCGAGCTGTATTGTAAGGGTTGTCCCGACTGTCAAGCTAGGAAACGTCCCACACAGAAACCAGCGGGGCTGTTACAACCCATTGTAGTTGGTAGGGCTTTCGATAAAATCTCGGTTGATATTCTTGGCCCATTCCCGAAAGCTGGGAACGGCAACACCGTTATTATTTGTTGTACTGATTACGCAACGCGATGGGCGGTGACCGGATGTCTCAAATCGGGGGTGCAAATGATGTAGTTGGATTCCTTGTATCTCAGATTATTTGTAAGTACTCGTGTCCCAGGGAGATTCTAAGCGACAGGGGTGCCGTCTCCAGAGGCAATTTGGTTACATGCATAATGAAGGGATTAGAGGTGCGTAGCACCTTCACAAGTTCTTATAGACCAGCCTGTGATGGCCTAGTTGAGCATTACAATGGCCTCATGAGTCAAATGTTGTCGAATTATGTGGCATCTAATCATCGAGATTGGGATCTTTATGTCGACCTGGTGACTTTTGCTTATAACACGTCTAGGCAAGAGACAACTCGCTTCACCCCATTTTACTTAGTTTACGGACGTAATCCCGTACTACCGATTGACATTGGTCTAGGACTGCAGGATGATCTCGAGTCGGACGTCACTAAGATCATAGGGAAAGTACACGAGGCTAGACAGTTGGCTGTTGAGCAGATTGGTGAGGCGCAGCGAAAACAGAAAATCCGATATGACTCTCAACACCGTCATGTTAAGTATGGGAATGTTCAACTTGTCAAGGTGTTCTCCCCTATTCGTCAAAAGGGAAAATCTGACAAGTTGCAGCTACGATGGCAGGGTCCATATAAGGTCATAAGTAAAATATCTGACGTGAACTATGTAGTTGCCCTCAAGAAAGGGTCCAAGCTTGTGAACGAAGTAGTTCATGTAATTCGGATGAAACCGTTTTACGCCCCGGATCGCTGGCGGTTGAGAAGTGCGCAAAATCAGTAGAGATATCCAAGGTGGTTGTGTAATAGATTGTTCATTTGTCCCAAATTTTGATTATTAGTGTGAGGGGGTCAAGCAGTGAAGTTGTGTGTGAACGGTCTTTGTTTCATAGTCACATATAGTCTGCAGTATTGGTAGGAAGTTACGTTTCAGTATACTCTGCATGTCCAACAAAACTATGAACGAGTATTTGTACAGTCCACGACAAAACGTATTCACGATAACATTTTTTTTCATATTCACTACGGTTGGTTTCAGTTATCCCTTCGAGTTGCTGTCGAGGGATGTGTTTGTTTCTTTGTTATGAGGTATCTTTACGAAACCGTGTTTTAGTCGGGGGCTCAAGGGGGGTTTTAGGTATACCGACCATATATAATTCACTTTTTTTATGGCACTGTATGTGAAGTGTCGAGACTAAGACATGGTTATTCGTAGACGTGACGTGAGAGGGTGGTTCTTTGGATAGCTTAAATATCGGTACTTTAATTGGTAGATTATAATTCATGAGTGTTACATTTGTTGGGAGATACTTATTAATTATATATATAGTGAGTGACCGTAGAGAGCACGGAAGGTGAGGGTCGGAAGACGGTGGGTCCACTTTCGATTCCCTATGTCCGCAAGAGTGGGATTCTCGAGAGAAAAAATGAAAAAAAATACGTCGCGTCACATCAACAAGGCGAATATTTGCTTCACTCCTATTGCAGGTGTGTCAACGACACACAGGGAGCTGAATCGCCAAGGCCGTGGAAGATTGTGCACAGCCTTGCTGCGGGAAGCGAGGGCAGTTCAGAGCCTTGCAGATGCAGCTGAGCGTCAAGTTTCAAGATGTATTGGCGTGTGCATAATGGAGTGTCCACAATACAGAACTTGACACACATACGGACCCTCACGATATGACATGTGTTATTTTATTCTCAGAATTTTCAATGAATTCTATTTTCTTGATCAACATGTGCATTATTTGTATAAACATTTTATCAAACATGTTATATGATTTTCCTCAAGTTACCAATGAGTTGGATTGGTATAGTTTTATTTTACTTTTTATAATGTTATGTTACACATTTTTTCCATTTGTATTGTTTTATTTTATTTTCCTTTTTGTTATGTTTGCATTTGATGTAATTTTGTGGTACTCACACTAGAAGGTTGGAACTTTGAGAGTTATTTCGCGTTTAGTGGTTACTGCAGTTGTTGGTAGAAACTTGAGAGGGACGGACGGCAAGATGACGGCCGTGAGGTTGGACTTCCGGGAGTAGCAAATAGACCCTTACATATACTTATTTCAGGGGAGGAATATTTTTGTATCCTGGGTGAGCACAATCAGGCCTAATAGAGAGTATTTATTTCATTTCAAATATTTGTAAATTGATAATCTCACGTTTCAACCTACCCTACGACAAGACTACTGGGCCACGTTGTCATTCAGCTCAAATGTATGAGTAGTTATTGCGATGTATGGTATTGGTATACATATTCATTTGGGGCTGATATAAAATTTGAAATCCATGAATTGTGAATTTGAACATTTCGATTGAGTACATGAATTTTTCATTTATGAATATGTTTTGTTGATTGTGATAGACATTTAAATATTTTTTTTTGTGCTAGGGTAGCCTATGAGGTGAAAATATTGTTAATGTGAATTTGTCTCTCATATTCATTCGTAAATTGTTTTCGAGATCAGGAGATGATGATTTCATTATGAGAAGTGTTATAAATAAGTTTTTTTTTCCTGATGAAAGGAAAGATGGAACAATGATGTACTGTGGAATGGGTGTTTTTGAATTTTAGTCATCTTAAAAGCGAATGTGGTTCGTCTCAAGGGGTGGTACGCTACCAGAACTTCTAGATGACAAGCCAGCAGCAAGATTGGAATCAAGAGGATCCATCGACACTGACCATGAGGGTTTTGCGATCGACGCTCGGGGCGAGCATCTAGTAAGGAGGGGGTGTGTCACGATAATGAAGTATCGTTGCGACCCCGCGTATGTAAACAGCAGCCTATAGTCTCATTCCCGCTTCACCATCGGATGAAAGAGACTATAGGTACATCAACTCGAGTGGAAAGAACTGTAGACAACTCGCATCCGCTCGTGTATCCATAAAGTGCATGGCTTGCAAAGCCAGGTGAATGCACTTGTGGATCAGCTGTTCTACATACGCGTCTCACTCCGCGGAAACGCCATTGTCGGTCTCTTTGAAATCAACTATCGACAGCGGCGGACGTGTTCCGGGAGTGGACCTCATCAAGACGCGGCCGGGAATAAGAAGGGAAGATGCCCGAGTCCCGGGTTCGCACCTCGCCTTCGGTACCACTCCACGAGACTCACCACGCCGTTCTGTTGTAAAGTATAGCTTCAATAACTTATATTGAAAGGGGGGGGGGGGGGGGTAGCCAGCCCAGGCACTCGTGTTCCACCTTCTCTTAGATTCAGATAAATTCAGTGCATATCCTCTTTCGGCCTTTATAGTCAAAATTATCTCTCAATAAACCAATGTTCAAAGGTCTAACAACCTAGTTTTCTGTAACCTTAGAATCCCTTACGACTACCCTCTCACTCTACATCCCCATGGCATATAGGTAAAAACGTAGTCGTGACAAAGTGACATGATGTAATAGTACATTGACATATAGACATGACATGATAATATTGACGTAATGACATGACGTAATATACGGCATAGTATAGTGACATGACATAATAATATTGACAATTATCATTGACACTAGAGATATATGATGATACTTCAAATATATATAAATGAGAGTCACACTATTTGTCGCCCCACGACAGCGCTCCCCACTACCAGAGGTTTGTCAGTGGTCCCAATCGGAGCTCTACAAACCGATAAGGGTAGTCGGAGGTGCTTATAGTTTGGGTTATTGTATATTAATATTGGCGGAGAAGTATGAGTTGAAAGAATGAAGTGAGAAAAACGGTGTGGAGGATTCACTGTTCGACTACGAAGAGAGAACGACACTTTAACTATCAATGTAACACTTAGTCCATGAGGTAGGTAGATACGTATCGGAGGATTCCACTGAGTTTATGTCGCGCACTTATAGAATCTTGGTTTTGGTATGAAGAGATGCGGATGTTGGAAGGTCCGTATTCCCTGATGTAGTGAGGGTGTGCAACAAGTGGGCCGACGCCGTGTCTCCTGTGGCTAGTGGCGCGCAGTCAAGTGCGCACTCCGAACGTAGGGGAGCAGCAGGCTGGAAGTAGAAAGAGTAGTGACAGTAAAGAGGTTTATGAGGGGTCCAATAGTGGGTCAGTGGGTTATGGGAGGTGAAAGAATATCAAGAAGGGGGGATAGTACAAGGGTATGGAATCATGGAATGTGGTGAATTAGCTTCAACACTTAACAATGGGGTGATTTACGATAAGAGAAGGGAGAACATTAGCATGATTTCTCAAATATTTCAGACAATTATACAGTCAATATTGACTGATGGTTACATAGAACACGTAGACATTGAGATCTTCAATTATGAGATTTTTGACATCAAACATCGAAACATTGACACAGTTAACATTGAGAGTGTGTTATTTGAAACGATACATTGAATTAATTATCATTATGAGAGTTTGTTGATGACCATGGATGTATCAAGACATCTAATTTCGGAAGGGTTTGTTAATGGACATGGATACATTGTTTCAGTTCGGTGTGCAGTCTAATGCTTATATATATATATATATAAAAAGTTTGGTTCTCAATATATAAATATATCTATAAATATATTTATAGATATAGTCTTGTATCTAGTCTCTTGGATATAGCACAAATTATTGTAGTCTTATTCGGTGTATGTCCATGGGATCCCAAGTATTTTTAGGGTGCATGGTCATCAAGGTTTAAAACATAGGTCGGATTTTATTTTATCCGTAAAAATATATTTTTGTTGTTTTTTTTTGATATATACTTGCTTCTGATTTCACAAAGTTTTATAGTGCAAAGTTATGCAAGTTATATAGTGAAGCAATTCGAAAAGTTCCAAAAAAAAATTTCATATCATTGAGGAACGATGTTTTTTTTTTTGATCTGACTGTTCCGATCAGAAATGTGATGAGTAAATCATCTCAATTTGAAATAGTAGGAGTAACATGGCCTATTGTACTCAACTTGACAGTTCTGGCGTGAAGAATAAAGATGTCACAGGGTGAACGGTGTCCTGTTGACGCTTGATGAGGGGTGAGTGGCGATGAGTGGACGCTTGATGAGGGGTGACTTGAAGGTGGAATGCATTGCTGTTGCAGAAGGATGCTGTGCCGCGTGTGTGGTAACAGAACAGGTGAATTTTTCGGGTTTATCAGCTGGTAGAGCTCGGCGATGTTGTTTTGTGTGTGCGGTGTCGGTATATGGGTTGGTATTCTTCCACAAGGAACCCGAAACGATCCTTGTGGATGTCTTGATGTGTTGTAGAGGGGGCGGTGTTGATTGTTGGCTGAGGTGTTGCTGAAGGAGGGGTGTTGATCTGACAGACTGGTATACATTTGCACGTTAGTCCTAGTGGATGGTATCTGGCGAGGATGCCGCACACTCGACATTTGCTTCGTTTTGCTCGCATGTCGACTGTTGGAATTTTCTGGACAGACTGATTCAGATTTTCTTTCGACGGGCGATATTTATAAGAATTTGGACTCGCCATTGTGAAGAATTTTTGGGGTTGAGATGGAATGGCCAATCTCGGCTTATCATTCGTAGTTTTAGATGTTGTATCCCCAGATATCTCTATTTATCTCAGTTGTTGGAATTGATTATGGGCTTGCGAAGGGAATAACAAGGATCTTATTAGGGTAGGAACAAGATTTTTGGAGATGTTTATTGTTTTTCCTCTTTTTTTTTGGGGGGGGGGGGGGGGGTGTGTGAATGGGTTGGACAATTGGTTAGTGAAAGATTGGAAATGTTGGCATGAAAGGGGAATACAATGAATATGGGACATTATTGCAGTAGGAAGTTGGATATGGTTATTGTAAGGCATTACTTTGAATGTTTGTTATAACTTCTTCTTTTTTTGGGGGGGGGGGGGTTGATTGCAGTCTGTCGAGTTTTGTTATTTGGTGAATGCAGTGTAGATCCAGATTACGCTGTCAGGGTATTTTCTGTGTGTAGTCAACATCTCTTCCGCTCGTGGGGGGGGGGGGGGATATTTGCCGGTGGTGAAGAGTTGTGTTTGGCCTGCGTCTGATATCGCGTCCACGAGGAAGTTGGGTGCGGTCCATTCATGGCAGTTGGTGCGTAGTAGTGGCTTCCTAGCTGTTGATTATACTGGTAACAGCTGTTAGTCTTAGGTGAATTGGTTGATTGGAAGGAGTGTTGGCATAGAAGTTAGTAGAATAGTATCATAGTTAATATTTGATAGAATTTATTTGGCTTATTATAGGTGAAGACAACTAGGCATGAGAACGTTATATTAATCATTATACTGACACGTTTTTTTTGTGGGGGGGGGGGGGGGATTAATTAATTATTTTATCTACGGAGGAAACATGCACAGTAGTAGTGTATGTTTAATAATGTCATTATTCCAGTTCATGTGATTGTTCCGTAAGTTAAGTGACTGGTTCATAAAGCTCGCTCAATATAGTTATTGTATCTATACAATTGTTGAATTGTGATTTAGTCCAACATAATATGCAAACGAGGTATTTGGGTTGAAGGGGAAAGAAAGAAAATAAATAGGGAGTGAAACAATGAGATGTGATTGAGTTTTATTTGTTGATTTTTTTTTTTGACAAAGCTGTTTTATTGTTAGAAAAGAGGGGTAGTGTAAGTTGAGAAGGGGGGGGGGGAGTCTTTGTGCGTGGTGGAGGGTAGATGAATTGAGACAAGTTATAGTTGGTGATTACATCGATTTATTGACATAGTGATTCGGATGAATTGAATGTATACTAAAAACTAATGGTTTAATAGGGAAAACAAAGATGGGGTGTATGAATTTCGCAGATTGTCGGGTTGACAATTTTTCTTATTTAACGGGGTTCTGGAGGTCCATCACAGTATAATTATTTCCTTTCCCATTCTAATTTCTTATCGCGAAGGAGATGGCTCCAGGGGATTGGGATTTTTGATTTCGGAGGTGGAGTCCGTCGTAGCCAAAAGTAAGGAAAAGAATCGGTCAAATGGTCTCTTCTATATGTGATTTTATAGGCTCCATAGGGTGGGTGTGGTGTGCTTGTTATTTATTTTGCCTACTTGCGTTTCGGGGATGGGTCGGGGGTATATCGAAATGTCTGGGGTATACGGTCGCGAAGGTTATATCGAGTTCGGTTGGATCGACGGGGTGTTTCTGTGGAAAGGGTGAGGGGTTGTATAGGGTCAAACTCTAGTGGTCCAGCACTAGGGGGAAAAAGTCCCAAGGGGGTAGAAGTCATGGGTAGTGGAGTGAAATCTAGGGGTGGGGATTTTATTGTTGGAGGGGTGCGTGAAGAATAGGGTGGGAGTCTGATATCAGTTTCTACAGTTATGTCAAATGCTGGAGTTGAACTAGTCGAGGGAGAGTTTTGGTTGGAAAAGTGTTGTTGCACTGTCGAGGTGTGAGGTCTATGTCTTCGGAAAGGGGGGAAATAGTCGTCATCCAAGTCAAAGGTTAGGGGGATGTTACTGAGAGTAGTATCATTTGATTCTGATTCTGTGGTTCAATAGTGAGTTCTTCGAGGTTTTCGGTAACTGGTGTTAGATCCTCGTTAAAGCTTTCAGGATGGAAGGAATGAAAATGTTTCAAACGATTTACATGGGTGGATTGAATTTTTCTGTTATAAACGTGACGAATCGTGAAATCAACTGGCCCTAACTGTTCAATTACTCTATAGGGTCCGTTCCATAGGCGACCTAATTTGCGAGTTACTCCTTTTTTCACAACTGGGGTGTATAACAGTACCGAATCGCCTATTTTTATGTCTACTGGTTTACTTGTCCTATTATAATATCTTTCATTTCTCTCTTGGCTACGCGTAATGTTTTTTCTGGTTATTTCAAATGCTCGTTTCAACTTGGCATGTAGTTCGGTTGGGTAATGGTCTTGGTCTGGCTGTAGTGTTTCCAATGGTCGTGTAATAGTGTCGAAGGGGAGATTAATATCGAAGCCGTGAAGGAGGTAGAATGGGGTGAAACCAGTTGTGGCTGACACTGTACTTCTCATGGCGAGCAACACGAATGGTATCTGATCGTCCCAATCGGACGTGTCGGTATAGTGTGACATTATGTCAGCTATCACTCTGTGTATTCTTTCTACTGCTCCGTTTGTTGAAGGTTGATAGGCTTGTGTGAGTAATCGTTCTATCTGGAGTAGTTTACATGTTTCGGCAAACATTCTACTTGTAAATTGCGCTCCTCGATCAGTAAGTAGGGCTTCCGGGCATCCAAATTTGGTAATTATTTCAGTAACGAAAGCTCGTGCCACAGTTCTTGCTGTAACGTTAGGTATAGCAATTATCACGGGGTATTTAGTAAAATGATCAACATAGGTGAGAAGATATCTGTTTTGATGTTTCGTTGTCATCATTGGTCCCACAATGTCCATTGATACACGTTGCCACGGTGCTGTTACTTCGGCGAACCGTTGTAATGGCACCCGTGTTCGTCCAACCGGGGTTTTTCTCATTTGGCAAGACATACAGTTAGCGCAGTATGTTGCTATCTCTTGATGCATTGACTTCCAATAGAAACGGGAGCATATTAAGTCAGTTGTGCGGTGCTTTCCAGCATGTCCTGCGAATGGCAAGTCATGATATGTTCGGAGGATTTTATTTTTCAGCGATGCTGGGATAACGTGGCGGTCGTTATGATCCGGGTCAGCATTATACTTGTAAAGGATGTTTTCTTCATCCATGTAGAAGTCTTGTTCTTCGAGAGGTTTGTTTTCCATCACTTCGATGAGTGCTTGTATGCTTTCATCGTGGTCTTGTTCACGCTTGATTAGCTGTCGATCGAACAAGGGTTCAACAGATGGGGTGGGTGATTCTCGATTCACATTTACGCGGAGTCGTGATAATGCGTCTACATGTGAAATTGAACTTCCTGGGCGATGTTCAACTGTGAATGTATATTCTGCTAAGGTTAGAGCCCAACGGGTTTGTTTGCAATTAGGTTTTGGGAGAGAGAGAAGCCACTTCAATGATCTGTGGTCAGTGTACACAATGAAGTACCTACCATAGAGGTAACAATTGAAGAATTTGATGCCGAATAAGACAGCAAGTAATTCTCGCTCAGTGGTAGAATAATTACATTCCGCAGCATTCAGCTGTCGGAAAGCATACCCGATGGGTCGCTCTTGTCCATCTATCTTCTGCGACAGGACTGCAGCGAGGGCATAGCCTGAGGAGTCTGTTGTGAGGTAAAACTCTTTGGTAAAGTCGGGATAGGCCAGCACGGGGTCAGTACAGAGGGCTGTCCTTAGAGTCTGAAATGCCTCGGTATGTTGAGTTTTCCAATCAAAGGGAGCATCCTTTTTAGTTAACAGTGTGAGAGGCTTGGCGATGTGAGCATAGTTGTGTATGAATCTTCTATAATAACCGGTTAGCCCCAGAAAACCTCGAATCGTTTCAAGATTAGTGGGTTGGGGGTAACTAAGAAAAGCTGTAATGGTACGAGGGTTTGGTTTCACACCATCGGCCGTGATACGGTGTCCTAGATATTCTACTTCTGTTTGTAAAAAGTGACATTTATCTGGTCGTAGTTTCAGATTAGCATCTTGCAACCTATCTAGGACTGTAGCTAGTTTTCCTACATGCTCTTCAACCGTATTTGACCAGATAATTAGGTCATCTATATAGATCAGGACGGTATTTCCAGTCAATCCACTGAGAACTGTGTCCATCAATCTTTGCCAAGAAGCTGGGGCATTACATAAACCAAAAGGGAGACGCTTGTATTGCCATAGGCCTGTGGGAGTACAAAATGCTGTTTTCGCAACATCCTCAGGCGCTATTTCAATATGATTATAACTCGAATGAGGATCAAGAGTGTGAAATATTTAGCGTTACCGAGGAGGTCCAGGGTTTCTGGTATGTTTGGTAAAAAGTAACTATCCTTTACCGTGACTGCGTTAAGGCGACGGTAGTCACATACCATTCTGTATTCCTTTTCACCGCTAATGGTGCGTTTCGGCACGAGGAGCATGGGCGCTGCCCAAGGAGAGTAGGAAGGCTCTATTATGCCTTTGGAGAACTGGTCAGAGATAATGTCTTCGACGATTTTTCTCTGGGTTTGAGGAATGCGATAAGGAGGCCTCCTTATCGGCATTGATGATCCCGTATCAATTCGGTGCTGAATTGTGGGATGTTTTCCGATCTCATCTCCGTTTAGGAAGAAAAGATTTGTGTACCGTACCAAGAGATTTTTTACTAATTCTTGGTGGTGAGAGGAGAGGTGACTGAGTTGGCACTTTTCGGCAATGATTGCCTCTCGCTCTGCTTTTGATTGACCTGCTACTATAGCATTTTCGCCTGTAGTTAAGGTAGCAACGCGGGAATCGTCAGTACCTAATAAGTCCGTATTAATACTATCATCCATAGGTTGAACACATCCTAGGACTGTGTTTACTGGTATAACTAATTCTCCATCAACTATATTCAATAACCTAATTTGAAGAATTAAATCTTCTCTTTCGTTAGTCAATACCCTAGCACAACTAAGGCCATGGATATTTATCTCATGGGGTTCAAACAAAATTGGCATTGGTAAGCCTGGGGAGGTAGCTAATCTCTATTTTTGTTTGCCCATGCACAGGTATTCACATCGTGGAGGAATTTTTATCGGAGATGTTACTCTGACTGATGTTCTGCGGACCGATTGAATTGGGTTAGGCAAGATTGGGTCTTTTGGATCCGGTGACCTACTATCTTGTCCTATTGGTTCAGAGGTTGATGTTATTTGAATTGGTAATGGCGTAGAACGGGCCCATTCTACTTCATTACAAGTCTTCACCACCTGAGAGGGGTTGACATTTGGAGAAACATTATTATACACTGTAACTTGTATGTTAGTGTTTTTGAATATTTCTGACAATTCCCAATTGAATGGGTCCAGAACACCACCTAGGTGCGGTATCGCTAACTTTGTTACTCGATGAACTTCGCAATAATGTTTAAGACTTTGGAGGGCTAATAAATAATCATGGTATTAAGTGTGATCTGATGCCTTGGCTTTTGTGATTAAGTAATAAATATACTGTTGGCCGTTTTGATGAAAGAGTATTTTCCCTATTGTTTTATTCTGTTTATTTTGATCATTGATTTGATTGATTACATAAGTGTTTTGTAGGGTTTTGGGTCGCGACGGTAAGGGGTCGGGTATTGATTGATCTGTGGCTATACACTGAGCTATTGAATTGTCAAGGAGGGCTACAGATAGGGGGGGATCTGTTTCAGTAAGGGTGGAGAGGGGTGAGGGTGATCGGAGAGAATTAATTCCTTTCTCTGACCACAGAGAGAATACATGGGTTTTCCCATAGGGTATGCTATTTCGACCATCAACTAAACATTTACGAGTTCCATCTGAACTAAGTTTGAGATGATTAAAGAAGTCAAAACCAATAATACCTCCTTCGCCCAAGTCTAGTTGTTGTTTTCCAACTAAAAATGGAAAGGTATATGTTTTATTGCCCAGGAGAACCCTTACATCTGCCTCGCCAATTATAGGTAGAGGATCTCCCGTGACTGAATAAATAGCTCGCTTAGTGTATGTCATGGGTTTTTCCCCTTCATTAAGAACAGATTCGTGTATTATAGACACATCAGCTCCTGTATCAACCAAGCATGGGTAATATATTCAGGTAGTCGAACCTTCGGCTCCCAGAATATAAACGGGTATACTGGGTTTATGAGAATTCGAGGTGATCTGTAAGTTTGAATTTACCACTATCCGTTGTTGGGCCCTAGCTAATGAAGGTTTTAAGCTGAGCCGGGAGAGAAATTTTGCGGTTGTTGAAAAGCAGGGGGGAAGGGAGGGCAGGTGAGGGGGTTGTTTTGACGATTGGTACACTGAGGATCATTGTATCAAGTTTGATATTGAGGTAGAGACACAGGTTGACGAGGTCGTTGATCTTCTTGATAATATTTAGAATATCGACACTCCGAAATCAGATGCCCAGTTCGTTCACAGTACCTGCAGTTTTTTTTGTGAGTCGAGAGTGTTGTCAGCATCCTGGGTATTTACTGAGGTGTGAGGTGGGGTCGCTGAACGTTGCGCCGGGGTTGCACAGTGATTGGAATGATGTCCACGGCCTCCGCACCGGAAACATGTGATCGTTGTGAGTGGGGGGCCTGCTGACACTGAACGAGGTGGTTTGGGCAACGTCGAACTAGAAGTCGCGTTCATGGGTGATGATTTCTTCGATTTTGCTTGATTATACTTAGCGTTTGGTGTAGTTGTTGGTGTGGTCGAACTCATTGGTGGTGCCGTTACAACCTTCACTCGATGTCTGTCGATTCGCTGTGATTCGTACAGATCCGCTAATTGCAATGCATCACTGATGTTCTGTGGTGACTGGAGAATGATTTGCGATCTATCGTTCTCTTCTCGCAGTCCATCCAGAAAGATTGAGAGGATGGCATTCTCTATGAACGTTCGATTTATTGCCTGAGCTTCGGTATAGGGGTGGAGAGGATCTTCTTCTCTGAGTCTAGGCGGCGCCAAGATCATCCCGGCTTTTCTTATCCGAGTGATAATTTTTTTGGCACTCTCACCTGGTAATTGCGTACACTGGAAAGAGGCAGCGTATGGTGTCTTTCGGCTGGGGGCTTCCTTGTACCATTGTTAGAAGGAGCCGACTATGTGGTCCCAATCTGCTTCTTGGAAATCAGGGTTGGTGTAATAATAGTCCGCTGCTGGTCCTGTTAGGCGCAATTTGAAAACTGACAAACGCTGGTCATCACTCCAATTTCCAAGAACTCTGGCAGACTCCAATTCGTGCAGAAACTCAGCCAGTGAGAGGGTATTCGAATGACCCGAGAATTTTTGCACAATATTCATGATGCCACCCACGTTACTTCGTTCGGGCGGGTTTAGAGGTGGTGTTCCTGGGAGTGCTTGTTCTTGCTGTTGATCTTGCTGTTGTTCGTGATTATTCGGGTTTCCTCCATCATTTGTCGTGTCAGCAGATCGCTGCTGCCCGATAATTGGATCTTCCATTACAAACAAATGTGGGATTTTTTTTTTCACTATCGTAGAAGAGTAGAAATGAACGGAGTGTTAACGGCAGTTGGTATAATTGGGAGAAATATTACACCCGTGTTCCCCTGAATCGAACAGGAGGAAAAACAATATTATAACCTTTTCTTTTGTTTTGCCTATCTCACCGCTGTCACCATTTTGTCATGGAGCGCGAGCGAATTTATTATTTTGACAATTGAAGTTATAGTGATTAAACCTTACAAGAATGATAAATAAGAGAATCACTATATTTGATAGTTTATGGGATAGGTCTGTTGGCGTGACACTAACGTCACCTAGTCGCTGTAAGATTCAATTGGGGACACAAGGAAGGTTTGCATATTGGTAAGACTTACCACAATTAGTTATATTCGTTTGTTTTATTCGAAGAGTTTGTTACAATTACACTGTCGCTGTTTACACAGATAGATTGTCTATTATTATTATTATTAGTATTATTATTATTATTATTAAATGTTATTTGAGATTTCTTCAGATTGGTTAATGAGAGTGAGAGAAAGATAATGTGAAGATTTCAAGGGTGAATTTAAGTTTGAAGTTATTACTAGATCATCCGGTACATATAAGGTCGGTAAAGAGGGTAAATCGGGTAGAATGGGGAAGGGGAGTTGGTAATTGGGTCAGTCGGACAGGGTAACAGACGTACTGTAAGTAGTCTGTCAAAGGAAGAAAAAGGCACTCACCGAGCAGCCGATTTCAGAGAGGTTTGGGAAAGGTACTCACCGAGCAACCGATCCTGGGAAGGGTAAGAAAAGGTACTCACCGAGCAACCGATTCCAGAGAGGTTCAGGAAAGGTACTCACCGAGCAACCGATCCTAGAAAGGGTTAGAAAAGGTACTCACCGAGCAACCGATTCTAGAGAGGTTCAGGAAAGGTACTCACCGAGCAACCGATCCTAGAAAGGGTTAGAAAAGGTACTCACCGAGCAACCGATTCTAGAGAGGTTCAGGAAAGGTACTCACCGAGCAACCGATCCTAGAAAGGGTTAGAAAAGGTACTCACCGAGCAACCGATTCTAGAGAGGTTCAGGAAAGGTACTCACCGAGCAACCGATCCTAGAAAGGGTTAGAAAAGGTACTCACCGAGCAACCGATTCTAGAGAGGTTCAGGAAAGGTACTCACCGAGCAACCGATCCTAGAAAGGGTTAGAAAAGGTACTCACCGAGCAACCGATTCTAGAGAGGTTTAGGAAAGGTACTCACCGAGCAACCGATTCCAGAGAGGTTTAGGAAAGGTACTCACCGAGCAACCGATTCTAGAGAGGAGGGAGAGAGGAGTGGAGCGGGAGCGAAGGAAGACTTCACTGGCGTTTTTGGCGTCTGACAGCATCTTTTATAGGGAAACTTGTGGGTGAGGGGATGAGGAAGGGGAGAGGGTGGTTGATATAGGGGGGAAATAGGAAGTATTGATCCAGAATTGGGGTTGGTAGTAGTGAAGGATTTTGAAGATTGGTATCTTGGAACACACCAGATGAGTATTGATCTTTTGGTGAGAACAGGGTTCGAAATCTCCACATATCTCATATACATGTGTCATAACCGTATGAATAAAGTGTTACGTTAAGCACATGGCGGTGGTATTCAAATAATGACTGAGAGGGTGATTTATGACATTACACAGATATAGAAATTGACATGACATTACACAGTAATGAGGTTTGACATGACATAACAGTACATTGACATGGGGACACGACATGATAATATTTGGTGAAGTGACATGACGTAATATTTGACATAGTATATGACATAATAGTACAATGACATATAGACATGACATAGTAGTATTGACAAAGTGACATGACGTAATAGTACATTGACATATAGACATGACATGATAATATTGACGTAATGACATGACGTAATATACGGCATAGTATAGTGACATGACATAATAATATTGACAATTATCATTGACACTAGAGATATATGATAATACTTCAAATATATATAAATGAGAGTCACACTATTTGTCGCCCCACGACAGGGACAGTTCGTGAACTGCCGCTAGAGATCACCGGAGTTCCATGGCAGTTTCATCAGCATTGGATACAAACTTCCCAACATACCGATGGCTGCACAAGGTAATTATAAGATATATGTTCTAGGGCTAGTCAAGTTACAAATTCAATGCCTAGGGTTAAATATAGTTAGGCCTATTAGGCTCTACTTCTTACAAGACAAGTACCGGTAGATCTATAGGCCTACCGTACAGTATCCGCAGCTGATTGTTTTTAGTGTTATGTTTTGTAGATTTCTAGTGGTGGTTAGGTTAGTTAGGAAATTGAGTCTAAACCCAATGGTTAAGGAGAGGTTTGTGTTGGCTGTTGGTCAACGATACGGTATGCGCACTTTAATTTTTCGATGCAAACTTTACCCGACGGTCCATTGATTTTGTGACTGTTGATTTTGTGAAAACACTTGGTTAACACACCTACAGCATAATCACCTGTCATAGATATAGGCCTAAGCTTAACTTGGACAAAGTTGTGAGTTCATCACAAGATTTTGTGTCTATTAAATCTTACATTGAAAAATTAAATACCGGTAGGGCCCACTGGTATGACAAACTCATAAGTTGAATAAGCCCCCTAATGTGCCAATTACCAGTAATTGAATCTGAAAGTAATACTGAGGTACCAATTTTATGTTTTCCAGTTACCGGTATCAAAGACAACATTCAATCAGTAGCAATTATTGTCGCTCAGGAGGAACATCAAGTAAGAATCCAACTGTTCAGCCCATGGCTCCTAGGTCTACACCCCATACAGCTCTGAAGATCAAACTAGATCAAGGTAAGATTAATTTTGCCAATTATTGTCTGTACCCACAAACAAAGTTTCGGACAAAGACCGTGGGAGGGCAGTGCTGGCAATGTCATTTCCACGGCCTTCATGTCGGTTCGTTTGACTAGGCCTTGTGAATTTGGTGTATTCTAGTCTTATTGGCACAAACGGGTTGTAGGTGTTGCACATATGAACGTACATTTACAGTTCAGCGTCAACACGTTTAAGTATTGGCCATTCATTGCTCACACATGCATACCTCTTCACACAATAGAAGATGGCTCCCAGGTGTGATAAGTGTGGAGAAATATTGACCATCAAACACATTTTAATCGAATGAGATAAATATACGATCATCAGGCAACAGTTGTCGATGGACGACTCCCTCTCGAAAATCCTGAAGAACGATAGTGGACAAATTGATAGGACTTTCAAATTTCTCAGCCGAGCTAAGTTACTGGACACATTCCAACATCGTGTTCTTTGTTATATATCATGTGCCGTCCTGAATTTTGTGTTGTTTATTATCGCCTTCTACATCATACATATATTTTCTTCGTGATAAAAGCAATGAGTTTATTAGATATGTTCAACATTAGAATATATTCCACTAGGTTTTTTTATATTGGGTTTCAACGACGCACTAAACTGATGGCTACGACCTATTGGCGTAGGTGGATGATGAATGAGACGATGGGATGATGAGATGAAAGGGTATTTCATCAGATGTTCTGGATGGGGAAGGAGTAGGTCGTGGCCTGTTGCTAAGGAACCATCCCAGTATCAACCTGAACGACAGAGAGAAACCACGAAAAACCCCTGTCAGGATGGTCGACCATGGCGGGAATCGAACCCCGGTCTCTCGAATGACGTTTTACTATAGCTATGTCGTCTCAATATTGATGCTGCTTCATATGTGTTAGACCTTTTACACCTTGAACATATTTCAACCACATTGTGAATTGTGATATTTATTTATTACATCAAAGTATTCTGAGATGAGGATCTCAGAATTTCCACATATACGACAACCAGGCGCCAAATGGTCTCGCTGTCGACGCGCCTTGGAACCCTAACATTCATTTATTCGTTATAAGAAGTGAAAGAAAAGTAGCTCACCTGATTTCTACTTTGAATTTTAGTAAGAACGTCAAATGGGTATCCACCACCATTATTCCAACAGCAAAAACAAGCAATAACAGCAAAATAAGTTTGTCAATATTCCAGTGGAACAACACCAAATGAACTCTCGCCGTCATTCAAGTTTCTTCGATTGACAATTTGTATCGGAACTCAAAATTGTATTCGCTGTTATTCCAATTGAACAAGAGAGCAAGAGGAGATTTGACGTTATTCCAGTGGAACTGCAGTAAACTAAATTTTGCCATTATTCCAGTTATACACACATGTATATACAGTTATACAGGAACATGCATACAAATGCTTGATTCGTCCCCTGCTGGAGTACTGCAGTGCAGTCTGGAACCCCCACACTGAAAATATGAAGCTGTCCTTAGAATCAGTGCAAAATAAAGAGGCCCGATACATTGTAAACAACCACCGCCAATGGTCTAAAGTGCTGAATAAACCTTTCCTCAGCGTCAACAAAACTAAATTGAAGCTCAAGTGGGAATTGCTGCACCGACGGAGATCTCGAGCTGCCCCCCGGTGTCTTTTCAAGACTATGACTGGTCTTCCAGCCTGGAGTGATGTGTCGACGCTCATCACTCCTGCAACGTACCAGGGAAGAAGCGATCATATATTGAAAATCTCCATCCCTCGCTTCAACTTGGACACAGGACGTTACTCCTCCTTTGGCCAAACAACTCGGATGTGGAATGATCTGCCTAAATACCTCATGGATGCTCTACCCCCCAAAATCGAAATATTCAATGAAATAATCAAATCTGCTGTATAATTATCAATTTAGAGTTTCAATCTTAATTTTGAAATTGTCAACCCGCTGTATAATCTTGCTGTATACTCATTTTAACTATTGAGACTAGCGGCCACTGGAATTATTACTTGCTCCATAAGTGATTCCTAAGCTGTTATGAATAAAATAATAATAATGATAATAAAAAAGACGATATTTGTTTTTGCTGTTATTCCGATTGGAATGACAGCAAACATGGTTTTGCTGTTTTTCCAGTGGAATAATAGCAAACGAACGTTTGACATCATTCCAGTTTCGATATTGGGCAATTTATCTCAAAATTTGTATTTGGTGTTATCCCAAGTGGAATTGCAGCAAACGAATATTTGACGTTGTTCCAGTAGACGTACAACAGCAAACTAACTTTTGTTGTTAGAGCAAATGTTTGTCACAGCAAACGTTCGTTTGCTATTATTCCACTGGAAGAACGTCAAATCGTCGTTTGCTGTTGTTACAATTGAAATAACAACAAATACAAATATCGACTTCTTTGAAACTGGAATAACGGCAAAAGTTAGTTTTCTGTTGTTCCACTGGAATAACGTCAAATCCACATTTGCTGTTATCTCAATTGGAATAACAGCAGATACAAATATTGATATTAAAAAAACTAGAATAAGGACGAAATTAATTTGCTATTATTCCCCTGGAAAAACGGCAAATCGTTGTTTGCCGTTATTCCAATTGAAATAACACCAAATAGAAATATCAACGTTTTCTAAACTGGAATAATGGCGAGAGTTGATTTGCTGTTATTCCACTGGAATAATGTCAGAGCTTCTTCTGCTGTTATTCCAATTGGAATAACAGCAAATACAATTTCAGGTCTTAATACAAATTGCCAATCAAAGAAACTGGAATAACGTCAAAAGTTAATTTGCTGTTGATCCACTAGAATAATGTCAAACTTTTGTGAAGCAAATACCTATTTGACGTTCTACTAGAAATTAGAAGTGGAAATCAAGTGATCTACTTTTCCCTTACTTCTCATAACGGTGGAAAAAAAATTTGAAATATTTTGGAAAATTCTATTCGCTGTTATTCCATGGAATAACGGCAAATGGATTCATATGCGAAACATCTGACTGGAACAACAGCAAACAATCTTATTTGCTGTTGCTGTTATTCCACTGGGATAACGGCAAAAAATCATTAGCTGTTATT
Organism: Brachyptera risi; assembly: GCA_964007535.1. Taxonomy (NCBI): domain Eukaryota; kingdom Metazoa; phylum Arthropoda; class Insecta; order Plecoptera; family Taeniopterygidae; genus Brachyptera; species Brachyptera risi. The sequence goes on along the minus strand of CAXFZR010000065.1, from coordinate 8,359 downwards.
CCTTGGAATAACAGCAAATATACATCTTCGTTCACTTCTGAAAAGACCAAGTCACACGATCCATCTGACGTTATTCCATTTGCTGCTATTCCATCTTCCCCGAGCCATTACCAATGGGAAATGAGGAAAAGAGCCCGATAAGATTCAGTGGAGTAATACAAAATTTCAATTTGTATTATAGATGGTATGGGCATAGGCCTACTCCTACATATCCCGAATGTCTTTTGAACATGATTTCTGCTTAGTTTTGAAACTTCCTCGTAGTATTGACTGCTTTGAGAGAATGTTGCGCAAAAGTCAAGTTTTACTTCTGTGAATCAGTGCAATTCATGAACGTATGAAGTATGCATCTTACTGAAGCATGCATACGTTTTCACATGCTAAATTTTGTTTTGACGTAATAATCTAATTCGATATTTCGGAAAAAATGAGTTGACTCTTGTATAATGTCGGGTAACTGTTAACGGAGAACTATAATTCAAAATCTATATAGAATTACTTCTCGTTCCCGCAGACAAAATATCGAGTGAGTAAGCCAATAACCAGTTGGTTCTACGATGAATCAGGTTTCAACTTTGAATTATCATGAACAAAATCCAGTATCGCACATGTAAGAAGCACGTGTATGGGGTGGATCTAGAATATGTAAACAAAAATTCAATCAACCAATCAGCTCATGGTTGAAACTAGTTCAGAACCCAATACTACACAAGAAATAAACGTTGACGCAAGGACATAGGGACCCTTTTTATACATTTCGAGTCAATGAGATTTAATTCTGAACGTATTTCTATTTCTAGTCTCGTGTGGGTGATCATATTCTAATTCATTGATGTCAATTGGATGAAAACTATTTTCCACTACATACATGATTACATTCAAAATATACAAACATGGGAGAGTCAAAATATTGAAACTCTTGAAAAGAGGCTTACAAGAATCTTTATAGAATACGTCAGATGTAGGGTCAAAACTAGCATTGGCCAAGTATCTCAACGCTCTTTTTTGTGAAGTGAATGAAAGATTACTGTGAGGAGATTGGCCCCAAAGAATGATTCTATATTGCAATATAAATATATATATATATATATATATATATATATATATATATATATATATATATATATATATATATATATATATATATATATATATATATATATATATATATATACAGAAATATATATATATATATATATATATATATATATATATATATATATATATTTATATATATTATATATATATATATATATATATATATATATATATATATATATATATATATATATATATATATATATATATATATATATATATATATATAAATATGATAAAATATGTATATATATATTTATTGATCGTATATATATATAAGCGAACATATATATATATATATTTGTGGTACAGAATGAAAATCGAGTATACAATATGCTATCAGCCATCGAAATGATAATACATAATCGATTAGGAAGCATTGAGATGGGTTTTGAGTCCACAAGTTTGAAGTTCTCAATTTAGAGTAATCTATTTTTCATTGTTCATATTTGGAGACAAGAACGTCTCAAATACTTAAGGCAACCAAACGAGCCGCTTTTGAACGGTTTAATAATAGTTCATCCTAATTGACGACACTAAAAGGGCGTGGCTTCACCAGTAGGCCAGTATATATATATATATATATATATATATAAAAATATATATTTATATAAATATATATATATATATATATATATATATATATATATATATATTGTCACGACGGAGTCGGGTTTCCTGTCTATACCATCCTATTCCGCAATACGTCCTTGGCATACTTTTTTATGCTATTCTTTGTGTTCCTATGTCCTAATAATAAGCTGACAGTTGGCACATTCCTAGTCCACTTCCTTGTGTCACTGGCTATGCTTATGTGATGTAACGGCCTGGTTGCATTGTCGATGATGGGAGACATGAGGAGTCAACACTTTGGACATGGGAATAAAACCTATGGGAGAAGTGTGACTCGGGGGCACATCAAGAAGAGGTGCGGTGACATCAAGAAGAGATACGGTACGGGTGACATCAAGAAGAGATACGGTAAGGGTGACATCAAGAGGAGACATGTGACTGGACAGGTCAAGGAGCGGTGCGGTGTCGGCCAGTGCAGGAGAGGATCGTTCCCCCGGGATGTGGTGTGTGTGTGTGTGTGCTACGAAGTGTGAAGATACCAAGACAGAAGTACCATCGTCAAAGCCTTTCTCTCCGCGAAGACGTCAGTCGTGGTTGGAGTGGTGATGAGTATCTGAACTATTATTCATACTAGATTAGGGCACAGGCACCACTGACGGCTCTCAACGGAGTCTCATGTATTTAAGCACCGGTACCACGCACCATGAATTAAATAAACTCACACTTGTTATTTCGGTTGACATGACAACTTATTCATTCTTGTTATAAGATCCTATGAGGTTTCCTATAAGTGAAGGTTCCCGTCACTCACTGCCAAGCGAGGATGAGCGTTACTCCCCAATAATCATCTTATTTTGACATTGGTGGAGGTGCGGGGCATTTTTCGGGTTCCGTCTCGAAAAAACATTTATAGGACTTCTCATAGGGTCAAGTCGGTTATTCATTTTTTTTTTCTTTTCTCTTTTCAATTACTAAATTTTTGTTTTTTTTGTTTTTGTTTTCTTCCCGTTGTTACGTAAATTCGATTTTGTTTGTTCATTTATTTATTTATTTATTTATTATTTATTTTATTATATTTATGTATTTATTTTTTCTCTCGGTATAATGTTTAATTGTTCACTATTTAAATGCCACCCAAACCAATTCCAGTAGGAAGGGTTTACACACATAGTCCGTATATACGTAGTCCATTGCCGGGGCCCATACTAGTTGTTGACCGGGTTACACCAGCTATAGCTGACGCGGTTCGTGCAACGGCTGCACAATCTGTTGTTGATAAACAAGGTGAGGAGAAAGACAAAGTAGAAGACGCAACGGCGGGTGAGTCCACTGACACGGAGGACTTTTACAATAATTTAACTCCTAACAAATTGTTCGAGTTAGATATTTTAAACAAACATAGGCGTTATTTGGAGCAAGCTTCTGACGACGAGACCAGTGTGTTCAAATTACCATCGCTCCATATAGCAACTTTTAAAATTCAAATTCAAATTCAACATTGTTTTTTATTCTTATTTCATAAAGTACATACAATATAATGATCTAAACAAACGTATAATAATATAAGGTTAACAAAAGAAAGTACAAGTGACGCTGCGATTGAATAATAAAAAATAAAATAAGAAGCCCGCATAAGAGCGAATTCTTGTGCGCGGGCAACATAACTAATAATAACATTTACAGTAGTTGGCAAAAGCATAAATGGAGTGAATAAAACTGAAACAAATTTTTATCCGTTGTGAAAACAAAATTGAAACCATGAATAAATGCAAGGTAAATAAGAAATTGGAATGAATAACAATAATACGAGTGTTGATAGTATTACTGTAGTGTGAAAAAATATAAAACAATAACCATACCAAAAAAATGGAAAATAATATAATAAATTGCAGATCGAGAAACCAAATAAATACCTAATTACTACAACATACAGAGAAAAAATAAATCATACATCAAATGTGGACAAATAATTCAAGTTTGTAAGACATACGACAGCTGAAAGAGTAAGCAATGACATCTGACGAGTTTTTGGATCGGTGCATTTTATTTACATACTTATTTATTTATTTACTTAATATCTATCCAGTATTCATGATTAACTTCAACACTATCATAAAATCCACCAAATAATATTCTCGAATAAAAAGTCAATATTTCCTGACAACAATACCAGATAATATAATATTCTTAATTGACGTTTTCTACTTACTATATGAACAGGAATCAACTAAATATTCAATAAAATCCAACTAATGAGTTCTCTTTTATAAATAGTAAAATTATTAGTAGAACGTATAAGAATGGGAATCATATTAAATACTTTTGGACCTATAAAATCTATGTGATGCTGACCAATTTGTTTATTACGTCTAGGAATAGCAAAAAGGTTTAAATCATAATTACGCGTTTGATGAACCTTTCCTATGGTATTAGCTTTTTGAAATAAATTGGTATTTTTATGAATATAAATTAATGCGGATTTGATGAACAGTTGATTTAGATTCAGAACTTTTGATTCTTGAAATAACATTGTTGTTGAAAATAATTTTGGTTTATTAAGAATTACTTTTAATATTAGTTTTTGAACATTGACGATTGGCCTGAAATATGTTTTATTTGCTACTCCCCAACCAATTATACCATATTCAAAAATAGATTGAACCAAAGACTTGTAGACCATAAAAAGTAATTTGCGAGTGAGAATACGGCGTAGTCTATAAAATAGGTAAAGAATATTTCTAGTTTTTTTAACACTTGATTTTATGTGCTCACTCCATCTTAAATGTTCATCAACAATAATTCCCAGATATTTGATGTGTGGGCTAGATTGAAGAGTCTGTCAAACACACTCACCGTTCATATGGCAATGAACTGAATAGAGCTGTAATACGTAATTTGGATCAGGTTCCGTTTTAGAATTTACTGTGATAGGAATATATAAGGTTTTAGATGTATTTAAAGTCAGCAAATTGATGTTAAGCCAGTGATAAACATATTGTAAAGACTGGTTCGCTGTTTTAAAAACTTCCTCCCAACTATCTTCAACAAATTGGAAACAACGATAGTTCGGATTCAGACGAGGAAATTAAGGTTTCAAAAGTTCAGAGAGTTTAAGGACAAGTCGTCGCTTGCGTAAGCTCGAACCAGAGTGGGTAGGTTTACTTAAACGTCAGTATAGGCGTAGGGCTCATAGTATAGGTTCACCGGTTCACATACCCTTAGCTGTAATTGAACGTACCATTCAGGAGGCTCGGGAGAGAAAATCATTTTTATTGACGGCTGTTCATCTTTTTGATGACTGACCATGAAGGTCCAGCTTACTACGAATTTGGAATTATAATTGCCGAAAGTGAAAATGAGTTATACAAATATAGTGATAAGATCAAAAACTTAATTATTATACAAAAAAAAAAATATTAGAATTCAAGTAGATTGAGATACGCTGAAGAGATGATTGTGGAGAATATGTGATGATTTTCTTAATATTGTGGAAACTATTTCCTGAATTAATGATTTTGATACCGGTATATTAAATGATTTGAAAAAAGTAATAAAAAATGTGGGAATAGCTGCCCTTGCTCCAAGAAGGAGTCCTACAACGTCCCAGTATTCCTCAGGAATTCCATAACGTTCCGCGAGGTGAGGAATACAGGGACGATATATCTCCTTCTTCTCCGCATCTACTTCTTCCGCGTGCCCCACTCCCTTTTCAAACCTAATAGTGGGGTCGAGAACTAGAACTTTTTCTCTGTCTCCCCGTATTGCGACAATGTCCACTCTACGGTTCGAACCTGAGGCAGAGTGACAATGCACCTCCTCGTGCACATCCCATTTATTCATTCTAAATAGGTCAGCGATCATTGTTCTGATGGTGTGATGGCGGTTATTCCGCAGCAGTTCACCTTTCCGGCACGACCCGAGGACATGGGCAATTGTTTCGATCTCGTTGCAGCCTGGATGGCGGCAACGGTTGCCCTCGAGTGATCGTCCGGGAACGGCTCGAACTGCTGCGACATTGCAAGACATTTTTATGGAAGTTGTCCATTCTGATGATGAAAGCTGTTGCTTTGAATAAACCCACGAGTTTGATTGTGGGGTATCGCAGAAAGCTTCGACTCCTTTGCCTTTCTGAGGAAGTTTCGCCCAGTCTTCAAACGAGCGTTGTCTCAGCGCGCTTCTCAATTCACGGCCAGTCGGAGTTTTCTTCTCTGTCGCAACGTTGATGAGATCATTATTTGATGTTTGTAATGTTCCAGCATCAACCATTTCAGGGATTGTTGGGGAATGTAGGAATGTGAGTGTTGGTGATAGGTCGAGTTGATTGATACAGTGCAACATTTCTCCTTTAAAATCTCTTGTTGCCTGTAGTAATTGATCGTCAACGCTCAATAGCTTACGACAGATATTATAATTTTGTATGAATGCTTCCCATGTTGCCTTCATTATTCCCAGTCCTCTGAATTTACTAGGGGCATAGATGAAGCTATTCGGAGTGTCAGTTGGTAACCCCAATATTTGTTTCACTGCACTTCGGACAAGTCTATCGATATCGTCTAAGAAAGACTTGGTTAAACGATACAAAGGGGCGCATTGGAGCGGGTAAATCAGTGTTGGCCAGGTGAATTGATTTAAAATATTGAGTTTCTGGTCAGGTCGGAGTAGGTCAGAAGAAGTGATCTTTTCAAGATCGTCCTGTAGATTTCGTATTATTTTCTCCTTGTTTAATACAATTTCTGAACTAAAATCTATTCCCAAATACTTTATTCGGTCATTGTTACCGATTGACTTAATTATCAATCCTTCCGTGGTTGTCACTGGGATATCTGACAACGCACCATTTACGATGTTGATTGCGTGACTTTTGGAATTGTTTATGACCAAACCTATCTCTCTCAATCCATTTTCAGCTATTGAAGTCAAATCTGCTGACGACATTGAATTTCTGGCTACTAAAACTATGTCGTCAGCAAAAGCCATTGCTGATATATTGTCTAATGATTCAACGACATTATAACCATGATGATCTGAAATTTCTTTTTCGGTAAGCTCTTTGATGATATGATCTATGGATAAGTTGAAGATGGTAGGAGATAGTGGAGCACCTTGGGGAACGCCTCTTTTTATCGAAATTGGTTTCGATTTATTTCGATTCGACTCAATTTGAATTATGTTGTCCGACGTCAGGGAGCATATGATGTTTTGGAGCTGTTGTGGAATTGGAAGACTTTTTAGAGTTTGTCGAATGTGACTATGCCCTACGTTGTCAAACGCTTTGCTCACATCGAGAAATGTGACACAACAACTTTTCCTCAACTCCTTGGCATTCTTCAAGCAGCTGTTCAACAGTGATGCGTTTATATGCGTTCCCGGACTTGACACGAATCCTCGTTGGTGAGTTGACAACTGGACGTAGTAACGAAGTCTTTTATCGAATATTCGTTCAATGACTCGCCGAACAACTGAAAATATGGTAATCGGTCTCCAGGTCTTAACATCTTTAGGATCACCTCCCTTATGTATTAGTATTGTTCTACCAAGGCGGAGCTTCTTCGGAACGTAATTCTTCTTTAGTATTGCGCTCGCTAGAAGGCTCATTGTCACACCGCATTTGAGTTCACGAAGTACTCTCACGTAAATCCCATCAGGACCGGGAGAAGAGTCAATTGCCATTCCTTGAATAGCTGCAATTGCTTCCTTCGCCGTTATATCAGGGCTGAAAGCCAGAAGATCATCATGTGCACTGAGATATGATTCTCGAGATGAATCGTTTTCAACTTCGAAAGCATTTCGAAAATGGTTCTCAAGGTCATTCATGGGAATGAGACATGTCACAGATTTATTAGTATTCATTATTTGACGAACAACTTTCTTTCGCTGGTTGTAGTAATTGAACTGTGCCATGTCATAGTTGTACTGCTGTCTCTTCTTCTCTTTATCCCGTTTGGATTTTCTCTTTGGGTTTTTTGTCATGGCATATGATACATTCGTGTTCTCATGCTTCTTCTGTTGTCTAGCTTTGAAGTGTTTAATGGCAGGATGCTGAGGACCCTTCACTTGAACGATTGCTTCCGATAAAAATAATAGAAGCTTATTAGTTATTGTATCCAAATCATCAGAGCTAGGATCGGATAAGTCAAGGTATTCGGTTAAGGCATCCTCCCATTCTCTCATGGCATCAACACTGCTGGGCTTTTGAGTGTCTGTTGCCGCTGCTTGAATATTGTCATCTCTGATAACTGCGGATGCAGTATATTTACCCGTGATGCGAGTTCGAGCGATCTCTGGATGAGCACGAGATATGTGATTATTCAATCCTCTAGGCATATACAAACCACCACAATGAGGGCATTTTGCCGTCCTCTCCGCTATAGACGATTCGCCTGGTAATTGGGAGTTTGTGGAATCATTGTTATTCTCAAACGAATATACACTGCCTTGAGTAACAGTCCGGGAAGTTCCGGCCGTTTGATTGACTAAATCAATCCGAACAATATTTTCTGTATCAGTCACATCCTCTTTCTCTGTTTGGAGCCAGTTCACAAAAAAATGGGGAATGTTGATTTTCTTTTTATTGAGCGTATCAAACAGTATGTCCAGGTGTTCTCGCAGCGAACCTACTCTTTTTTTCTTCACTCCTAGTTTCATCAGCTCGAGATGCACATCATATTCCTTACTGAACGTAATCTTC
>CAXFZR010000064.1:0-107500 GCA_964007535.1 Brachyptera risi | reverse complement strand
ATCTTAATAGCTTTGAATAATTGACACAAATAACATTATATATTTTCTACATCGAAACGGCTGATCCGATTTGAGTAAAGATTTGGAATAATGTGTATCATTACCAGATTGAAATCCTCTGAAAATTTGAACCCTCTCAGATGGAATATTTTTCACGAATGTTTTCCTCTGGCTTATGCTAATGGGATTTTTGAAAACTTTGGAATGAGTTTTCTCAGAAGTTGTTGAACCGATCGCGCCTCAAAACTATACAGCATCAAGTCAGATGGGGGTCCATGTGTGTGCCAAGTTTCAACTGATTCTGAATTTTTGTCTGGCCTGTGGAGCGCGAAAAAAAAAAAAACAGGCACTTTTTTTTCGGTATAGTATAATTGAGTCTTCGCTTCGCTCATCCGATGATTATCATCAGGTACTTTATTCTTTTCCTTTGAAACAGCTGATTGGAATTGCACACAATATCGTAATGATCTGTTTATTCTATGTATACACATTTAGAGGGAATTTCATCCCATTTGGAGAGATTTTATTCTTCAACATTTCCCGCCCAGCCAAATCATATGGGGTTTCTAGAAACTCCGAGATGAGTTTTCTCAAAACCGGTCCGACCGATTCATTCCAAAACCTATACAGTTTCAAGTTGGTTGAGTTAGCGTGTACAAAAATGTTTCATGTTGATCAGTCAACCCCTGCGACCTGTGGAGTGCTTACAAAAAAAACACACACACAGACAAAGCCCTATACGAGTGAGATGGAGACTTCGCTCCGCTCATCAACAAGATGAATGTGAACAATCACGTGGAACTAACTCCTTTTTCCTGTCATGGGTTATTTCTTATCGACATTTCAGATACGAAGATATTATCTTCTCGACGAAAATTTGATTTGATCTGATTGTGATGATCCATGAATCGGATTTGAAAAAAAAAATTTAATATAAATATATAGTTATATATATATATATATATATATAGTTATATATATTTATATATATATATATATATATATATATATATATATATATATATATATATATATATATATATATATATATATATATATATGAATATATATATATATATATATATATATATATATATATATATCTATTTTCATATATATATATATATATATATATATATATATATATATATATATATATATATATATATATATATATATATATAAATATACATATATATATATATATATATATATATATATATATATATATATATATATATATATATATATATATAAATATATATATATATATATATATATATATATATATATATATAAATATATATATATATATATATATATATATATATATATATATATATATATATATATATCATATATATATATACATATACATATATATATATATATATATATATATATATATATATATATATATATATATATATATATATATATATATATATGTTCATATATATTCAAAAATGAAAAAATAAGCGTAGAAAATTAAAAAAAAGTATCTAACATCTATACTTTGTACTCAATTCAACACGATTGTACCCTGAAACTATAATGGATGCATCAATTGAAATTCGTGAGAGTTTCAAACAATATATATATATATATTTATATATATATATATATATATATATATATATATATATATATATATATATATATATATATATATATACATACATATATATATATATATATATATATATATATATATATATATATATATATATATATATATATACATATATATATATGATATATATATATATATATATATATATATATATATATATATATATATATATATATATATATATATATATATATATGAATATATACATATATATATATATATATAAATATATTTATGAATATATATCCATATATATATATATATATATATATATATATATATATATATATATATATATATATATATATATATATATATATATATATATATATATATATATATATATACGTGTGAATATTATATTTATCCATTCATGGAAATAACGACGGAACTCGATGAAATATCATTGTTTTCGAATGTAGGCTATTGATGACATGTGGGATCGCTAATTAGAATCTTTCTGTCTCCAAAAGTTCGGTCCTCATCCATAAGTAGGAACCGTTCAACATCAACCATCAGAATGGAATATAATTGCACAATATGAATAGAATATCACTATTCTATGATGATGCATTATGGATACTATTTAATCGTCATTTGATCAATTATCTCTGAACAAATGACCAAGTATCGATCGAGTGTTCCGATAATTGGGCTATCGTCAATTGATTATCATCGAAACCCTCGATATCATCTTGATCCTATCGATGATCGTCATCAATAATTCCTGATTCGTTTTCTCGTCATGAGTATAAGCACTATTGAATAATTAATACAATACATTTAATATGATATTATTCAATATAGAATGGAATATATTTTGTGTGTAATAATATCAATTCTCCTAATGTCAATGAACCAGATACAGGGCTGAGTAGACGGTATGTAGATGACGTAAACTCACATATCGGTCGTCGAAGCCGCATGGTCCTCTGCTAGCTGGGAGAGTCCGACACACGCTCGCACCACACTTCCACCGACCGACTGAACCCGCCACGGACTTCCCCCGGCGTCGCGCACTCGGTCGGCACTGATCGGGACACTCCGGCTGTAATCGGCTGCTCAGCGGGCCCCTCGACGTACACTCGTGGGCACGCCGTCCACAGACCCAAGATGATCGCCACCCAGGAATATTCTGCTCCTAGAACCATGAAGAAAACACAGCATCATACTGTTCTATATCGGGTTTTAGCGACGCACTATACTGATGACTACGATCTATTGGCGTCGGTGGATGATGAATTAGATGATGGAAAGATAAGATAACAGATTGTTTCATTAATTGTTCCGGATGGTGTGAAGGAGTCGGTCGTGGCCTGTTGTTAAGGAATCATCCAGTATCAACCAGTACGACAGAGGGAAACCACGAAAAAACCCCGTCGGGATGGTTCACCATGGCGAGAATCAAACCCCGGTCTCCCGAATGACGGTTCAGTGTGTTACCACTTGGCCACGCGTCTTTTCTGAGTCGATAACTCGTATTCTCTGCCCCCATGACGTCACAAGTCATGACATCCAATCGACGGGGCTGTCAGAACTGAGGTGACAATTGAACATCCATTCAGTTGTCTCTTCAACCTCAAGTGAGCGATACAGATTTGGAAGGCCGACTAGTCAAGCCACGCCCATATCGAGTCTCTATCTTCTCTGTCGTTTATGACCGGCTCTGAATGGTGACGTCGATATCACTCAGTTCTGTCCATGTTTCGGTAGAGAAACAATAATGTTCAGGCGCCAAATGACCTCGCTGTCGATGCGTCTTTGACCCCTGATTATCATTCATCCAACAATAATGTCTACGTCATGACTCATGGTGTCTAGTGAGGAACAGAGACATCATCTCAGATCCCTAGAATCAGGTTGACGATTCCTGGTTGTCCCTGGGAGTGGCGGAATGATTGTTGGAGAATGTGTAAAGATGTTCGTCTTGCACTCATTGAGCGATATTAGGTGACGGCATTCTTCCAGGGGCCGTACAACTGATGACCATTCGATCAGGATCGAGAGTATTCGAGGAGGAATGTCAGGACTTGAAGACTCGGAAAATGAATGTAAACAATTTACGATTAGTGAATAACCCGCCCAAAAACTGTACAAAACAAAACATCCAATCAAATGGGCTGTTTGTTATGTGAGTGATTTGACATTCACCTATCAGAGTATCTCTTAATGCCCACATGAAGTATAGATCCTGGTGGCCTGGCGATAAGCCACGCCCATCACTAGTGGTCAATCGTGAAATATGTAGTCCAGTTCATTGTGGAATGCGTCCTGAAGGATTACAGGAAGAACCTGAGTGAGCTGTACAGATATGTCTGTGTATGTTTGGGTATGCGTGTGTTGGTGGAGTTGTTATATTCAAGCATTCAGGCAGACACGTGTTACAAGAAGAGCTGAGGGTCGTCCATCTGCAGAGTGATTGTCAAACTACTGCAAACACACGCATTCACTCTCAACTGCCAACCTCGTTCTCTCATCTCATCTCATCTCATCTCATCTCATCTCATCTCATCTCATCTCATCTCATCTCATCTCATCTCATCTCATCTCATCTCATCTCATCTCATCTCATCTCATCTCATCTCATCAACCTCGAACCAATACCTATAGCGATGTCGATTCTGCGTCTCCTGGGAACAAGTATATCAGGGTTGTGAACCCACATATTTCCCTATCAATATACAGCTTGTTGATGAGCGTAGCGAAGTCTCCATCCCACTCTTATAGGGCTTTGTCTGTGTGTTTTTTTTCAAGCACTCCACAGGTCGCAAGGGTTGACTGATCAACATGAAACTTTTTTTGTACACGCAAACTCATCCAACTTAGAACTGTATAGTTTTTGGAATGAATCGGTCGGACCGATTTTGAGAATCATCATTTCAAAGTTTCTAAAAACCCCGTAAGATTTGACTGAGCAGAAAATGTTGAAAAATAAAATCTCTCCAAATGGAATGAAATATTCTCTCTAAATGTGTATACATGGATTTTACACATAATTACGATTTTTTTAAGCAATTCTGATCGGTGGTTTTGAAGAAAAAAAATAAAATGACTGATGATATTCATAGAATATATCATACAAATTGTGAGAGAATTAAGTTGTCGATATTCACTGCTTCCTAGATTCAAGAGTCGACCAACAATGGAGTATTTTTTATATATATATCAAGGTGTTTAGAATACCAGAGTCAATAAAGTGGCAAGAGTAGAACTACTTCAACGACTTTTATAGCTTAACAGATATCAAGGTGTGTAGAATACCAGAGTCAATAAAGTGGCAAAAGTAGAACTACTTCAACGACTTTTATAGCTTATCAGATATCAAGGTGTGTAGAATACCAGAGTCGATAAAGTAGCAAGGGTAGAACTACTTCAACGACTTTTATACCTTATTCGCATATCTCGCTCATCTTACAACGCATATTTCGCGTTTGACTAGTAGTTACAACCCTTGTTTATCTTGTAGTTAGCGTTAACTTGGACCGCAAATATCAATGACTGCAGAGCTTGATCTGCCTAGGACGTCAAGTATGCCCCAAGCCTTATGGCTGCATGGTGTGGTGCCAATCTAACGGGCTGAAACCTCGGATCTGGTTCTTGAGACTTGACGGCGCTCGTGTGTGTTCAGCCAAGTATGTGTTGATCTCATCTCCTCAACGCAACTGATCGAGTCTCCCTGACCTCATCCGTTCGATGATTCACAGTTTGAAAGATCAGTTATGACAAATTGGAGTCTCTTTCATGGAAGATCCTACCTTGTCGTCTTTAACCTCAATTGGGAAGCATTGACATCAAAAGTGTTGAATGATGTGAAATAATTAAAAGTATGTATATATCCGAATCAAGATGCATTGAGGGTTGCGTTGGTTTGCCTCGAGATGCATTGAGGGTTGCGTTGGTTTGCCTCAACATGCATTGAGGGTTGCGTTGTTTTGCCTCAAGATGTATTGAGGGTTGCGTTGGTTTGCCTCAAGATGCATTGAGGGTTGCGTTGGTTTGCCTCGAGATGCATTGAGGGTTGCGTTGGTTTGCCTCAAGATGTATTGAGGGTTGCGTTGGTTTGCCTCAAGATGTATTGAGGGTTGCGTTGGTTTGCCTCAAGATGCATTGAGGGTTGCGTTGGTTTGCCTCGAGATGCATTGAGGGTTGCGTTGGTTTGCCTCAACATGCATTGAGGGTTGCGTTGTTTTGCCTCAAGATGTATTGAGGGTTGCGTTGGTTTGCCTCAAGATGCATTGAGGGTTGCGTTGGTTTGCCTCGAGATGCATTGAGGGTTGCGTTGGTTTGCCTCGAGATGCATTGAGGGTTGCGTTGGTTTGCCTCAACATGCATTGAGGGTTGCGTTGTTTTGCCTAAAGATGTATTGAGGGTTGCGTTGGTTTGCCTCAAGATGCATTGAGGGTTGCGTTGGTTTGCCTCGAGATGCATTGAGGGTTGCGTTGGTTTGCCTCAACATGCATTGAGGGTTGCGTTGTTTTGCCTCAAGATGTATTGAGGGTTGCGTTGGTTTGCCTCAAGATGCATTGAGGGTTGCGTTGGTTTGCCTCGAGATGCATTGAGGGTTGCGTTGGTTTGCCTCGAGATGCATTGAGGGTTGCGTTGGTTTGCCTCAAGATGTATTGAGGGTTGCGTTGGTTTGCCTCAAGATGTATTGAGGGTGGCGTTGGTTTGCCTCAAGATGCATTGAGGGTTGCGTTGGTTTGCCTCAAGATGCATTGAGGATTGCGTTGGTTTGCCTCGAGATGCATTGAGGGTTGCGTTGGTTTGCCTCAAGATGTATTGAGGGTGGCGTCGGTTCACCTCAAGATGCATTGAGGGTTGCGTTGGTTTGCCTCAAGATGCATTGAGGGTTGCGTTGGTTTGCCTCAAGATGTATTGATGGTGGCGTCGGTTCACCTCAAGATGCATTGAGGGGGGCGTCGGTTCACCTCAAGATGCATTGAGGGTTGCGTTGGTTTGCCTCAAGATGTATTGATGGTGGCGTCGGTTCACCTCAAGATGCATTGAGGGTGGCGTCGGTTCACCTCAAGATGCATTGAGGGTTGCGTTGGTTCACCTCAAGAAGCATTGAGGGTTGCGTTGGTTTGCCTCAAGATGCATTGAGGGTTGCGTTGGTTTGCCTCAAGATGCATTGAGGGTTGCGTTGGTTTGCCTCAAGATGTATTGAGGGTGGCGTTGGTTCACCTCAAGAAGCATTGAGGGTTGCGTTGGTTTGCCTCAAGATGTATTGAGGGTGGCGTCGGTTCACCTCAAGATGCATTGAGGGTTGCGTTGGTTTGCCTTAAGATGTATTGAGGGTGGCGTCGGTTCACCTCAAGATGCATTGAGGGTGGCGTCGGTTCACCTCAAGATGCATTGAGGGTTGCGTTGGTTTGCCTCAAGATGCATTGAGGGTTGCGTTGGTTTGCCTCAAGATGTATTGAGGGTGGCGTCGGTTCACCTCAAGATGCATTGAGGGTTGCGTTGGTTTGCCTCAAGATGTATTGAGGGTGGCGTCGGTTCACCTCAAGATGCATTGAGGGTTGCGTTGGTTTGCCTTAAGATGTATTGAGGGTGGCGTCGGTTCACCTCAAGATGCATTGAGGGTTGCGTTGGTTTGCCTCAAGATGCATTGAGGGTTGGGTTGGTTTGCCTTAAGATGTATTGAGGGTGGCGTCGGTTCACCTCAAGATGCATTGAGGGTTGCGTTGGTTTGCCTCAAGAAGCATTAAGGGTTGCGTTGGTTTGCCTCAAGATGCATTGAGGGTTGCGTTGGTTTGCCTCAAGATGTATTGAGGGTGGCGTCGATTCGCCTCAAGATGCATTGAGGGTTGCATTGGTTTGCCTTAAGATGTATTGAGGGTTGCGTTGGTTTGCCTCAAGATGCATTGAGGGTTGCGTTGGTTCGCCTCAAGATGTATTGAGGGTTGCGTTGGTTTGCCTCAAGATGTATTGAGGGTTGCGTTGGTTTGCCTCAAGATGCATTGAGGGTTGCGTCGGTTTGCCTCAAGATGTATTGAGGGTTGCGTTGGTTTGCCTCAAGATGCATTGAGGGTTGCGTTGGTTCGCCTCAAGATGTATTGAAGGTTGCGTTGGTTTGCCTCAAGATGCATCGAGGGTTGCGTTGGTTTGCCTCAAGATGCATCGAGGGTTGCGTCGGTTCACCTTAAGATGCATTGAGGGTTGCGTTGGTTTGTCTCAAGATGCATTGAGGGTTGCGTTGGTTTGCCTCAAGATGCATTGAGGGTTGCGTTGATTTGCCTCAAGATGCATTGAGGGTTGCGTTGGTTTGCCTTAAGATGTATTGAGGGTGACGTCGGTTCACCTCAAGATGCATTTAGGGTGGCGTCGGTTCACCTCAAGATGCATTGAGGGTTGCGTTGGTTTGCCTCAAGATGCATTGAGGGTTGCGTTGGTTTGCCTCAAGATGTATTGAGGGTGGCGTCGGTTCACCTCAAGATGCATTGAGGGTGGCGTCGGTTCACCTCAAGATGCATTGAGGGTTGCGTTGGTTTGCCTCAAGATGCATTGAGGGTGGCGTTGGTTTGCCTCAAGATGCATTGAGGGTTGCGTTGGTTTGCCTCAAGATGCATTGAGGGTTGCGTTGGTATGCCTCAAGATGCATTGAGGGTTGCGTTGGTTTGCCTCAAGATGTATTGAGGGTGGCGTCGGTTCACCTCAAGATGCATTGAGGGTTGCGTTGGTTTGCCTCAAGATGCATTGAGGGTTGCGTTGGTTTGCCTCAAGATGCATTGAGGGTTGCGTTGGTTTGCCTCGAGATGCATTGAGGGTTGCGTTGGTTCGCCTCAAGATGCATTGAGGGTTGCGTTGGTTTGCCTCAAGATGCATTGAGGGTTGCGTTGGTTTGCCTCAAGATTCATTGAGGGTTGCGTTGGTTTGCCTCAAGATGTATTGAGGGTGGCGTCGGTTCACCTCAAGATGCATTGAGGGTTGCGTTGGTTTGCCTCAAGATGCATTGAGGGTTGCGTTGATTTGCCTCAAGATGCATTGAGGGTTGCGTTGGTTTGCCTTAAGATGTATTGAGGGTGGCGTCGGTTCACCTCAAGATGCATTGAGGGTGGCGTCGGTTCACCTCAAGATGCATTGAGGGTTGCGTTGGTTTGCCTCAAGATGCATTAAGGGTTGCGTTGGTTTGCCTCGAGATGCATTGAGGGTTGCGTTGGTTCGCCTCAAGATGCATTGAGGGTTGCGTCGGTTTGCCTTAAGATGTATTGAGGGTGGCGTCGGTTCACCTCAAGATGCATTGAGGGTTGCGTTGGTTTGCCTCAAGATGCATTGAGGGTTGCGTTGGTTTGCCTCGAGATGCATTGGGGGTTGCGTTGGTTCGCCTCAAGATGCATTGAGGGTTGCGTTGGTTTGCCTTAAGATGTATTGAGGGTGGCGTCGGTTCACCTCAAGATGCATTGAGGGTTGCGTTGGTTTGCCTCAAGATGCATTGAGGGTTGCGTTGGTTTGCCTCAAGATGTATTGAGGGTGGCGTTGGTTCACCTCAAGAAGCATTGAGGGTTGCGTTGGTTTGCCTCAAGATGTATCGAGGGTGGCGTCGGTTCACCTCAAGATGCATTGAGGGTTGCGTTGGTTTGCCTTAAGATGTATTGAGGGTGGCGTCGGTTCACCTCAAGATGCATTGAGGGTTGCGTTGGTTTGCCTCAAGATGCATTGAGGGTTGCGTTGGTTTGCCTCAAGATGTATTGAGGGTGGCGTTGGTTCACCTCAAGAAGCATTGAGGGTTGCGTTGGTTTGCCTCAAGATGTATCGAGGGTGGCGTCGGTTCACCTCAAGATGCATTGAGGGTTGCGTTGGTTTGCCTTAAGATGTATTGAGGGTGGCGTCGGTTCACCTCAAGATGCATTGAAGGTGGCGTCGGTTCACCTCAAGATGCATTGAGGGTTGCGTTGGTTTGCCTCAAGATTCATTGAGGGTTGCGTTGGTTTGCCTCAAGATGTATTGAGGGTGGCGTCGGTTCACCTCAAGATGCATTGAGGGTTGCGTTGGTTTGCCTCAAGATGTATTGAGGGTGGCGTCGGTTCACCTCAAGATGCATTGAGGGTTGCGTTGGTTCGCCTTAAGATGTATTGAGGGTGGCGTCGGTTCACCTCAAGATGCATTGAGGGTTGCGTTGGTTTGCCTTGAGATGCATTGAGGGTTGCGTTGGTTTGCCTTAAGATGTATTGAGGGTGGCGTCGGTTCACCTCAAGATGCATTGAGGGTTGCGTTGGTTTGCCCCAAGATGCATTGAGGGTTGCGTTGGTTTGCCTCAAGATGCATTGAGGGTTGCGTTGGTTTGCCTCAAGATGCATTGAGGGTTGCGTTGGTTTGCCTCAAGATGCATTGAGGGTTGCGTTGGTTTGCCTCAAGATGCATTGAGGGTTGCGTTGGTTTGCCTCAGGATGCATTGAGGGTTGTGTTGGTTTGCCTCAAGATGCATTGAGGGTTGCGTTGGTTTGCCTCAAGATGCATTGAGGGTTGCGTTGGTTTGCCTCAATATGCATTGAGGGTGGCGTTGGTTTGCCTCAAGATGCTTCGGGGGTTGCGTTGGTTTCCCTCAAGATGTATTGACGGTGGCGTCGGTTCACCTCAAGATGCATTGAGGGTTGCGTTGGTTTGCCTCAAGATGCATTGAGGGTTGCGTTGTTTTGCCTCAAGATGCATTGAGGGTTGCGTTGGTTTGCGTCAAGATGCGTTGAGGGTTGCGTTGGTTTGCCTCGAGATGCATTGAGGGTTGCGTTGGTTTGCCTCAAGATGCATTGAGGGTGGCGTCGGTTCGCCTCAAGATGCATTGAGGGTTGCGTTGGTTTGCCTCAAGATGCATTGAGGGTTGCGTTGGTTTGCCTCAAGATGCATTGAGGGTTGCGTTGGTTTGCGTCATGATGCGTCGAGGGTTGCGTTGGTTTGCCTCGAGATGCAATTGAGGGTTGCGTTGGTTTGCCTCAAGATGCATTGAGGGTGGCGTAGGTTCGCCTCAAGATGCATTGAGGGTTGCGTTGGTTTGCCTCAAGAGGCATTGAAGATTGCGTTGGTTTGCCTCGAGATGCATTGAGGGTTGCGTTGGTTTGCCTCAAGATGCATTGAGGGTGGTTTCGGTTTGCCTTAAGATGCATTGAGGGTTGCGTTGGTTTGCCTCAAGATGCATTGAGGGTGGCGTCGGTTTGCCTTAAGATGCATTGAGGGTTGCGTCGTTTTGCCTCAAGATGCGTCGAGGGTTGCGTTGGTTTGCTGGTTACAGATGGTGACTCCACTTCCTATCACTCCCATGTTGGAAACGTGTTCCAATTCACCTGCCACGATCTTTAGAATCATTGGCCGTGCGCAGATGAGCGGTGATAAAAAGAAACCAACTTCACGTTCAGGTCGGCTCAGCTGATAACAGCCATCATCAAGTTAGTCAGCCTACCGGACGTTTCCACAGAACAACACAAGATAGAGCAGCGATCTTCGGTTCTCAGGAAATGGAACGTGTTTTGGAATGAGTGAAGTCATCATCTCCCTGCGGCAAACCGACGCAACCCTCGATGCATGTGGAACTTGTTTTAAGGCGGCCCCAGCCTCCATAGTGCGAACCTCACCGCCAGAGAGACTCCACGGACGAGGATGATCATGAGTTGAGATGAGTGAGAGACACACAATCAATAGACACATGATCTGATTCGTCGGGATTGCCAATGAGTCGATAAGTTACATGGTAACAGAGATTGAGAGATTAATTGTATGTAACAGTAACAGTCGATATTCCTGGCATCAAATCTCACCTGGCCACTCACCGTTACATGCAACCTACTTGCTACATGCCGTGAGTGTTCAACACGGCTCAACGTGGTCCTGAGAGACCCTCTCTGAGTGGTGTGGAGCAGTTCCACTACGATCGTTCATACGTCGTGATGACACTGACAATGTCACGCTGTGGGCAAGAATTCTTGATGAAGTTGGATGAGCGAAGCTAAGACTCAACATCACCAAACTCGAAAAAAATGTGTTCTCCCAGCTTTTCTTGTTGTTCGCACTCCACAAGTCAAACTAAATTCTAAAATCAGTTGAAACTTGGCATACACAAGTTTCCTGATCTAATTCGATACTGTATAGTTTTGAGGCACACTCAGTTGAACCACTTTTGAGAAAACTCATCTCAAAATTTTCAAAAGTCCGATAAGAAGACCCACGGGAAATGTCGTCAGAAACATTCTCTTCGAGATAATTCAAATTCTCAAGGAATTTCAATATAATGATTTTAAAATTCATTTCTGACTTCTGGTCGAATCGGATAAGTCGTCAAGATATATAATCTAAGTTTTCAATTCACTCGAAGCCATTAAGAAACCGATCAAATCCCATGAACAGCTGTCACCAGTTTGTTGGAAACGATTGAAACAAAGCCTTCTTCATCATGGAGATCGATCAGGAAACAGGATGGCAGTGACGTAATTGTTTTCATCTCAGGGTCTATATATATTTACTAGGAAAACGCGGGATGCGAGTTGTGAGATGAGCTTAGAAGTATGGAAATCTAGAATGAAAAATAACTTGTCAGCTCAATTTACATCTACGGATCTTGGATTACTTCAAACGCTTAAAAACCTTATTACTTGCATCTTGTTGATATTTATAGTGCTGCAACCTGTCGCATATACACTTTGCAAATCCAATTGATCAAAATATTCAATAAAATGTTCACTTTTATTGCGTTTTCTTTGTTATTTCTCATTCGATTGTTGTAAAAATCTCTGAAAAGGTGTATAATAATATTTTTCATATTCTGTGAGAATTTGAGAGCTTTTGAAAGATTCTTGTTTTTCAAGTATTTTTCCCCCGGGTTATTCTCATGAGGATTTTCCAAACTTTCCGATTATTTTCCGGAAAAACCTTCCAAACGATTCCTCTGAATAACAATCCCAACCCATTCTGGTATGACACCAACGTTCAGAAAAAGTTTCAAGTTGATTGATTCATTTCTCTGACCTGTATGCCGCGTGCATGATTACAAAAAAAAAAAAAAAAAATTCGAAGCTCCTTTTTATTTCAGGGTGTGAAATGGGAATCTTCGCTACGCTCATCTAACTAGGAAAACGCGGGATGCGCGTTGTGAGATGAGCTTAGAAGTATGGAAATCTAGAATGGAAAATAACTTGTCAGCTCAATATACATCTACGGATCTTGGATTACTTCAAACGCTTAAAAACCTTACTTGCATCTTGTTGCTATTTATAGTGCTGCAACCTGTCGCATATACACTTTGCAAATCCAATTGATCAAAATATTCAATAATATGTCCACTTTTATTGCGTTTTCTTTGTTATTTCTCATTCGATTGTTGCAAAAATCTCTGAAAAGGTGTTTATTAGTATTATTTATATTCGGTGAGAATTTGAGAGCTTTTGAAAAATTCTTGTTTTTCAAGTATTTTTCCTCCGGGTTATTCTTACGAGGATATTTCAAACTTTCCGATTTTTTTCCGGAAAAACCGTCGGACCGATTTTTCTGAAGAACAATCTCAACCTATTCTGGTATAACACCAAGGTTCAGAAAAAGTTTCAAGTTGATTGATTCATCTCTCTGACCTGTATGCCGCGTACATAATTACAAAAAAACTAACATGAAAACGGAGCCCATTTTTTTTCAGGGTGTGAAATGGAAAGCTTCGCTACGCTCATCTAATTTTAGGAGAGCGTAGCGAAGCTTCCCATTTCACACCCTGAGAAAAATGGGCTTCGTTTTTATGTATGTTTTTTTTTTTTGTAATTATGTACGCGGCATACAGGTCAGAGAAATGAATCAATCAACTTGAAACTTTTTCTGAACGTTGGTGTTATACCAGAATAGGTCAAGATTGTTATTCAGAGGAATCAGTAGGAAGATTTTTCCGGAAAATAATCGGAAAGTTTGGAAAATCCTCATAAGAATAACCCGGAGGAAAAATACTTGAAGAACAAGAATTTTACAAACGCTCTAAAATTCTCACATAATATGAAAAATACTATTATACACCTTTTCAGAGATTTTTACAACAATCGAATGAGAAATAATGAAGAAAACGCAATAAACGTGTACATTTTATTGAATATTTGGATCAATTAGTTTTGCAAAGTGTTTATGCGACAGGTTGCAGGTTACTATAAATATCAACAAGTTGCAGGTGAGGTTTTTGAACGTATGAAGTAAGTCAAGATTTGTAGATGTAAATTGAGCTGACAAGTTATTTTTCATTCTAGATTGCCATACTTCTAAGATCATCTCACAACGCGCATCCCGCGTTTTCCTAGTTAGATGAGCGTAGCGAAGATTCCCATTTCACACCCTGAAATAAAAAGGAGCTTCGAATTTTTTTTTTTTTTTTTTTTTGTAATCATGCACGCGGCATACAGGTCAGAGAAATGAATCAATCAACTTGAAACTTTTTCTGAACGTTGGTGTCATACCAGAATGGGTTGGGATTGTTATTCAGAGGAATCGTTTGGAAGGTTTTTCCGGAAAATAATCGGAAAGTTTGGAAAATCCTCATGAGAATAACCCGGGGGAAAAATACTTGAAAAACAAGAATCTTTCAAAAGCTCTCAAATTCTCACAGAATATGAAAAATATTATTATACACCTTTTCAGAGATTTTTTCAACAATCGAATAAGAAATGATGAAGAAAACGCAATAAACATGTACATTAATTGAATATTTGAATCAATTGGTTTTGCAAAGTGTATATGCGACAGGTTGCAGGTTACTATGAATATCAACAAGTTGCAGGTGAGGTTTTCAAGCGTTTGAAGTATACCAAGGTCCGTAGATGTAAATTGAGCTGACAAGTTATTTTTCATTCCAGATTGCCATACTTCTAAGCTCATCTCACAACGCGCATCCCGCGTTTTCCTAGTATAAATTAACTAATCCAAAGATATGTTGATATTATGTTCTAGCTCATCCATCACATGAAGCGTTTACTTGATCAAATATTCTCATGGAAGAATCAAAAGAAACCGACAAGCGTCTGGTATTTTCTTTGAAGAGAGTTCCTCTCTCCGACCGTGGATTGCATATTACACCAGGCTGTGCTGATAACGTCCGTGTTGCTTGGTCTTCCTCCGAGCTCAACTATTGGAGGAGGGTCCGGACCGTCGTCCAATCTGATGCATGGATACACGAACAGTCTCAACATCTTCATCGCGTCAGAAGCATCAACACGCTGCAATCATACATGCACACACACATTATCCATGGATCGTTACTCCAGTCTCGTGTTGCTTGGTCTTCCTCCGAGCTCAACTATTGGAGGAGAGTCCGGACCGTCGTCCAATCCGATGCATGGATACACGAACAGTCTCAACATCTTCATCGCGTCAGAAGCATCAGCACGCTGCAATCATACATGCACACACACACATTATCCATGGATCGTTACTCCAGTCTCGTGTTGCTTGGTCTTCCTCCGAGCTCAACTATTGGAGGAGAGTCCGGACCGTCGTCCAATCCGATGCATGGAAACACAAAACAGTCTCAACATATTCATCGCGTCAGAAGCATCAACACGCTGCAATCATACATGCACACACACATTATCCATGGATCGTTACTCCAGTCTCGTGTTGCTTGGTCTTCCTCCGAGCTCAACTATTGGAGGAGAGTCCGGACCGTCATCCAATCCGATGCATAGAAACACAAACAGTCTCAACATCTTCATCGCGTCAGAAGCATCAACACGCTGCAATCATACATGCACACACACACTATCCATGGATCGTTACTCCAGTCTCGTGTTGCTTGGTCTTCCTCCGAGCTCAACTATTGGAGGAGAGTCCGGACCGTCATCCAATCCGATGCATGGAAACACAAACAGTCTCAACATCTTCATCGCGTCAGAAGCATCAACACGCTGCAATCATACATGCACACACACATTATCCATGGATCGTTACTCCAGTCTCTTGTTGCTTGGTCTTCCTCCGAGCTCAACTATTGGAGGAGAGTCCGGACCGTCATCCAATCCGATGCATGGAAACACAAACAGTCTCAACATCTTCATCTCATCAGAAGCATCAACACGCTGCAATCATACATGCACACACACACTATCCATGGATCGTTACTCCAGTCTCGTGTTGCTTGGTCTTCCTCCGAGCTCAACTATTGGAGGAGAGTCCGGACCGTCATCCAATCCGATGCATGGAAACACGAACAGTCTCAACATCTTCATCGCGTCAGAAGCATCAACACGCTGCAATCATACATGCACACACACACTATCCATGGATCGTTACTCCAGTCTCGTGTTGCTTGGTCTTCCTCCGAGCTCAACTATTGGAGGAGAGTCCGGACCGTCATCCAATCCGATGCATGGAAACACAAACAGTCCAACATCTTCATCTCGTCAGAAGCATCAACACGCTGCAATCATACATGCACACACACATTATCCATGGATCGTTACTCCAGTCTCGTGTTGCTTGGTCTTCCTCCGAGCTCAACTATTGGAGGAGAGTCCGGACCGTCATCCAATCCGATGCATGGAAACACAAACAGTCTCAACATCTTCATCGCGTCAGAAGCATCAACACGCTGCAATCATACATGCACACACACATTATCCATGGATCGTTACTCCAGTCTCGTGTTGCTTGGTCTTCCTCCGAGCTCAACTATTGGAGGAGAGTCCGGACCGTCGTCCAATCCGATGCATGGATACACAAACAGTCTCAACATCTTCATCGCGTCAGAAGCATCAACACGCTGCAATCATACATGCACACACACATTATCCATGGATCGTTACTCCAGTCTCGTGTTGCTTGGTCTTCCTCCGAGCTCAACTATTGGAGGAGAGTCCGGACCGTCATCCAATCCGATGCATGGAAACACAAACAGTCTCAACATCTTCATCGCGTCAGAAGCATCAACACGCTGCAATCATACATGCACACACACATTATCCATGGATCGTTACTCCAGTCTCGTGTTGCTTGGTCTTCCTCCGAGCTCAACTATTGGAGGAGAGTCCGGACCGTCATCCAATCCGATGCATGGAAACACAAACAGTCTCAACATCTTCATCGCGTCAGAAGCATCAACACGCTGCAATCATACATGCACACACACATTATCCATGGATCGTTACTCCAGTCTCGTGTTGCTTGGTCTTCCTCCGAGCTCAACTATTGGAGGAGAGTCCGGACCGTCATCCAATCCGATGCATGGAAACACAAACAGTCTCAACATCTTCATCGCGTCAGAAGCATCAACACGCTGCAATCATACATGCACACACACACTATCCATGGATCGTTACCCCAGTCTCGTGTTGCTTGGTCTTCCTCCGAGCTCAACTATTGGAGGAGAGTCCGGACCGTCATCCAATCCGATGCACGGATACACAAACAGTCTCAACATCTTCATCTCGTCAGAAGCATCAACACGCTGCAATCATACATGCACACACACACATTATCCATGGATCGTTACTCCAGTCTCGTGTTGCTTGGTCTTCCTCCGAGCTCAACTATTGGAGGAGAGTCCGGACCGTCATCCAATCCGATGCATGGAAACACAAACAGTCTCAACATCTTCATCTCGTCAGAAGCATCAACACGCTGCAATCATACATGCACACACACACATTATCCATGGATCGTTACTCCAGTCTCGTGTTGCTTGGTCTTCCTCCGAGCTCAACTATTGGAGGAGAGTCCGGACCGTCATCCAATCCGATGCATGGAAACACAAACAGTCTCAACATCTTCATCGCGTCAGAAGCATCAACACGCTGCAATCATACATGCACACACACACTATCCATGGATCGTTACTCCAGTCTCGTGTTGCTTGGTCTTCCTCCGAGCTCAACTATTGGAGGAGAGTCCGGACCGTCATCCAATCCGATGCATGGAAACACAAACAGTCTCAACATCTTCATCTCGTCAGAAGCATCAACACGCTGCAATCATACATGCACACACACATTATCCATGGATCGTTACTCCAGTCTCGTGTTGCTTGGTCTTCCTCCGAGCTCAACTATTGGAGGAGAGTCCGGACCGTCATCCAATCCGATGCATGGAAACACAAACAGTCTCAACATCTTCATCTCGTCAGAAGCATCAACACGCTGCAATCATACATGCACACACACACTATCCATGGATCGTTACTCCAGTCTCGTGTTGCTTGGTCTTCCTCCGAGCTCAACTATTGGAGGAGAGTCCGGACCGTCATCCAATCCGATGCATGGATACACAAACAGTCTCAACATCTTCATCGCGTCAGAAGCATCAACACGCTGCAATCATACATGCACACACACATTATCCATGGATCGTTACTCCAGTCTCGTGTTGCTTGGTCTTCCTCCGAGCTCAACTATTGGAGGAGAGTCCGGACCGTCATCCAATCCGATGCATGGAAACACAAACAGTCTCAACATCTTCATCGCGTCAGAAGCATCAACACGCTGCAATCATACATGCACACACACATTATCCATGGATCGTTACTCCAGTCTCGTGTTGCTTGGTCTTCCTCCGAGCTCAACTATTGGAGGAGAGTCCGGACCGTCATCCAATCCGATGCATGGAAACACAAACAGTCTCAACATCTTCATCGCGTCAGAAGCATCAACACGCTGCAATCATACATGCACACACACACACACTATCCATGGATCGTTACTCCAGTCTCGTGTTGCTTGGTCTTCCTCGGAGCTCAACTATTGGAGGAGAGTCCGGACCCTCATCCAATCCGATGCATGGAAACACAAACAGTCTCAACATCTTCATCGCGTCAGAAGCATCAACACGCTGCAATCATACATGCACACACACATTATCCATGGATCGTTACTCCAGTCTCGTGTTGCTTGGTCTTCCTCCGAGCTCAACTATTGGAGGAGAGTCCGGACCGTCATCCAATCCGATGCATGGAAACACAAACATTCTCAACATCTTCATCTCGTCAGAAGCATCAACACGCTGCAATCATACATGCACACACACACTATCCATGGATCGTTACTCCAGTCTCGTGTTGCTTGGTCTTCCTCCGAGCTCAACTATTGGAGGAGAGTCCGGACCGTCATCCAATCCGATGCATGGAAACACAAACAGTCTCAACATCTTCATCTCGTCAGAAGCATCAACACGCTGCAATCATACATGCACACACACATTATCCATGGATCGTTACTCCAGTCTCGTGTTGCTTGGTCTTCCTCCGAGCTCAACTATTGGAGGAGAGTCCGGACCGTCATCCAATCCGATGCATGGAAACACAAACAGTCTCAACATCTTCATCTCGTCAGAAGCATCAACACGCTGCAATCATACATGCACACACACACTATCCATGGATCGTTACTCCAGTCTCGTGTTGCTTGGTCTTCCTCCGAGCTCAACTATTGGAGGAGAGTCCGGACCGTCATCCAATCCGATGCACGGATACACAAACAGTCTCAACATCTTCATCGCGTCAGAAGCATCAACACGCTGCAATCATACATGCACACACACATTATCCATGGATCGGTACTCCAGTCTCGTGTTGCTTGGTCTTCCTCTGAGCTCAACTATTGGAGGAGAGTCCGGACCGTCATCCAATCCGATGCACGGATACACAAACAGTCTCAACATCTTCATCGCGTCAGAAGCATCAACACGCTGCAATCATACATGCACACACACATTATCCATGGATCGTTACTCCAGTATCGTGTTGCTTGGTCTTCCTCCGAGCTCAACTATTGGAGGAAAGTCCGGACCGTCATCCAATCCGATGCACGGATACACAAACAGTCTCAACATCTTCATCGCGTCAGAAGCATCAACACGCTGCAATCATACATGCACACACTCATTATCCATGGATCGTTACCCCAGTCTCTTGTTGCTTGGTCTTCCTCCGAGCTCAACTATTGGAGGAGAGTCCGGACCGTCATCCAATTCGATGCATGGAAACACAAACAGTCTCAACATCTTCATCGCGTCAGAAGCATCAACACGCTGCAATCATACATAAACACACACACATTATCCATGGATCGTTACTCCAGTCTCGTGTTGCTTGGTCTTCCGCCGTGCTCAACTATTGGAGGAGAGTCCGGACCGTCATCCAATCCGATGCATGGAAACACGAACAGTCTCAACATCTTCATCGCGTCAGAAGCATCAACACGCTGCAATCATACATGCACACACACATTATCCATGGATCGTTACTCCAGTCTCGTGTTGCTTGGTCTTCCTCCGAGCTCAACTATTGGAGGAGAGTCCGGACCGTCATCCAATCCGATGCATGGAAACACAAACAGTCTCAACATCTTCATCGCGTCAGAAGCATCAACACGCTGCAATCATACATGCACACACACTATCCATGGATCGTTACTCCAGTCTCGTGTTGCTTGGTCTTCCTCCGAGCTCAACTATTGGAGGAGAGTCCGGACCGTCATCCAATCCGATGCATGGATACACAAACAGTCTCAACATCTTCATCGCGTCAGAAGCATCAACACGCTGCAATCATACATGCACACACACATTATCCATGGATCGTTACTCCAGTCTCGTGTTGCTTGGTCTTCCTCCGAGCTCAACTATTGGAGGAGAGTCTGGACCGTCATCCAATCCGATGCATGGATACACAAACAGTCTCAACATCTTCATCGCGTCAGAAGCATCAACACGCTGCAATCATACATGCACACACACATTATCCATGGATCGTTACTCCAGTCTCGTGTTGCTTGGTCTTCCTCCGAGCTCAACTATTGGAGGAGAGTCCGGACCGTCATCCAATCCGATGCATGGAAACACAAACAGTCTCAACATCTTCATCGCGTCAGAAGCATCAACACGCTGCAATCATACATGCACACACACATTATCCATGGATCGTTACTCCAGTCTCGTGTTGCTTGGTCTTCCTCCGAGCTCAACTATTGGAGGAGAGTCCGGACCGTCGTCCAATCCGATGCATGGAAACACGAACAGTCTCAACATCTTCATCTCGTCAGAAGCATCAACACGCTGCAATCATACATGCACACACACACTATCCATGGATCGTTACTCCAGTCTCGTGTTGCTTGGTCTTCCTCCGAGCTCAACTATTGGAGGAGAGTCCGGACCGTCATCCAATCCGATGCATGGATACACAAACAGTCTCAACATCTTCATCGCGTCAGAAGCATCAACACGCTGCAATCATACATGCACACACACATTATCCATGGATCGTTACTCCAGTCTCGTGTTGCTTGGTCTTCCTCCGAGCTCAACTATTGGAGGAGAGTCCGGACCGTCATCCATTCCGATGCATGGAAACACAAACAGTCTCAACATCTTCATCGCGTCAGAAGCATCAACACGCTGCAATCATACATGCACACACACATTATCCATGGATCGTTACTCCAGTCTCGTGTTGCTTGGTCTTCCTCCGAGCTCAACTATTGGAGGAGAGTCCGGACCGTCATCCAATCCGATGCATGGATACACAAACAGTCTCAACATCTTCATCTCGTCAGAAGCATCAACACGCTGCAATCATACATGCACACACACATTATCCATGGATCGTTACTCCAGTCTCGTGTTGCTTGGTCTTCCTCCGTGCTCAACTATTGGAGGAGAGTCCGGACCGTCGTCCAATCCGATGCATGGAAACACAAACAGTCTCAACATCTTCATCGCGTCAGAAGCATCAACACGCTGCAATCATACATGCACACACACACTATCCATGGATCGTTACTCCAGTCTCGTGTTGCTTGGTCTTCCTCCGAGCTCAACTATTGGAGGAGAGTCCGGACCGTCATCCAATCCGATGCATGGAAACACAAACAGTCTCAACATCTTCATCGCGTCAGAAGCATCAACACGCTGCAATCATACATGCACACACACATTATCCATGGATCGTTACTCCAGTCTCGTGTTGCTTGGTCTTCCCTTGAGCTCAACTATTGGAGGAGAGTCCGGACCGTCGTTCAATCCGATGCATGGAAACACAAACAGTCTCAACATCTTCATCGCGTCAGAAGCATCAACACGCTGCAATCCTACATGCACACACACATTATCCATGGATCGTTACTCCAGTCTCGTGTTGCTTGGTCTTCTCCGAGCTCAACTATTGGGGGGGGGTCCGGACCGTCATCCAATCCGATGCATGGATACACAAACAGTCTCAACATCTTCATCTCGTCAGAAGCATCAAGACGCTGCAATCATACATGCACACACACATTATCCATGGATAGTTACTCCAGTCTCGTGTTGCTTGGTCTTCCTCCGAGCTCAACTATTGGGGGAGAGTCCGGACCGTCATCCAATCCGATGCATGGAAACACAAACAGTCTCAACATCTTCATCGCGTCAGAAGCATCAACACGCTGCAATCATACATGCACACACACACTATCCATGGATCGTTACTCCAGTCTCGTGTTGCTTGGTATTCTCCGAGCTCAACTATTGGAGGAGAGTCCGGACCGTCATCCAATCCGATGCATGGATACACAAACAGTCCAAACATCTTCATCTCGTCAGAAGCATCAACACGCTGCAATCATACATGCACACACACACATTATCCATGGATCGTTACTCCAGTCTCGTGTTGCTTGGTCTTCCTCCGAGCTCAACTATTGGAGGAGAGTCCGGACCGTCATCCAATCCGATGCATGGAAACACAAACAGTCTCAACATCTTCATCGCGTCAGAAGCATCAACACGCTGCAATCATACATGCACACACACATTATCCATGGATCGTTACTCCAGTCTCGTGTTGCTTGGTCTTCCTCCGAGCTCAACTATTGGAGGAGAGTCCGGACCGTCATCCAATCCGATGCATGGATACACAAACAGTCTCAACATCTTCATCTCGTCAGAAGCATCAACACGCTGCAATCATACATAAACACACACACATTATCCATGGATCGTTACTCCAGTCTCGTGTTGCTTGGTCTTCCTCCGAGCTCAACTATTGGAGGAGAGTCCGGACCGTCATCCAATCCGATGCACGGAAACACAAACAGTCTCAACATCTTCATCTCGTCAGAAGCATCAACACGCTGCAATCATACATGCACACACACATTATCCATGGATAGTTACTCCAGTCTCGTGTTGCTTGGTCTTCCTCCGAGCTCACTATTGGAGGAGAGTCCGGACCGTCGTCCAATCCGATGCATGGAAACACAAACAGTCTCAACATCTTCATCGCGTCAGAAGCATCAACACGCTGCAATCATACATGCACACACACACATTATCCATGGATCGTTACTCCAGTCTCGTGTTGCTTGGTCTTCCTCCGAGCTCAACTATTGGAGGAGAGTCCGGACCGGCATCCAATCCGATGCACGGATAAACAAACAGTCTCAACATCTTCATCGCGTCAGAAGCATCAACACGCTGCAATCATACATGCACACACACATTATCCATGGATCGTTACTCCAGTCTCGTGTTGCTTGGTCTTCCTCCGAGCTCAACTATTGGAGGAGAGTCCGGACCGTCATCCAATCCGATGCATGGATACACAAACAGTCTCAAAATCTTCATCGCGTCAGAAGCATCAACACGCTGCAATCATACATGCACACACACTATCCATGGATCGTTACTCCAGTCTCGTGTTGCTTGGTCTTCCTCCGAGCTCAACTATTGGAGGAGAGTCCGGACCGTCATCCAATCCGATGCATGGAAACACAAAACAGTCTCAACATCTTCATCGCGTCAGAAGCATCAACACGCTGCAATCATACATGCACACACACACATTATCCATGGATCGTTACTCCAGTCTCGTGTTGCTTGGTCTTCCTCCGAGCTCAACTATTGGAGGAGAGTCCGGACCGTCATCCAATCCGATGCATGGAAACACAAACAGTCCAACATCTTCATCGCGTCAGAAGCATCAACACGCTGCAATCATACATGCACACACACACATTATCCATGGATCGTTACTCCAGTCTCGTGTTGCTTGGTCTTCCTCCGAGCTCAACTATTGGAGGAGAGTCCGGACCGTCATCCAATCCGATGCATGGAAACACAAACAGTCTCAACATCTTCATCTCGTCAGAAGCATCAACACGCTGCAATCATACATGCACACACACACTATCCATGGATCGTTACTCCAGTCTCGTGTTGCTTGGTCTTCCTCCGAGCTCAACTATTGGAGGAGATTCCGGACCGTCGTCCAATCCGATGCATGGATACACAAACAGTCTCAACATCTTCATCGCGTCAGAAGCATCAACACGCTGCAATCATACATGCACACACACATTATCCATGGATCGTTACTCCAGTCTCGTGTTGCTTGGTCTTCCTCCGAGCTCAACTATTGGAGGAGAGTCCGGACCGTCATCCAATCCGATGCATGGATACACAAACAGTCTCAACATCTTCATCGCGTCAGAAGCATCAACACGCTGCAATCATACATGCACACACACATTATCCATGGATCGTTACTTCAGTCTCGTGTTGCTTGGTCTTCCTCCGAGCTCAACTATTGGAGGAGAGTCCGGACCGTCGTCCAATCCGATGCATGGAAACACAAACAGTCTCAACATCTTCATCGCGTCAGAAGCATCAACACGCTGCAATCATACATGCACACACACACTATCCATGGATCGTTACTCCAGTCTCGTGTTGCTTGGTCTTCCTCCGAGCTCAACTATTGGAGGAGAGTCCGGACCGTCGTCCAATCCGATGCATGGATACACAAACAGTCTCAACATCTTCATCGCGTCAGAAGCATCAACACGCTGCAATCATACATGCACACACACACTATCCATGGATCGTTACTCCAGTCTCGTGTTGCTTGGTCTTCCTCCGAGCTCAACTATTGGAGGAGAGTCCGGACCGTCGTCCAATCCGATGCATGGATACACAAACAGTCTCAACATCTTCATCGCGTCAGAAGCATCAACACGCTGCAATCATACATGCACACACACATTATCCATGGATCGTTACTCCAGTCTCGTGTTGCTTGGTCTTCCTCCGAGCTCAACTATTGGAGGAGAGTACGGACCGTCATCCAATCCGATGCATGGATACACAAACAGTCTCAACATCTTCATCTCGTCAGAAGCATCAACACGCTGCAATCATACATGCACACACACACATTATCCATGGATCGTTACTTCAGTCTCTTGTTGCTTGGTCTTCCTCCGAGCTCAACTATTGGGGGAGAGTCCGGACCGTCATCCAATCCGATGCATGGATACACAAACAGTCTCAACATCTTCATCTCGTCAGAAGCATCAACACGCTGCAATCATACATGCACACACACACAATCCATGGATCGTTACTCCAGTCTCGTGTTGCTTGGTCTTCCTCCGAGCTCAACTATCGGAGGAGAGTCCGGACCGTCATCCAATCCGATGCACGGATACACAAACAGTCTCAACATCTTCATCGCGTCAGAAGCATCAAGACGCTGCAATCATACATGCACACACACATTATCCATGGATCGTTACTCCAGTCTCGTGTTGCTTGGTCTTCCTCCGAGCTCAACTATTGGAGGAGAGTCCGGACCGTCATCCAATCCGATGCACGGATACACAAACAGTCTCAACATCTTCATCGCGTCAGAAGCATCAACACGCTGCAATCATACATGCACACACACACATTATCCATGGATCGTTACTCCAGTCTCGTGTTGCTTGGTCTTCCTCCGAGCTCAACTATTGGAGGAGAGTCCGGACCGGCATCCAATCCGATGCACGGATAAACAAACAGTCTCAACATCTTCATCGCGTCAGAAGCATCAACACGCTGCAATCATACATGCACACACACATTATCCATGGATCGTTACTCCAGTCTCGTGTTGCTTGGTCTTCCTCCGAGCTCAACTATTGGAGGAGAGTCCGGACCGTCATCCAATCCGATGCATGGATACACAAACAGTCTCAACATCTTCATCGCGTCAGAAGCATCAACACGCTGCAATCATACATGCACACACACTATCCATGGATCGTTACTCCAGTCTCGTGTTGCTTGGTCTTCCTCCGAGCTCAACTATTGGAGGAGAGTCCGGACCGTCATCCAATCCGATGCATGGAAACACAAAACAGTCTCAACATCTTCATCGCGTCAGAAGCATCAACACGCTGCAATCATACATGCACACACACACATTATCCATGGATCGTTACTCCAGTCTCGTGTTGCTTGGTCTTCCTCCGAGCTCAACTATTGGAGGAGAGTCCGGACCGTCATCCAATCCGATGCATGGAAACACAAACAGTCCAACATCTTCATCGCGTCAGAAGCATCAACACGCTGCAATCATACATGCACACACACACATTATCCATGGATCGTTACTCCAGTCTCGTGTTGCTTGGTCTTCCTCCGAGCTCAACTATTGGAGGAGAGTCCGGACCGTCATCCAATCCGATGCATGGAAACACAAACAGTCTCAACATCTTCATCTCGTCAGAAGCATCAACACGCTGCAATCATACATGCACACACACACTATCCATGGATCGTTACTCCAGTCTCGTGTTGCTTGGTCTTCCTCCGAGCTCAACTATTGGAGGAGATTCCGGACCGTCGTCCAATCCGATGCATGGATACACAAACAGTCTCAACATCTTCATCGCGTCAGAAGCATCAACACGCTGCAATCATACATGCACACACACATTATCCATGGATCGTTACTCCAGTCTCGTGTTGCTTGGTCTTCCTCCGAGCTCAACTATTGGAGGAGAGTCCGGACCGTCATCCAATCCGATGCATGGATACACAAACAGTCTCAACATCTTCATCGCGTCAGAAGCATCAACACGCTGCAATCATACATGCACACACACATTATCCATGGATCGTTACTTCAGTCTCGTGTTGCTTGGTCTTCCTCCGAGCTCAACTATTGGAGGAGAGTCCGGACCGTCGTCCAATCCGATGCATGGAAACACAAACAGTCTCAACATCTTCATCGCGTCAGAAGCATCAACACGCTGCAATCATACATGCACACACACACTATCCATGGATCGTTACTCCAGTCTCGTGTTGCTTGGTCTTCCTCCGAGCTCAACTATTGGAGGAGAGTCCGGACCGTCGTCCAATCCGATGCATGGATACACAAACAGTCTCAACATCTTCATCGCGTCAGAAGCATCAACACGCTGCAATCATACATGCACACAAACACTATCCATGGATCGTTACTCCAGTCTCGTGTTGCTTGGTCTTCCTCCGAGATCAACTATTGGAGGAGAGTCCGGACCGTCGTCCAATCCGATGCATGGATACACAAACAGTCTCAACATCTTCATCGCGTCAGAAGCATCAACACGCTGCAATCATACATGCACACACACATTATCCATGGATCGTTACTCCAGTCTCGTGTTGCTTGGTCTTCCTCCGAGCTCAACTATTGGAGGAGAGTCCGGACCGTCATCCAATCCGATGCATGGATACACAAACAGTCTCAACATCTTCATCTCGTCAGAAGCATCAACACGCTGCAATCATACATGCACACACACACATTATCCATGGATCGTTACTTCAGTCTCTTGTTGCTTGGTCTTCCTCCGAGCTCAACTATTGGGGGAGAGTCCGGACCGCCATCCAATCCGATGCATGGATACACAAACAGTCTCAACATCTTCATCTCGTCAGAAGCATCAACACGCTGCAATCATACATGCACACACACACAATCCATGGATCGTTACTCCAGTCTCGTGTTGCTTGGTCTTCCTCCGAGCTCAACTATCGGAGGAGAGTCCGGACCGTCATCCAATCCGATGCACGGATACACAAACAGTCTCAACATCTTCATCGCGTCAGAAGCATCAACACGCTGCAATCATACATGCACACACACATTATCCATGGATCGTTACTCCAGTCTCGTGTTGCTTGGTCTTCCTCCGAGCTCAACTATTGGAGGAGAGTCCGGACCGTCATCCAATCCGATGCACGGATACACAAACAGTCTCAACATCTTCATCGCGTCAGAAGCATCAACACGCTGCAATCATACATGCACACACACATTATCCATGGATCGTTACTCCAGTCTCGTGTTGCTTGGTCTTCCTCCGAGCTCAACTATTGGAGGAGAGTCCGGACCGTCATCCAATCCGATGCATGGAAACACAAACAGTCTCAACATCTTCATCTCGTCAGAAGCATCAACACGCTGCAATCATACATGCACACACACATTATCCATGGATCGTTACTCCAGTCTTGTGTTGCTTGGTCTTCCTCCGAGCTCAACTATTGGAGGAGAGTCCGGACCGTCATCCAATCCGATGCATGGAAACACAAACAGTCTCAACATCTTCATCGCGTCAGAAGCATCAACACGCTGCAATCATACATGCACACACACACATTATCCATGGATCGTTACTCCAGTCTCGTGTTGCTTGGTCTTCCTCCGAGCTCAACTATTGGAGGAGAGTCCGGACCGTCATCCAATCCGATGCATGGAAACACAAAACAGTCTCAACATCTTCATCTCGTCACAAGCATCAACACGCTGCAATCATACATGCACACACACACACTATCCATGGATCGTTACTCCAGTCTCGTGTTGCTTGGTCTTCCTCCGAGCTCAA
The DNA here is from genome assembly GCA_964007535.1 of Brachyptera risi. NCBI lineage: Eukaryota > Metazoa > Arthropoda > Insecta > Plecoptera > Taeniopterygidae > Brachyptera > Brachyptera risi. The sequence continues at coordinate 79,255 of CAXFZR010000064.1, read as the reverse complement.
CTATCGGAGGAGAGTCCGGACCGTCGTCCAATCCGATGCATGGATACACAAACAGTCTCAACATCTTCATCGCGTCAGAAGCATCAACACGCTGCAATCATACATGCACACACACATTATCCATGGATCGTTACTCCAGTCTCGTGTTGCTTGGTCTTCCTCCGAGCTCAACTATTGGGGGAGAGTCCGGACCGTCATCCAATCCGATGCATGGAAACACAAACAGTCTCAACATCTTCATCGCGTCAGAAGCATCAACACGCTGCAATCATACATGCACACACACATTATCCATGGATAGTTACTCCAGTCTCGTGTTGCTTGGTCTTCCTCCGAGCTCAACTATTGGAGGAGAGTCCGGACCGTCATCCAATCCGATGCATGGAAACACAAACAGTCTCAACATCTTCAGCGCGTCAGAAGCATCAACACGCTGCAATCATACATGCACACACACACTATCCATGGATCGTTACTCCAGTCTCGTGTTGCTTGGTCTTCCTCCGAGCTCAACTATTGGAGGAGAGTCCGGACCGTCGTCCAATCCGATGCATGGATACACAAACAGTCTCAACATCTTCATCGCGTCAGAAGCATCAACACGCTGCAATCATACATGCACACACACATTATCCATGGATCGTTACTCCAGTCTCGTGTTGCTTGGTCTTCCTCCGAGCTCAACTATTGGAGGAGAGTCCGGACCGTCATCCAATCCGATGCATGGATACACAAACAGTCTCAACATCTTCATCGCGTCAGAACCATCAACACGCTGCAATCATACATGCACACACACATTATCCATGGATCGTTACTCCAGTCTCGTGTTGCTTGGTCTTCTCCGAGCTCAACTATTGGAGGAGAGTCCGGACCGTCGTCCAATCCGATGCATGGATACACAAACAGTCTCAACATCTTCATCGCGTCAGTAGCATCAACACGCTGCAATCATACATGCACACACACATTATCCATGGATCGTTACTCCAGTCTCGTGTTGCTTGGTCTTCCTCCGAGCTCAACTATTGGAGGAGAGTCCGGACCGTCATCCAATCCGATGCATGGATACACAAACAGTCTCAACATCTTCATCTCGTCAGGAGCATCAACACGCTGCAATCATACATGCACACACACGTTATCCATGGATCGTTACTCCAGTCTCGTGTTGCTTGGTCTTCCTCCGAGCTCAACTATTGGAGGAGAGTCCGGACCGTCGTCCAATCCGATGCATGGATACACAAACAGTCTCAACATCTTCATCGCGTCAGAAGCATCAACACGCTGCAATCATACATGCACACACACATTATCCATGGATCGTTACTCCAGTCTCGTGTTGCTTGGTCTTCCTCCGAGCTCAACTATTGGAGGAGAGTCCGGACCGTCGTCCAATCCGATGCATGGATACACAAACAGTCTCAACATCTTCATCGCGTCAGAAGCATCAACACGCTGCAATCATACATGCACACACACACTATCCATGGATCGTTACTCCAGTCTCGTGTTGCTTGGTCTTCCTCCGAGCTCAACTATTGGAGGAGAGTCCGGACCGTCGTCCAATCCGATGCATGGATACACAAACAGTCTCAACATCTTCATCGCGTCAGAACCATCAACACGCTGCAATCATACATGCACACACACATTATCCATGGATCGTTACTCCAGTCTCGTGTTGCTTGGTCTTCTCCGAGCTCAACTATTGGAGGAGAGTCCGGACCGTCGTCCAATCCGATGCATGGATACACAAACAGTCTCAACATCTTCATCGCGTCAGAAGCATCAACACGCTGCAATCATACATGCACACACACATTATCCATGGATCGTTACTCCAGTCTCGTGTTGCTTGGTCTTCCTCCGAGCTCAACTATTGGAGGAGAGTCCGGACCGTCATCCAATCCGATGCATGGATACACAAACAGTCTCAACATCTTCATCGCGTCAGAAGCATCAACACGCTGCAATCATACATGCACACACACATTATCCATGGATCGTTACTCCAGTCTCGTGTTGCTTGGTCTTCCTCCGAGCTCAACTATTGGAGGAGAGTCCGGACCGTCATCCAATCCGATGCATGGATACACAAACAGTCTCAACATCTTCATCGCGTCAGAAGCATCAACACGCTGCAATCATACATGCACACACACACACTATCCATGGATCGTTACTCCAGTCTCGTGTTGCTTGGTCTTCCTCCGAGCTCAACTATTGGAGGAGAGTCCGGACCCTCATCCAATCCGATGCATGGAAACACGAACAGTCTCAACATCTTCATCTCGTCAGAAGCATCAACACGCTGCAATCATACATGTACACACACACTATCCATGGATCGTTACTCCAGTCTCGTGTTGCTTGGTCTTCCTCCGAGCTCAACTTTTGGAGGAGAGTCCGGACCGTCATCCAATCCGATGCATGGAAACACAAACAGTCTCAACATCTTCATCGCGTCAGAAGCATCAACACGCTGCAATCATACATGCACACACACACATTATCCATGGATCGTTACTCCAGTCTCGTGTTGCTTGGTCTTCCTCCGAGCTCAACTATTGGAGAAGAGTCCGGACCGTCATCCAATCCGATGCATGGAAACACAAACAGTCTCAACATCTTCATCGCGTCAGAAGCATCAACACGCTGCAATCATACATGCACACACACATTATCCATGGATCGTTACTCCAGTCTCGTGTTGCTTGGTCTTTCTCCGAGCTCAACTATTGGAGGAGAGTCCGGACTTTCATCCAATCCGATGCATGGAAACACAAACAGTCTCAACATCTTCATCGCGTCAGAAGCATCAACACGCTGCAATCATACATGCACACACACATTATCCATGGATCGTTACTACAGTCTCGTGTTGCTTGGTCTTCCTCCGAGCTCAACTATTGGAGGAGAGTCCGGACCGTCATGAAATCCGATGCATGGAAACACAAACAGTCTCAACATCTTCATCTCGTCAGAAGCATCAACACGCTGCAATCATACATGCACACACACATTATCCATGGATCGTTATACCAGTCTCGTGTTGCTTGGTCTTCCTCCGAGCTCAACTATTGGAGGAGAGTCCGGACCGTCATCCAATCCGATGCATGGATACACAAACAGTCTCAACATCTTCATCTCGTCAGAAGCATCAACACGCTGCAATCATACATGCACACACACACAATCCATGGATCGTTACTCCAGTCTCGTGTTGCTTGGTCTTCCTCCAAGCTCAACTATTGGAGGAGAGTCCGGACCGTCATCCAATCCGATGCATGGATACACAAACAGTCTCAACATCTTCATCTCGTCAGAAGCATCAACACGCTGCAATCATACATGCACACACACATTATCCATGGATCGTTACTCCAGTCTCGTGTTGCTTGGTCTTCCTCCGAGCTCAACTATTGGAGGAGAGTCCGGACCGTCATCCAATCCGATGCATGGATACACAAACAGTCTCAACATCTTCATCGCGTCAGAAGCATCAACACGCTGCAATCATACATGCACACACACATTATCCATGGATCGTTACTCCAGTCTCGTGTTGCTTGGTCTTCCTCCGAGCTCAACTATTGGAGGAGAGTCCGGACCGTCATCCAATCCGATGCACGGAAACACAAACAGTCTCAACATCTTCATCGCGTCAGAAGCATCAACACGCTGCAATCATCCATGCACACACACATTATCCATGGATCGTTACTCCAGTCTCGTGTTGCTTGGTCTTCCTCCGAGCTCAACTATTGGAGGAGAGTCCGGACCGTCATCCAATCCGATGCATGGATACACAAACAGTCTCAACATCTTCATCGCGTCAGAAGCATCAACACGCTGCAATCATACATGCACACACACACATTATCCATGGATCGTTACTCCAGTCTCGTGTTGCTTGGTCTTCCTCCGAGCTCAACTATTGGAGGAGAGTCCGGACCGTCATCCAATCCGATGCATGGTAACACAAACAGTCTCAACATCTTCATCGCGTCAGAAGCATCAACACGCTGCAATCATACATGCACACACACACATTATCCATGGATCGTTACTCCAGTCTCGTGTTGCTTGGTCTTCCTCCGAGCTCAACTATTGGAGGAGAGTCCGGACCGTCATCCAATCCGATGCATGGAAACACAAACAGTCTCAACATCTTCATCGCGTCGGAAGCATCAACAAGCTGCAATTATACATGCACACACACATTATCCATGGATCGTTATTCCAGTCTCGTGTTGCTTGGTCTTCCTCCGAGCTCAACTATTGGAGGAGAGTCCGGACCGTCATCCAATCCGATGCACGGATACACAAACAGTCTCAACATCTTCATCGCGTCAGAAGCATCAACACGCTGCAATCATACATGCACACACACATTATCCATGGATCGTTACTCCAGTCTCGTGTTGCTTGGTCTTCCTCCGAGCTCAACTATTGGAGGAGAGTCCGGACCGTCATCCAATCCGATGCATGGAAACACAAACAGTCTCAACATCTTCATCGCGTCAGAAGCATCAACACGCTGCAATCATACATAAACACACACACATTATCCATGGATCGTTACCCCAGTCTCGTGTTGCTTGGTCTTCCTCCGTGCTCAACTATCGGAGGAGAGTCCGGACCGTCATCCAATCCGATGCATGGAAACACGAACAGTCTCAACATCTTCATCGCGTCAGAAGCATCAACACGCTGCAATCATACATGCACACACACATTATCCATGGATCGTTACTCCAGTCTCGTGTTGCTTGGTCTTACTCCGAGCTCAACTATTGGAGGAGAGTCCGGACCGTCATCCAATCCGATGCATGGATACACGAACAGTCTCAACATCTTCATCGCGTCAGAAGCATCAACACGCTGCAATCATACATGCACACACACACTATCCATGGATCCTTACTCCAGTCTCGTGTTGCTTGGTCTTCTCCGAGCTCAACTATTGGAGGAGAGTCCGGACCGTCATCCAATCCGATGCATGGATACACGAACAGTCTCAACATCTTCATCTCGTCAGAAGCATCAACACGCTGCAATCATACATGCACACACACACAATCCATGGATCGTTACTCCAGTCTCGTGTTGCTTGGTCTTCCTCCGAGCTCAACTATTGGAGGAGAGTCCGGACCGTCATCCAATCCGATGCATGGATACACAATTAGTCTCAACATCTTCATCTCGTCAGAAGCATCGACACGCTGCAATCATACATGCACACACACATTATCCATGGATCGTTACTCCAGTCTCGTGTTGCTTGGTCTTCCTCCGAGCTCAACTATTGGAGGAGAGTCCGGACCGTCATCCAATCCGATGCATGGAAACACAAACAGTCTCAACATCTTCATCGCGTCAGAAGCATCAACACGCTGCAATCATACATGCACACACACATTATCCATGGATCGTTACTCCAGTCTCGTGTTGCTTGGTCTTCCTCCGAGCTCAACTATTGGAGGAGAGTCCGGACCGTCGTCCAATCCGATGCATGGATACACAAACAGTCTCAACATCTTCATCGCGTCAGAAGCATCAACACGCTGCAATCATACATGCACACACACACTATCCATGGATCGTTACTCCAGTCTCGTGTTGCTTGGTCTTCCTCCGAGCTCAACTATTGGAGGAGAGTCCGGACCGTCGTCCAATCCGATGCATGGATACACAAACAGTCTCAACATCTTCATCGCGTCAGAACCATCAACACGCTGCAATCATACATGCACACACACATTATCCATGGATCGTTACTCCAGTCTCGTGTTGCTTGGTCTTCTCCGAGCTCAACTATTGGAGGAGAGTCCGGACCGTCGTCCAATCCGATGCATGGATACACAAACAGTCTCAACATCTTCATCGCGTCAGAAGCATCAACACGCTGCAATCATACATGCGCACACACATTATCCATGGATCGTTACTCCAGTCTCGTGTTGCTTGGTCTTCCTCCGAGCTCAACTATTGGAGGAGAGTCAGGACCGTCATCCAATCCGATGCATGGATACACAAACAGTCTCAACATCTTCATCTCGTCAGGAGCATCAACACGCTGCAATCATACATGCACACACACGTTATCCATGGATCGTTACTCCAGTCTCGTGTTGCTTGGTCTTCCTCCGAGCTCAACTATTGGAGGAGAGTCCGGACCGTCATCCAATCCGATGCATGGATACACAAACAGTCTCAACATCTTCATCGCGTCAGAAGCATCAACACGCTGCAATCATACATGCACACACACACACTATCCATGGATCGTTACTCCAGTCTCGTGTTGCTTGGTCTTCCTCCGAGCTCAACTATTGGAGGAGAGTCCGGACCCTCATCCAATCCGATGCATGGAAACACGAACAGTCTCAACATCTTCATCTCGTCAGAAGCATCAACACGCTGCAATCATACATGCACACACACACTATCCATGGATCGTTACTCCAGTCTCGTGTTGCTTGGTCTTCCTCCGAGCTCAACTATTGGAGGAGAGTCCGGACCGTCATCCAATCCGATGCATGGAAACACAAACAGTCTCAACATCTTCATCGCGTCAGAAGCATCAACACGCTGCAATCATACATGCACACACACACATTATCCATGGATCGTTACTCCAGTCTCGTGTTGCTTGGTCTTCCTCCGAGCTCAACTATTGGAGGAGAGTCCGGACCGTCATCCAATCCGATGCATGGAAACACAAACAGTCTCAACATCTTCATCGCGTCAGAAGCATCAACACGCTGCAATCATACATGCACACACACATTATCCATGGATCGTTTCTCCAGTCTCGTGTTGCTTGGTCTTCCTCCGAGCTCAACTATTGGAGGAGAGTCCGGACCGTCATCCAATCCGATGCATGGAAACACAAACAGTCTCAACATCTTCATCGCGTCAGAAGCATCAACACGCTGCAATCATACATGCACACACACATTATCCATGGATCGTTACTACAGTCTCGTGTTGCTTGGTCTTCCTCCGAGCTCAACTATTGGAGGAGAGTCCGGACCGTCATGAAATCCGATGCATGGAAACACAAACAGTCTCAACATCTTCATCTCGTCAGAAGCATCAACACGCTGCAATCATACATGCACACACACATTATCCATGGATCGTTATACCAGTCTCGTGTTGCTTGGTCTTCCTCCGAGCTCAACTATTGGAGGAGAGTCCGGACCGTCATCCAATCCGATGCATGGATACACAAACAGTCTCAACATCTTCATCTCGTCAGAAGCATCAACACGCTGCAATCATACATGCACACACACACAATCCATGGATCGTTACTCCAGTCTCGTGTTGCTTGGTCTTGCTCCGAGCTCAACTATTGGAGGAGAGTCCGGACCGTCATCCAATCCGATGCATGGATACACAAACAGTCTCAACATCTTCATCTCGTCAGAAGCATCAACACGCTGCAATCATACATGCACACACACATTATCCATGGATCGTTACTCCAGTCTCGTGTTGCTTGGTCTTCCTCCGAGCTCAACTATTGGAGGAGAGTCCGGACCGTCATCCAATCCGATGCATGGATACACAAACAGTCTCAACATCTTCATCGCGTCAGAAGCATCAACACGCTGCAATCATACATGCACACACACATTATCCATGGATCGTTACTCCAGTCTCGTGTTGCTTGGTCTTCCTCCGAGCTCAACTATTGGAGGAGAGTCCGGACCGTCATCCAATCCGATGCATGGAAACACAAACAGTCTCAACATCTTCATCGCGTCAGAAGCATCAACACGCTGCAATCATCCATGCACACACACATTATCCATGGATCGTTACTCCAGTCTCGTGTTGCTTGGTCTTCCTCCGAGCTCAACTATTGGAGGAGAGTCCGGACCGTCATCCAATCCGATGCATGGATACACAAACAGTCTCAACATCTTCATCGCGTCAGAAGCATCAACACGCTGCAATCATACATGCACACACACACATTATCCATGGATCGTTACTCCAGTCTCGTGTTGCTTGGTCTTCCTCCGAGCTCAACTATTGGAGGAGAGTCCGGACCGTCATCCAATCCGATGCATGGTAACACAAACAGTCTCAACATCTTCATCGCGTCAGAAGCATCAACACGCTGCAATCATACATGCACACACACACATTATCCATGGATCGTTACTCCAGTCTCGTGTTGCTTGGTCTTCCTCCGAGCTCAACTATTGGAGGAGAGTCCGGACCGTCATCCAATCCGATGCATGGAAACACAAACAGTCTCAACATCTTCATCGCGTCGGAAGCATCAACAAGCTGCAATTATACATGCACACACACATTATCCATGGATCGTTATTCCAGTCTCGTGTTGCTTGGTCTTCCACCGAGCTCAACTATTGGAGGAGAGTCCGGACCGTCATCCAATCCGATGCATGGAAACACAAACAGTCTCAACATCTTCATCGCGTCAGAAGCATCAACACGCTGCAATCATACATGCACACACACATTATCCATGGATCGTTACTCCAGTCTCGTGTTGCTTGGTCTTCCTCCGAGCTCAACTATTGGAGGAGAGTCCGGACCCTCATCCAATCCGATGCACGGATACACAAACAGTCTCAACATCTTCATCGCGTCAGAAGCATCAACACGCTGCAATCATACATGCACACACACATTATCCATGGATCGTTACTCCAGTCTCGTGTTGCTTGGTCTTCCTCCGAGCTCAACTATTGGAGGAGAGTCCGGACCGTCATCCAATCCGATGCATGGAAACACAAACAGTCTCAACATCTTCATCGCGTCAGAAGCATCAACACGCTGCAATCATACATAAACACACACACATTATCCATGGATCGTTACTCCAGTCTCGTGTTGCTTGGTCTTCCTCCGTGCTCAACTATTGGAGGAGAGTCCGGACCGTCATCCAATCCGATGCATGGAAACACGAACAGTCTCAACATCTTCATCGCGTCAGAAGCATCAACACGCTGCAATCATACATGCACACACACATTATCCATGGATCGTTACTCCAGTCTCGTGTTGCTTGGTCTTACTCCGAGCTCAACTATTGGAGGAGAGTCCGGACCGTCATCCAATCCGATGCATGGATACACGAACAGTCTCAACATCTTCATCGCGTCAGAAGCATCAACACGCTGCAATCATACATGCACACACACACTATCCATGGATCGTTACTCCAGTCTCGTGTTGCTTGGTCTTCTCCGAGCTCAACTATTGGAGGAGAGTCCGGACCGTCATCCAATCCGATGCATGGATACACGAACAGTCTCAACATCTTCATCTCGTCAGAAGCATCAACACGCTGCAATCATACATGCACACACACACAATCCATGGATCGTTACTCCAGTCTCGTGTTGCTTGGTCTTCCTCCGAGCTCAACTATTGGAGGAGAGTCCGGACCGTCATCCAATCCGATGCATGGATACACAATTAGTCTCAACATCTTCATCTCGTCAGAAGCATCGACACGCTGCAATCATACATGCACACACACATTATCCATGGATCGTTACTCCAGTCTCGTGTTGCTTGGTCTTCCTCCGAGCTCAACTATTGGAGGAGAGTCCGGACCGTCATCCAATCCGATGCATGGAAACACAAACAGTCTCAACATCTTCATCGCGTCAGAAGCATCAACACGCTGCAATCATACATGCACACACACACAATCCATGGATCGTTACTCCAGTCTCGTGCTGCTTGGTCTTCCTCCGAGCTCAACTATTGGAGGAGAGTCCGGACCGTCATCCAATCCGATGCATGGAAACACAAAACAGTCTCAACATCTTCATCTCGTCAGAAGCATCAACACGCTGCAATCATACATGCACACACACACTATCCATGGATCGTTACTCCAGTCTCGTGTTGCTTGGTCTTCCTCCGAGCTCAACTATTGGAGGAGAGTCCGGACCGTCATCCAATCCGATGCATGGATACACAAACAGTCTCAACATCTTCATCTCGTCAGAAGCATCAACACGCTGCAATCATACATGCACACACACATTATCCATGGATCGTTACTCCAGTCTCGTGTTGCTTGGTCTTCCTCCGAGCTCAACTATTGGAGGAGAGTCCGGACCGTCATCCAATCCGATGCATGGATACACAAACAGTCTCAACATCTTCATCGCGTCAGAACCATCAACACGCTGCAATCATACATGCACACACACATTATCCATGGATCGTTACTCCAGTCTCGTGTTGCTTGGTCTTCTCCGAGCTCAACTATTGGAGGAGAGTCCGGACCGTCGTCCAATCCGATGCATGGAAACACAAACAGTCTCAACATCTTCATCGCGTCAGAAGCATCAACACGCTGCAATCATACATGCACACACACATTATCCATGGATCGTTACTCCAGTCTCGTGTTGCTTGGTCTTCCTCCGAGCTCAACTATTGGAGGAGAGTCCGGACCGTCATCCAATCCGATGCATGGATACACAAACAGTCTCAACATCTTCATCTCGTCAGGAGCATCAACACGCTGCAATCATACATGCACACACACGTTATCCATGGATCGTTACTCCAGTCTCGTGTTGCTTGGTCTTCCTTCGAGCTCAACTATTGGAGGAGAGTCCGGACCGTCGTCCAATCCGATGCATGGATACACAAACAGTCTCAACATCTTCATCGCGTCAGAAGCATCAACACTCTGAAATCATACATGCACACACACACTATCCATGGATCGTTACTCCTTTCTCGTGTTGCTTGGTCTTCCTCCGAGCTCAACTATTGGAGGAGAGTCCGGACCGTCGTCCAATCCGATGCATGGATACACAAACAGTCTCAACATCTTCATCGCGTCAGAAGCATCAACACGCTGCAATCATACATGCACACACACACACTATCCATGGATCGTTACTCCAGTCTCGTGTTGCTTGGTCTTCCTCCGAGCTCAACTATTGGAGGCGAGTCTGGACCGTCGTCCAATCCGATGCATGGATACACAAACAGTCTCAACATCTTCATCGCGTCAGAAGCATCAACACGCTGCAATCATACATGCACACACACATTATCCATGGATCGTTACTCCAGTCTCGTGTTGCTCGGTCTTCCTCCGAGCTCAACTATTGGAGGAGAGTCCGGACCGTCATCCAATCCGATGCATGGAAACACAAACAGTCTCAACATCTTCATCGCGTCAGAAGCATCAACACGCTGCAATCATACATGCACACACACACTATCCATGGATCGTTACTCCAGTCTCGTGTTGCTTGGTCTTCTCCGAGCTCAACTATTGGAGGAGAGTCCGGACCGTCATCCAATCCGATGCATGGAAACGCAAACAGTCTCAACATCTTCATCGCGTCAGAAGCATCAACACGCTGCAATCATACATGCACACACACATTATCCATGGATCGTTACTCCAGTCTCGTGTTGCTTGGTCTTCCTCCGAGCTCAACTATTGGAGGAGAGTCCGGACCGTCATCCAATCCGATGCATGGATACACAAACAGTCTCAACATCTTCATCGCGTCAGAAGCATCAACACGCTGCAATCATACATGCACACACACACTATCCATGGATCGTTACTCCAGTCTCGTGTTGCTTGGTCTTCCTCCGAGCTCAACTATTGGAGGAGAGTCCGGACCGTCATCCAATCCGATGCATGGATACACGAACAGTCTCAACATCTTCATCGCGTCAGAAGCATCAACACGCTGCAATCATACATGCACACACACATTATCCATGGATCGTTACTCCAGTCTCGTGTTGCTTGGTCTTCCTCCGAGCTCAACTATTGGAGGAGAGTCCGGACCGTCATCCAATCCGATGCATGGATACACAAACAGTCTCAACATCTTCATCGCGTCAGAAGCATCAACACGCTGCAATCATACATGCACACACACATTATCCATGGATCCTTACTCCAGTCTCGTGTTGCTTGGTCTTCCTCCGAGCTCAACTATTGGAGGAGAGTCCGGACCGTCATCCAATCCGATGCATGGAAACACAAACAGTCTCAACATCTTCATCGCGTCAGAAGCATCAACACGCTGCAATCATACATGCACACACACATTATCCATGGATCGTTACTCCAGTCTCGTGATGCTTGGTCTTCCTCCAAGCTCAACTATTGGAGGAGAGTCCGGACCGTCGTCCAATCCGATGCATGGAAACACAAACAGTCTCAGAATCTTCATCTCGTCAGAAGCATCAACACCCTGCAATCATACATGCACACACACACTATCCATGGATCGTTACTCCAGTCTCGTGTTGCTTGGTCTTCCTCCGAGCTCAACTATTGGAGGAGAGTCCGGACCGTCATCCAATCCGATGCATGGAAACACAAACAGTCTCAACATCTTCATCTCGTCAGAAGCATCAACACCCTGCAATCATACATGCACACACACATTATCCATGGATCGTTACTCCAGTCTCGTGTTGCTTGGTCTTCCTCCGAGCTCAACTATTAGAGGAGAGTCCGGACCGTCGTCCAATCCGATGCATGGATACACAAACAGTCTCAACATCTTCATCGCGTCAGAAGCATCAACACGCTGCAATCATACATGCACACACACACATTATCCAAGGATCGTTACTCCAGTCTCGTGTTGCTTGGTCTTCCTCCGAGCTCAACTATTGGAGGAGAGTCCGGACCGTCATCCAATCCGATGCATGGAAACACAAACAGTCTCAACATCTTCATCTCGTCAGAAGCATCAACACGCTGCAATCATACATGCACACACACATTATCCATGGATCGTTACTCCAGTCTCGTGTTGCTTGGTCTTCCTCCGAGCTCAACTATTGGAGGAGAGTCCGGACCGTCATCCAATCCGATGCATGGAAACACAAACAGTCTCAACATCTTCATCGCGTCAGAAGCATCAACACGCTGCAAACATACATGCACACACACATTATCCATGGATCGTTACTCCAGTCTCGTTTTGCTTGGTCTTCCTCCGAGCTCAACTATTGGAGGAGAGTCCGGACCGTCATCCAATCCGATGCATGGATACACAAACAGTCTCAACATCTTCATCGCGTCAGAAGCATCAACACGCTGCAATCATACATGCACACACACACTATCCATGGATCGTTACTCCAGTCTCGTGTTGCTTGGTCTTCCTCCGAGCTCAACTATTGGAGGAGAGTCCGGACCGTCATCCAATCCGATGCATGGAAACACAAACAGTCTCAACATCTTCATCGCGTCAGAAGCATCAACACGCTGCAATCATACATGCACACACACATTATCCATGGATCGTTACTCCAGTCTCGTGTTGCTTGATCTTCCTCCGAGCTCAACTATTGGGGGAGAGTCCGGACCGTCATCCAATCCGATGCATGGAAACACAAACAGTCTCAACATCTTCATCGCGTCAGATGCATCAACACGCTGCAATCATACATGCACACACACATTATCCATGGATCGTTACTCCAGTCTCGTGTTGCTTGGTCTTCCTCCGAGCTCAACTATTGGAGGAGAGTCCGGACCGTCATCCAATCCGATGCATGGAAACACAAACAGTCTCAACATCTTCATCTCGTCAGAAGCATCAACACGCTGCAATCACACATGCACACACACACTATCCATGGATCGTTACTCCAGTCTCGTGTTGCTTGGTCTTCCTCCGAGCTCAACTATTGGAGGAGAGTCCGGACCGTCATCCAATCCGATGCATGGAAACACAAACAGTCTCAAAATCTTCATCTCGTCAGAAGCATCAACACGCTGCAATCATACATGCACACACACATTATCCATGGATCGTTACTCCAGTCTCGTGTTGCTTGGTATTCCTCCGAGCTCAACTATTGGGGGAGAGTCCGGACCGTCATCTAATCCGATGCACGGATACACAAACAGTCTCAACATCTTCATCTCGTCAGAAGCATCAACACGCTGCAATCATACATGCACACACACACATTATCCAAGGATCGTTACTACAGTCTCGTGTTGCTCGGTCTTCCTCCGAGCTCAACTATTGGAGGAGAGTCCGGACCGTCATCCAATCCGATGCATGGATACACAAACAGTCTCAACATCTTCATCTCGTCAGAAGCATCAACACGCTGCAATCATACATGCACACACACATTATCCATGGATCGTTACTCCAGTCTCGTGTTGCTTGGTCTTCCTCCGAGCTCAACTATTGGAGGAGAGTCCGGACCGTCATCCAATCCGATGCACGGATACACAAACAGTCTCAACATCTTCATCTCGTCAGAAGCATCAACACGCTGCAATCATACATGCACACACACATTATCCATGGATCGTTACTCCAGTCTCGTGTTGCTTGGTCTTCCTCCGATCTCAACTATTGGAGGAGAGTCCGGACCGTCATCCAATCCGATGCATGGAAACACAAACAGTCTCAACATCTTCATCTCGTCAGAAGCATCAACACGCTGCAATCATACATGCACACACACATTATCCATGGATCGTTACTCCAGTCTCGTGTTGCGTGGTCTTCCTCCGAGCTCAACTATTGGAGGAGAGTCCGGACCGTCGTCCAATCCGATGCATGGAAACACAAACAGTCTCAACATCTTCATCGCGTCAGAAGCATCAACACGCTGCAATCATACATGCACACACACACATTATCCATGGATCGTTACTCCAGTCTCGTGTTGCTTGGTCTTCCTCCGAGCTCAACTATTGGAGGAGAGTCCGGACCGTCATCCAATCCGATGCATGGAAACACAAACAGTCTCAACATCTTCATCTCGTCAGAAGCATCAACACGCTGCAATCATACATGCACACACACACTATCCATGGATCGTTACTCCAGTCTCGTGTTGCTTGGTCTTCCTCCGAGCTCAACTATTGGAGGAGAGTCTGGACCGTCATCCAATCCGAGGCATGGAAACACAAACAGTCTCAACATCTTCATCTCGTCAGAAGCATCAACACGCTGCAATCATACATGCACACACACATTATCCATGGATCGTTACTCCAGTCTCGTGTTGCTTGGTCTTCCTCCGAGCTCAACTATTGGAGGAGAGTCCGGACCGTCGTCCAATCCGATGCATGGATACACAAACAGTCTCAACATCTTCATCTCGTCAGAAGCATCAACACGCTGCAATCATACATGCACACACACACTATCCATGGATCGTTACTCCAGTCTCGTGTTGCTTGGTCTTCCTCCGAGCTCAACTATTGGAGGAGAGTCTGGACCGTCATCCAATCCGATGCATGGAAACACAAACAGTCTCAACATCTTCATCTCGTCAGAAGCATCAACACGCTGCAATCATACATAAACACACACACATTATCCATGGATCGTTACTCCAGTCTCGTGTTGCTTGGTCTTCCTCCGAGCTCAACTATCGGAGGAGAGTCCGGACCGTCGTCCAATCCGATGCATGGATACACAAACAGTCTCAACATCTTCATCGCGTCAGAAGCATCAACACGCTGCAATCATACATGCACACACACACTATCCATGGATCGTTACTCCAGTCTCGTGTTGCTTGGTCTTCCTCCGAGCTCAACTATTGGAGGAGAGTCCGGACCGTCATCCAATCCGATGCATGGATACACAAACAGTCTCAACATCTTCATCGCGTCAGAAGCATCAACACGCTGCAATCATACATGCACACACACATTATCCATGGATCGTTACTCCAGTCTCGTGTTGCTTGGTCTTCTCCGAGCTCAACTATTGGAGGAGAGTCCGGACCGTCGTCCAATCCGATGCATGGAAACACAAACAGTCTCAACATCTTCATCTCGTCAGAAGCATCAACACGCTGCAATCATACATGCACACACACACACTATCCATGAATCGTTACTCCAGTCTCGTGTTGCTTGGTCTTCCTCCGTGCTCAACTATTGGAGGAGAGTCCGGACCGTCATCCAATCCGATGCATGGAAACACGAACAGTCTCAACATCTTCATCGCGTCAGAAGCATCAACACGCTGCAATCATACATGCACACACACACTATCCATTGATCGTTACTCCAGTCTCGTGTTGCTTGGTCTTCCTCCGAGCTCAACTATTGGAGGAGAGTCTGGACCGTTATCCAATCCGATGCATGGAAACACAAACAGTCTCAACATCTTCATCGCGTCAGAAGCATCAACACGCTGAAATCATACATGCACACACACATTATCCATGGATCGGTACTCCAGTCTCGTGTTGCTTGGTCTTACTCCGAGCTCAACTATTGGAGGAGAGTCCGGACCGTCATCCAATCCGATGCATGGAAACACAAACAGTCTCAACATCTTCATCGCGTCAGAAGCATCAACACGCTGCAATCATACATGCACACACACATTATCCATGGATCGTTACTCCAGTCTCGTGTTGCTTGGTCTTCTCCGAGCTCAACTATTGGAGGAGAGTCCGGACCGTAGTCCAATCCGATGCATGAAAACACAAACAGTCTCAACATCTTCATCGCGTCAGAAGCATCAACACGCTGCAATCATACATGCACACACACACATTCCATGGATCGTTACTCCAGTCTCGTGTTGCTTGGTCTTCCTCCGAGCTCAACTATTGGAGGAGAGTCCGGACCGTCATCCAATCCGATGCATGGAAACACAAACAGTCTCAACATCTTCATCTCGTCAGAAACATCAACACGCTGCAATCATACATGCACACACACATTATCCATGGATCGTTACTCCAGTCTCGTGTTGCTTGGTCTTCCTCCGAGCTCAACTATTGGAGGAGAGTCCGGACCGTCATCCAATCCGATGCATGGGAACACAAACAGTCTCAACATCTTCATCGCGTCAGAAGCATCAACACGCTGCAATCATACATGCACACACACACTATCCATGGATCGTTACTCCAGTCTCGTGTTGCTTGGTCTTCCTTCGAGCTCAACTATTGGAGGAGAGTCCGGACCGTTATCCAATCCGATGCATGGAAACACAAACAGTCTCAACATCTTCATCGCGTCAGAAGCATCAACACGCTGCAATCATACATGCACACACACATTATCCATGGATCGTTACTCCAGTCTCGTGTTGCTTGGTCTTCCTCCGAGCTCAACTATTGGAGGAGAGTCCGGACCGTCGTCCAATCCGATGCATGGAAACACAAACAGTCTCAACATCTTCATCGCGTCAGAAGCATCAACACGCTGCAATCATACATGCACACACACATTATCCATGGATCGTTACTCCAGTCTCGTGTTGCTTGGTCTTCCTCCGAGCTCAACTATTGGAGGAGAGTCCGGACCGTCATCCAATCAGATGCATGGAAACACAAACAGTCTCAACATCTTCATCTCGTCAGAAGCATCAACACGCTGCAATCATACATGCACACACACATTATCCATGGATCGTTACTCCAGTCTCGTGTTGCTTGGTCTTCCTCCGAGCTCAACTATTGAAGGAGAGTCCGGACCGTCATCCAATCCGATGCACGGATACACAAACAGTCTCAACATCTTCATCGCGTCAGAAGCATCAACACGCTGCAATCATACATGCACACACACATTATCCATGGATCGTTACTCCAGTCTCGTGTTGCTTGGTCTTCCTTCGAGCTCAACTATTGGAGGAGAGTCCGGACCGTCATCCAATCCGATGCATGGAAACACGAACAGTCTCAACATCTTCATCTCGTCAGAAGCATCAACACGCTGCAATCATACATGCACACACACACATTATCCATGGATCGTTACTCCAGTCTCGTGTTGCTTGGTCTTCCTCCGAGCTCAACCATTGGAGGAGAGTCCGGACCGTCATCCAATCCGATGCATGGAAACACAAAACAGTCTCAACATCTTCATCGCGTCAGAAGCATCAGCACGCTGCAATCATACATGCACACACACATTATCCATGGATCGTTACTCCAGTCTCGTGTTGCTTGGTCTTCCTCCGAGCTCAACCATTGGAGGAGAGTCCGGACCGTCATCCAATCCGATGCATGGATACACGAACAGTCTCAACATCTTCATCGCGTCAGAAGCATCAACACGCTGCAATCATACATGCACACACACACTATCCATGGATCGTTACTCCAGTCTCGTGTTGCTTGGTCTTCCTTCGAGCTCAACTATTGGAGGAGAGTCCGGACCGTCATTCAATCCGATGCATGGAAAAACAAACAGTCTCAACATCTTCATCTCGTCAGAAGCATCAACACGCTGCAATCATACATGCACACACACATTATCCATGGATCGTTACTCCAGTCTCGTGTTGCTTGGTCTTCCTCCGAGCTCAACTATTGGAGGAGAGTCCGGACCGTCGTCCAATCCGATGCATGGAAACACAAACAGTCTCAACATCTTCATCGCGTCAGAAGCATCAACACGCTGCAATCATACATGCACACACACACTATCCATGGATCGTTACTCCAGTCTCGTGTTGCTTGGTCTTCCTCCGAGATCAACTATTGGAGGAGAGTCCGGACCGTCATCCAATCCGATGCATGGATACACAAACAGTCTCAACATCTTCATCCTGTCAGAAGCATCAACACGCTGCAATCATACATGCACACACACATTATCCATGGATCGTTACTCCAGTCTCGTGTTGCTTGGTCTTCCTCCGAGCTCAACTATTGGAGAAGAGTCCGGACCGTTATCCAATCCGATGCATGGATACACAAACAGTCTCAACATCTTCATCGCGTCAGAAGCATAAACACGCTGCAATCATACATGCACACACACATTATCCATGGATCGTTACTCCAGTCTCGTGTTGCTTGGACTTCCTCCGAGCTCAACTATTGGAGGAGAGTCCGGACCGTCATCCAATCCGATGCATGGATACACAAACAGTCTCAACATCTTCATCCTATCAGAAGCATCAACACGCTGCAATCATACATGCACACACACATTATCCATGGATCGTTACTCCAGTCTCGTGTTGCTTGGTCTTCCTCCGAGCTCAACTATTGGAGGAGAGTCCGGACCGTCATCCAATCCGATACATGGAAACACAAACAGTCTCAACATCTTCATCGCGTCAGAAGCATCAACACGCTGCAATCATACATGCACACACACATTATCCATGGATCGTTACTCCAGTCCCGTGTTGCTTGGTCTTCCTCCGAGCTCAACTATTGAAGGAGAGTCCGGACCGTCATCCAATCCGATGCACGGATACACAAACAGTCTCAACATCTTCATCGCGTCAGAAGCATCAACACGCTGCAATCATACATGCACACACACATTATCCATGGATCGTTACTCCAGTCTTGTGTTGCTTGGTCTTCCTCCGAGCTCAACTATTGGAGGAGAGTCCAGACCGTCATCCAATCCGATGCATGGAAACACAAACAGTCTCAACATCTTCATCGCGTCAGAAGCATCAACACGCTGCAATCATACATAAACACACAAACATTATCCATGGATCGTTACTCCAGTCTCGTGTTGCTTGGTCTTCCTCCGTGCTCAACTATTGGAGGAGAGTCCGGACCGTCATCCAATCCGATGCATGGAAACACGAACAGTCTCAACATCTTCATCGCGTCAGAAGCATCAACACGCTGCAATCATACATGCACACACACATTATCCATGGATCGTTACTCCAGTCTCGTGTTGCTTGGTCTTACTCCGAGCTCAACTATTGGAGGAGAGTCCGGACCGTCATCCAATCCGATGCATGGATACACGAACAGTCTCAACATCTTCATCGCGTCAGAAGCATCAACACGCTGCAATCATACATGCACAAACACACTATCCATGGATCGTTACTCCAGTCTCGTGTTGCTTGGTCTTCCTCCGAGCTCAACTATTGGAGGAGAGTCCGGACCGTCGTCCAATCCGATGCATGGAAACACAAACAGTCTCAACATCTTCATCGCGTCAGAAGCATCAACACGCTGCAATCATACATGCACACACACACTATCCATGGATCGTTACTCCAGTCTCGTGTTGTTCGGTCTTCCTCCGAGCTCAACTATTGGAGGAGAGTCCGGACCGTCATCCAATCCGATGCATGGAAACACAAACAGTCTCAACATCTTCATCGCGTCAGAAGCATCAACACGCTGCAATCATACATGCACACACACACTATCCATGGATCGTTACTCCAGTCTCGTGTTGCTTGGTCTTCCTCCGAGCTCAACTATTGGAGGAGAGTCCGGACCGTCATCCAATCCGATGCATGGAAACACAAACAGTCTCAACATCTTCATCGCGTCAGAAGCATCAACACGCTGCAATCATACATGCACACACACACTATCCATGGATCGTTACTCCAGTCTCGTGTTGCTTGGTCTTCCTCCGAGCTCAACCATTGGAGGAGAGTCCGGACCGTCATCCAATCCGATGCATGGAAACACAAACAGTCTCAACATCTTCATCGCGTCAGAAGCATCAACACGCTGCAATCATACATGCACACACATACTATCCATGGATCGTTACTCCAGTCTCGTGTTGCTTGGTCTTTCTCCGAGCTCAACTATTGGAGGAGAGTCCGGACCGTCATCCAATCCGATGCATGGAAACACAAACAGTCTCAACATCTTCATCGCGTCAGAAGCATCAACACGCTGCAATCATACATGCACACACACATTATCCATGGATCGTTACTCCAGTCTCGTGTTGCTTAGTCTTCCTCCGAGCTCAACTATTGGAGGAGAGTCCGGACCGTCATCCAATCCGATGCATGGATACACAAACAGTCTCAACATCTTCATCTCGTCAGAAGCATCAACACGTTGCAATCATACATGCACACACACACTATCCATGGATCGTTACTCCAGTCTCGTGTTGCTTGGTCTTCCTCCGAGCTCAACTATTGGAGGAGAGTCCGGACCGTCATCCAATCCGATGCATGGAAACACAAACAGTCTCAACATCTTCATCGCGTCAGAAGCATCAACACGCTGCAATCATACATGCACACACACATTATCCATGGATCGTCACTCCAGTCTCGTGTTGCTCGGTCTTCCTCCGAGCTCAACTATTGGAGGAGAGTCCGGACCGTCGTCCAATCCGATGCATGGATACACAAACAGTCTCAACATCTTCATCGCGTCAGAAGCATCAACACGCTGCAATCATACATGCACACACACATTATCCATGGATCGTTACTCCAGTCTCGTGTTGCTTGGTCTTCCTCCGAGCTCAACTACTGGAGGAGAGTCCGGACCGTCGTCCAATCCGATGCATGGAAACACAAACAGTCTCAACATCTTCATCTCGTCAGAAGCATCAACACGCTGCAATCATACATGCACACACACACTATCCATGGATCGTTACTCCAGTCTCGTGTTGCTTGGTCTTCCTCCGAGCTCAACTATTGGAGGAGAGTCCGGACCGTCATCCAATCCGATGCATGGAAACACAAACAGTCTCAACATCTTCATTGCGTCAGAAGCATCAACACGCTGCAATCATACATGCACACACACACTATCCATGGATCGTTACTCCAGTCTCGTGTTGCTTGGTCTTCCTCCGAGCTCAACTATTGGAGGAGAGTCCGGACCGTCGTCCAATCCGATGCATGGAAACACAAACAGTCTCAACATCTTCATCGCGTCAGAAGCATCAACACGCTGCAATCATACATGCACACACACATTATCCATGGATCGTTACTCCAGTCTCGTGTTGCTTGGTCTTCCTCCGAGCTCAACTATTGGAGGAGAGTCCGGACCGTCATCCAATCCGATGCATGGATACACAAACAGTCTCAACATCTTCATCTCGTCAGGAGCATCAACACGCTGCAATCATACATGCACACACACACTATCCATGGATCGTTACTCCAGTCTCGTGTTGCTTGGTCTTCCTCCGAGCTCAACTATTGGAGGAGAGTCCGAACCGTCATCCAATCCGATGCATGGAAACACAAACAGTCTCAACATCTTCATCGCGTCAGAAGCATCAACACGCTGCAATCATACATGCACACACACACTATCCATGGATCGTTACTCCAGTCTCGTGTTGCTTGGTCTTCCTCCGAGCTCAACCATTGGATGAGAGTCCGGACCGTCGTCCAATCCGATGCATGGAAACACAAACAGTCTCAACATCTACATCGCGTCAGAAGCATCAACACGCTGCAATCATACATGCACACACACATTCTCCATGGATCGTTACTCCAGTCTCGTGTTGCTTGGTCTTCCTCCGAGCTCAACTATTGGATGAGAGTCCGGACCGTCGTCCAATCCGATGCATGGAAACACAAACAGTCTCAACATCTTCATCGCGTCAGAAGCATCAACACGCTGCAATCATACATGCACACACACATTATCCATGGATCGTTACTCCAGTCTCGTGTTGCTTGGTCTTCCTCCGAACTCAACTATTGTAGGAGAGTCCGGACCGTCGTCCAATCCGATGCATGGATACATAAACAGTCTCAACATTCATCGCGTCAGAAGCATCAACACGCGGCAATCATACATGCACACACACATTATCCATGGATCGTTACTCCAGTCTCGTGTTGCTTGGTCTTCCTCCGAGCTCAACTATTGGAGGAGAGTCCGGACCGTCGTCCAATCCGATGCATGGAAACACAAACAGTCTCAACATCTTCATCGCGTCAGAAGCATCAACACGCTGCAATCATACATGCACACACACATTATCCATGGATCGTTACTCCAGTCTCGTGTTGCTTGGTCTTCCTCCGAGCTCAACTATTGGAGGAGAGTCCGGACCGTCATCCAATCCGATGCATGGAAACACGAACAGTCTCAACATCTTCATCTCGTCAGAAGCATCAACACGCTGCAATCATACATGCACACACACACATTATCCATGGATCGTTACTCCAGTCTCGTGTTGCTTGGTCTTCCTCCGAGCTCAACTATTGGAGGAGAGTCCGGACCGTCATCCAATCCGATGCATGAAAACACAAACAGTCTCAACATCTTCATCTCGTCAGAAGCATCAACACGCTGCAATCATACATGCACACACACACTATCCATGGATCGTTACTCCAGTCTCGTGTTGCTTGATCTTTCTCCAAGCTCAACTATTGGAGGAGAGTCCGGACC
The DNA here is from genome assembly GCA_964007535.1 of Brachyptera risi. Classification (NCBI taxonomy): domain Eukaryota; kingdom Metazoa; phylum Arthropoda; class Insecta; order Plecoptera; family Taeniopterygidae; genus Brachyptera; species Brachyptera risi. Next base: position 56,119 of record CAXFZR010000064.1, on the reverse strand, counting down.
GTCGTCCAATCCGATGCATGGAAACACAAACAGTCTCAACATCTTCATCTCGTCAGAAGCATCAACACGCTGCAATCATACATGCACACACACATTATCCATGGATCGTTACTCCAGTCTCTTGTTGCTTGGTCTTCCTCCGAGCTCAACTATTGGAGGAGAGTCCGGACCGTCATCCAATCCGATGCATGGAAACACAAACAGTCTCAACATCTTCATCGCGTCAGAAGCATCAACACGCTGCAATCATACATGCACACACACACATTATCCATGGATCGTTACTCCAGTCTCGTGTTGCTTGGTCTTCCTCCGAGCTCAACTATTGGAGGAGAGTCTGGACCGTCATCCAATCCGATGCATGGATACACAAACAGTCTCAACATCTTCATCTCGTCAGAAGCATCAACACGCTGCAATCATACATGCACACACACATTATCCATGGATCGTTACTCCAGTCTCGTGTTGCTTGGTCTTCCTCCGAGCTCAACTATTGGAGGAGAGTCCGGACCGTCATCCAATCCGATGCATGGAAACACAAACAGTCTCAACATCTTCATCGCGTCAGAAGCATCAACACGCTGCAGTCATACATGCACACACACACTATCCATGGATCGTTACTCCAGTCTCGTGTTGCTTGGTCTTCCTCCGAGCTCTACTATTGGAGGAGAGTCCGGACCGTCGTCCAATCCGATGCATGGATACACAAACAGTCTCAACATCTTCATCGCGTCAGAAGCATCAACACGCTGCAATCATACATGCACACACACACACTATCCATGGATCGTTACTCCAGTCTCGTATTGCTTGGTCTTCTCCGAGCTCAACTATTGGAGGAGAGTCCGGACCGTCGTCCAATCCGATGCATGGAAACACAAACAGTCTCAACATCTTCATCGCGTCAGAAGCATCAACACGCTGCAATCATACATGCTCACACACATTATCCATGGATCGTTACTCCAGTCTCGTGTTGCTTGGTCTTCCTCCGAGCTCAACTATTGGAGGAGAGTCCGGACCGTCATCCAATCCGATGCATGGATACACAAACAGTCTCAACATCTTCATCGCGTCAGAAGCATCAACACGCTGCAATCATACATGCACACACACACTATCCATGGATCGTTACTACAGTCTCGTGTTGCTTGGTCTTCCTCCGAGCTCAACTATTGGAGGAGAGTCCGGACCGTCATCCAATCCGATGCATGGAAACACAAACAGTCTCAACATCTTCATCGCGTCAGAAGCATCAACACGCTGCAATCATACATGCACACACAAATTATCCATGGATCGTTACTCCAGTCTCGTGTTGCTTGGTCTTCCTCCGAGCTCAACTATTGGAGGAGAGTCCGGACCGTCATCCAATCCGATGCATGGAAACACAAACAGTCTCAACATCTTCATCGCGTCAGAAGCATCAACACGCTGCAATCATACATGCACACACACACTATCCATGGATCGTCACTACAGTCTCGTGTTGCTTGGTCTTCCTCCGAGCTCAACTATTGGAGGAGAGTCCGGACCGTCATCCAATCCGATGCATGGATACACAAACAGTCTCAACATCTTCATCGCGTCAGAAGCATCAACACGCTGCAATCATACATGCACACACACACTATCCATGGATCGTTACTCCAGTCTCGTGTTGCTTGGTCTTCCTCCGAGCTCAACTATTGGAGGAGAGTCCGGACCGTCATCCAATCCGATGCATGGAAACACAAACAGTCTCAACATCTTCATCGCGTCAGAAGCATCAACACGCTGCAATCATACATGCACACACACATTATCCATGGATCGTTACTCCAGTCTCGTGTTGCTTGGTCTTCTCCGAGCTCAACTATTGGAGGAGAGTCCGGACCGTCATCCAATCCGATGCATGGAAACACAAACAGTCTCAACATCTTCATCGCGTCAGAAGCATCAACACGCTGCAATCATACATGCACACACACATTATCCATGGATCGTTACTCCAGTCTCGTGTTGCTTGCTCTTCCTCCGAGCTCAACTATTGGAGGAGAGTCCGGACCGTCATCCAATCCGATGCATGGAAACACAAACAGTCTCAACATCTTCATCGCGTCAGAAGCATCAACACGCTGCAATCATACATGCACACACACACTATCCATGGATCGTTACTCCAGTCTCGTGTTGCTTGGTCTTCCTCCGAGCTCAACTATTGGAGGAGAGTCCGGACCGTCATCCAATCCGATGCATGGAAACACAAACAGTCTCAACATCTTCATCGCTTCAGAAGCATCAACACGCTGCAATCATACATGCACACACACACATTATCCAAGGATCGTTACTCCACTCTCGTGTTGCTTGGTCTTCCTCCGAGCTCAACTATTGGAGGAGAGTCCGGACCGTCATCCAATCCGATGCATGGATACACAAACAGTCTCAACATCTTCATCTCGTCAGAAGCATCAACACGCTGCAATCATACATGCACACACACACATTATCCATGGATCGTTACTCCAGTCTCGTGTTGCTTGGTCTTCCTCCGAGCTCAACTATTGGAGGAGAGTCCGGACCGTCGTCCAATCCGATGCATGGAAACACAAACAGTCTCAACATCTTCATCGCGTCAGAAGCATCAACACGCTGCAATCATACATGCACACACACATTATCCATGGATCGTTACTCCAGTCTCGTGTTGCTTGGTCTTCCTCCGAGCTCAACTATTGGAGGAGAGTCCGGACCGTCGTCCAATCCGATGCATGGATACACGAACAGTCTCAACATCTTCATCTCGTCAGAAGCATCAACACGCTGCAATCATACATGCACACACAAACTATCCATGGATCGTTACTCCAGTCTCGTGTTGCTTGGTCTTCCTCCGAGCTCAACTATTGGGGGAGAGTCCGGACCGTCATCCAATCCGATGCATGGATACACAAACAGTCTCAACATCTTCATCGCGTCAGAAGCATCAACACGCTGCAATCATACATGCACACACACACATTATCCATGGATCGTTACTCCAGTCTCGTGTTGCTTGGTCTTCCTCCGTGCTAAACTATTTGAGGAGAGTCCGGACCGTCTTCCAATCCGATGCATGGAAACACAAACAGTCTCAACATCTTCATCTCGTCAGAAGCATCAACACGCTGCAAACATACATGCACACACACACATTATCCATGGATCGTTACTCCAGTCTCGTGTTACTTGGTCTTCCTCCGAGCTCAACTATTGGAGGAGAGTCCGGACCGTCATCCAATCCGATGCACGGATACACAAACAGTCTCAACATCTTCATCGCGTCAGAAGCATCAACACGCTGCAATCATACATGCACACACACATTATCCATGGATCGTTACTCCAGTCTCGTGTTGCTTGGTCTTCCTCCGAGCTCAACTATTGGAGGAGAGTCCGGACCGTCATCCAATCCGATGCATGGAAACACAAACAGTCTCAACATCTCCATCTCGTCAGAAGCATCAACACGCTGCAATCATACATGCACACACACATTATCCATGGATCGTTACTCCAGTCTCGTGTTGCTTGGTCTTCCTCCGAGCTCAACTATTGGAGGAGAGTCCGGACCGTCATCCAATCCGATGCATGGAAACACAAACAGTCTCAACATCTTCATCTCGTCAGAAGCATCAACACGCTGCAATCATACATGCACACACACACTATCCATGGATCGTTACTCCAGTCTCGTGTTGCTTGGTCTTCCTCCGAGCTCAACTATTGGAGGAGAGTCCGGACCGTCATCCAATCCGATGCATGGAAACACAAACAGTCTCAACATCTTCATCTCGTCAGAAGCATCAACACGCTGCAATCATACATGCACACACACACACAATATCCATGGATCGTTACTCCAGTCTCGTGTTGCTTGGTCTTCCTCCGAGCTCAACTATTGGAGGAGAGTCCGGACCGTCATCCAATCCGATGCATGGATACACGAACAGTCTCAACATCTTCATCGCGTCAGAAGCATCAACACGCTGCAATCATACATGCACACACACACTATCCATGGATCGTTACTCCAGTCTCGTGTTGCTTGGTCTTCCTCCGAGCTCAACTATTGGAGGAGAGTCCGGACCGTCGTCCAATCCGATGCATAGAAACACAAACAGTCTCAACATCTTCATCGCGTCAGAAGCATCAACACGCTGCAATCATACATGCACACACACATTATCCATGGATCGTTACTCCAGTCTCGTGTTGCTTGGTCTTCCTCCGAGCTCAACTATTGGAGGAGAGTCCGGACCGTCGTCGAATCCGATGCATGGAAACACAAACAGTCTCAACATCTTCATCGCGTCAGAAGCATCAACACGCTGCAATCATACATGCACACACACATTATCCATGGATCGTTACTCCAGTCTCGTGTTGCTTGGTCTTCCTCCGTGCTCAACTATTGGAGGAGAGTCCGGACCGTCGTCCAATCGTCCAATCCGATGCATGGAAACACAAACAGTCTCAACATCTTCATCGCGTCAGAAGCATCAACACGCTGCAATCATACATGCACACACACACACTATCCATGGATCGTTACTCCAGTCTCGTGTTGCTTGGTCTTCCTCCGAGCTCAACTATTGGAGGAGAGTCCGGACCGTCATCCAATTCGATGCATGGATACACAAACAGTCTCAACATCTTCATCTCGTCAGAAGCATCAACACGCTGCAATCATACATGCACACACACATTATCCATGGATCGTTACTCCAGTCTCGTGTTGCTTGGTCTTCCTCCGAGCTCAACTATTGGAGGAGAGTCCGGACCGTCGTCCAATCCGATGCATGGAAACACAAACAGTCTCAACATCTTCATCTCGTCAGAAGCATCAACACGCTGCAATCATACATGCACACACACATTATCCATGGATCGTTACTCCAGTCTCGTGTTGCTTGGTCTTCCTCCGAGCTCAACTATTGGAGGAGAGTCCGGACCGTCATCCAATTTGATGCATGGAAACACAAACAGTCTCAACATCTTCATCTCGTCAGAAGCATCAACACGCTGCAATCATACATGCACACACACACTATCCATGGATCGTTACTCCAGTCTCGTGTTGCTTGGTCTCCCTCCGAGCTCAACTATTGGAGGAGAGTCCGGACCGTCATCCAATCCGATGCATGGAAACACAAACAGTCTCAACATCTTCATCTCGTCAGAAGCATCAACACGCTGCAATCATACATGCACACACACATTATCCATGGATCGTTACTCCAGTCTCGTGTTGCTTGGTCTTCCTCCGAGCTCAACTATTGGAGGAGAGTCCGGACCGTCATCCAATCCGATGCATGGAAACACAAACAGTCCAACATCTTCATCTCGTCAGAAGCATCAACACGCTGCAATCATACATGCACACACACATTATCCATGGATCGTTACTCCAGTCTCGTGTTGCTTGGTCTTCCTCCGAGCTCAACTATTGGAGGAGAGTCCGGACCGTCATCCAATCCGATGCATGGAAACACAAACAGTCTCAACATCTTCATCGCGTCAGAAGCATCAACACGCTGCAATCATACATGCACACACACATTATCCATGGATCGTTACTCCAGTCTCGTGTTGCTTGGTCTTCCTCCGAGCTCAACTATTGGAGGAGAGTCCGGACCGTCATCCAATCCGATGCATGGAAACACAAACAGTCTCAACATCTTCATCTCGTCAGAAGCATCAACACGCTGCAATCATACATGCACACACACACACTATCCATGGATCGTTACTCCAGTCTCGTGTTGCTTGGTCTTCCTCCGTGCTCAACTATTGGAGGAGAGTCCGGACCGTCATCCAATCCGATGCATGGAAACACAAACAGTCTCAACATCTTCATCGCGTCAGAAGCATCAACACGCTGCAATCATACATGCACACACAAACTATCCATGGATCGTTACTCCAGTCTCGTGTTGCTTGGTCTTCCTCCGAGCTCAACTATTGGGGGAGAGTCCGGACCGTCATCCAATCCGATGCATGGATACACAAACAGTCTCAACATCTTCATCGCGTCAGAAGCATCAACACGCTGCAATCATACATGCACACACACACATTATCCATGGATCGTTACTCCAGTCTCGTGTTGCTTGGTCTTCCTCCGAGCTCAACTATTGGAGGAGAGTCCGGACCGTCATCCAATCCGATGCATGGAAACACAAACAGTCTCAACATCTTCATCGCGTCAGAAGCATCAACACGCTGCAATCATACATGCACACACACATTATCCATGGATCGTTACTCCAGTCTCGTGTTGCTCGGTCTTCCTCCGAGCTCAACTATTGGAGGAGAGTCCGGACCGTCGTCCAATCCGATGCATGGATACACGAACAGTCTCAACATCTTCATCTCGTCAGAAGCATCAACACGCTGCAATCATACATGCACACACACATTATCCATGGATCGTTACTCCAGTCTCGTGTTGCTTGGTCTTCCTCCGAGCTCAACTATTGGAGGAGAGTCCGGACCGTCATCCAATCCGATGCATGGAAACACAAACAGTCTCAACATCTTCATCGCGTCAGAAGCATCAACACGCTGCAATCATACATGCACACACACATTATCCATGGATCGTTACTCCAGTCTCGTGTTGCTTGGTCTTCCTCCGAGCTCAACTATTGGAGGAGAGTCCGGACCGTCATCCAATCCGATGCATGGAAACACGAACAGTCTCAACATCTTCATCGCGTCAGAAGCATCAACACGCTGCAATCATACATGCACACACACATTATCCATGGATCGTTACTCCAGTCTCGTGTTGCTTGGTCTTCCTCCGAGCTCAACTATTGGAGGAGAGTCTGGACCGTCATCCAATCCGATGCATGGAAACACGAACAGTCTCAACATCTTCATCGCGTCAGAAGCATCAACACGCTGCAATCATACATGCACACATACACTATCCATGGATCGTTATTCCAGTCTTTTGATTCAATTAGATGACTTGTTGACACTCACAATATCTGTTTGATATTGTCTCACTTGAGCATGTCATACATTGTCTGTCCCTCAAGTGAGGGGGATGCCTCTGAGGAGGAGGGAGGGAGGGTGAGGAGGGAAAGGTTTCATCTCAGCAGAAGAAAATATTATATCCGAAAGGAGTTTATTCGAACTGTGAATGGTATGAACTGATGAGCTGAGATTTAATTGATAATCTGGTCATCAGGGTTCAACTGAGAGAGAATCCAATCTTTGACCTTCTCGTTGACCTCTGTATGATTTCCCGGTAGATCATTCAGTAATGAAATGATTGAATTAATGAATAATAATGTAAAATAATTAATAGTAAAAAATAATTAAATTAATGGTAACTAGGAGAACGCGGGATGCGCGTTGTGAGATAAGCTTAGAAGTATGGAAATCTAGAATGGAAAATAACTTGTCAGCTCAATATACATCTACGGACCTTGGATTACTTCAAACGCTTGAAAACCTTATTACTTGCATCTTCTTGATATTTATAGTGCTGCAACCTGTCGCATATACTCTTTGCAAATCCAATTGATCAAAATATTCAATAAAATGTCCACTTTTATTGCGTTTTCTATGTTATTTCTCATTCGATTGTTGCAAAAATCTCTGGAAAGGTGTTTAATAATATTGTCCATATTCGGTGAGAATATGAGAGCTTTTGAACAATTCTTGTTTTTCAAGTATTTTTCCTCCGGGTTATTCTTATGAGGATATTTCAAACTTTCCGATATTTTCCCGGAAAAACCGTCGTACGGATTTTTCTGAATAAAAATCCCAACCTGTTCTGGTATGACACCAACGTTCAGAAAAAGTTTCGAGTTGATTGATTCATTTCTATGACCTGTATGCCGCGTACATAATTACGAAAAAAAAAAAAAAAAGGAACCCCTTTTTTTCACGGTGTGAAATGGAAAGCTTCGCCACGCTCATCTAATAATTTCATTGAGTTATGGTAACCAACAGCGCAGTCCTGGTGTTGAAGTTCATTGGTTTTAAATAATTGAGATGGGGTGTTGAGATTGCCCTTGTGGTGCCCCGTCCAAACGAAACTACTTTTCAATCTTAGCCTCATTTGGGAACCAATGATTTCGTATCAATTTCCGATGTTATTAAAAAAAAGTACAAAAACGGAAAACTTCATTTAATTTATTCTTGCAAGACTGGAATAGTGTACAACGTAGGAAGTCATGAGCATGGCTATTATTTCATTTGATAAACATGTTTCATTTGTACCGTTTAACCCACATTGGATGCTGCGGGAATACAATGAACTGTTCCAATAACTCAACTTAATGGAGCAAACTATTCTCAAAACCAAACAAACTTTAACCGAGATAATAATGTTGAGTTGAAATCGTTATGGGTGGATTCTTGGCGCAAGAAATGCATACAAATGAAACCAAAAGAAGACGTGGATTCCGCTCCCGATCAGTCTCATCAGAATTATCAATTCTTGTTTCCACTCAAGATGAAGGTTAGATCGACTGTCTCCCCTATTCCCCACCACTAGCGCTCGGATGTTTCGCGCCGCTCGGAATCCTGCTGGCAATGTGACAAGACGGGAGTTCTCATCACTGTTTCCCGCCTGAATGTGTTCGATATATCTCGATACTCGAACACGAGTCGATATTAATCGCTCCACGCAGCGAGTTGTCTCGTTCGATATGAAACAAGAACTGAAGTACTTTCAGTTTCAGCCGCTAGGGAGCAGTCTCGCCAAGCCAGCGTCGAGCTGTTCAAGGGTTCCTTCAATAACATCGCAACTTGGTACGAAGTCATTGTTTCCCAATTAGGGCAATCCGAGATGAGATCAGTTGAATGTGGGGACAGCCGACCGTCCCCCAGTGTATTGTTCGAGACGATCGGGGATGTCGACTAGGCAATAAGCAGGTGAGCGAATGCGGAGACTTCCATCCTACTCTTATGGAGTTTTGTCTGTGTTTTTTCTTGTAAGCACTGCACAAGTCGCACGGTTTGACTGATCAACATGGCACTTCTTATGTACACTCAAACTCATCCAACTCAGAACTGTGTAGTTTCTGGGTCACATCGTTCAGACCACTTCTGAGAAATACAATCTCGAATTTCCTGAATACTTCATGAGATTTAGCCGGGCGAATTTTTTTGAAATGATATATTTTGAGAAAAAAATCTTCCCGAATGTGAACACGATGATAACTGATACACATCTTGCAGTTCGGATCAGCCGTTTTAAAGAAAACCACTTGTTAAATGTCTCTCATTCAACAAATGAATAGAAACAATAGAGGCCCTTGCTGAGATTCACCGCTTTCTACATCCGATATTTACCTAATTTTTCGTAGGAGTCGAGGTGTGTGGATAAAAGGTTCTCTCAATTGAACTAGAGTCGATGATGTGATGGAGATATGATCACTTCAACGACTCTTATTGGACCTTGTTTTGTACCTCATGAGCTTGCTTCACAAACGTCTGTGATTCTGATGTCTTGCTCATCTCACAACGCATATGCTGGGTTTGTCTGGGGGTGAAATTCAATGGCTTCCTTTGTCATAGAAGAGAATTGGATGAGCGCAGCGATGACTCAATTTCACCATAACTGAAAAATGAGTACTTTGTTTTCACTGTTCGCGCTATATAGGTCGAACGAAAATCCGAATTGAGTTGAAACTTGGCATACGCAAGTGTCCTTATCTGATTCGATACTGTATAGTTCTGAAGCAAAGTTGGTCGAACCACTTCTGAGAGAACTCATTGCTAAATTTTCCAAAATCTCATCAGAATAACTCGGAAGAGAATATTCGTGGAAAATATTCATCTGAGAGAATTCAAATTCTCAGGGAATTTCAATATAATGATGATACACATTACCCCGAACTTTGACTCAAATCGAATCAGCTGTTTTGATGTAAAAAAATTTAATATAATTTCTGTGAATCATTCAAAGCTATCAAGATACCAATTAAATTCAAGCTACAGGTGTCACCACTGAATCATGAACGATGAAGAGAAGGCTTACTTTATCAGCATACAAATCAATAAGGGAAAATAAGATGGCACAGTGACATAATGGTTTGGATCTCGAGGTGTGAATATATATATATATATATATATATATATATATATATATATATATATATATAATATATAGTATATATATATTATATATATATAATATATATATGATATATCTATATATATTATATATATATATAGTATATATATATATATATATATATATATATATATATATATATATATATATATATATATATATATATATATATATATATATATATATATATATATATATATATATATATATATATATATATATATATATATATATATATATATATATATATATATATATATATATATATATATATATATATATATATATATATATATATATATATATATATATATTATATATATACACCCCTTGATCTACCGCAAGACCTATGAAACCTGGTTATATCGCCTAAAGCTGGCTTCATCCCTTATATTCATCCATCCTCCTTAATACGAACCCTCCCCACACTTGGCACGCTCCCCTGTAATATCTCACCACACACTTCTCTACATCAGTAACGGTGTACGGTTTAACGGTATAACGGTATAACGGTAAATACTGGCGATTAACTCTAAGTCTATCCCCGATGATCTTGTTGATAATTACTGAGTCGTTAATATCTCCGGTTAACTAACTCGTGTTTTATTAATGGAAGCGAGGACGAGATATTATGTGTTGAGTTGTTGAGGGGGGGGGGGGAAGTTGTGTACTTCTTTGTACCATTTTATTTCGTGTACCTATTTATTGTGTAAGAATGATATTTATGTTCATGGTTTGAATCAGGTTGTGCCCAATTCATATTGATATTGGATTGGAAATAATAATAATTGATGGATAAAGAAAGGAAGGATAAAGAGAAATGGGCCTACTTACAATGATTATGCGATGAAGAAAGGAAGGATAGAGAGAAATGGGCCTACTTACAATGATTATGCGATGGAGAAAGGAAGGATAAAGAGAAAAGGGCCTACTTACAATGATTATGCGATGAAGAAAATGAGATGGATTCACTTCACAATCTTCAAGGAATCAAATATCTGTGTTTCTTACCAATTAGTGGAGCAATTTCACAACCTGGCTTGATTTCACCACAACTCTCTACGCTTCCACATACATGTATCGATCCACCGTCTCTCCTATCCCACAGCACTAACGCCCAGGTGTTTCGATCCTTCTTCTGCCGGGTACTCATGCATACCACGCGGCAAACTACCACTAAACATCCACCACACTTGAATCAATATTTGTTTCGCGGCAACACGATATCATATATCACATAATATCACGTGATCAGATTAGGAGAGATCTTTACATGTCGCCTCATGTGCTTTACATGTCGCCTCATGTGCTTTACATGTCGCCTCATGCGCTTTACATGTCGCCTCATGTGCTTTACATGTCGCCTCATGTGCTTTACATGTCGCCTCATGTGCTTTACATGTCGCCTCATGTGCTTTACATGTCGCCTCATGTGCTTTACATGTCGCCTCATGTGCTTTACATGTCGCCTCATGCGCTTTACATGTCGCCTCATGTGCTTTACATGTCGCCTCATGTGCTTTGCATGTCGCCTCATGTGCTTTACATGTCGCCTCATGTGCTTTACATGTCGCCTCATGTGCTTTACATGTCGCCTCATGTGCTTTACATGTCGCCTCATGTGCTTTACATGTCGCCTCATGTGCTTTACATGTCGCCTCATGTGCTTTACATGTCGCCTCATGTGCTTTACATGTCGCCTCATGTGCTTTACATGTCGCCTCATGTGCTTTACATGTCGCCTCATGTGCTTTACATGTCGCCTCATGTGCTTTACATGTCGCCTCATGTGCTTTACATGTCGCCTCATGTGCTTTACATGATCGCAGACGTTCGGGATCTAAAGTTGGCAACGGAGAACCAATCATCGTATCAACAGACAGTTCTCAATACGTGCCTGCTCGGAGGGCTTCAGTTCATGCCATGTTTTCAACCCTTTCAAAATAATTGTCGAATATGAACATGTGTCCATTTTTTTTCATTGAATTCACGATCTTTTCAGAGTGATTTAATATGATGAACAAATTTTTGATTGATGTAAAAGCACGGATGGACTTATTGTTGTTCCATTGCAAAGATAATTGGAAGAGAGAAGCGAAGACTCAATTTCACCATACCCGAAAAAAAAGTCCTTTTTTTGTGTTCGCGCTCCACAGGTCAGACAATGATTCAAAATCAGTTGAAACTTGGCACACACAAGTATTCTAATCCAATTCGATACTGTATAGTTTCAAGGCGCAATCAGATGAACCAATTCTGAAAAATATCATTTCAAAGTTCTCAGAAATGTCATTAGAATAACGCAGAGAGAAATATTCAGGAAAAATATTTCATCCGAGATAATACAAATTCTCAGGAAATTTCAATCTGATGATGATACACATCATTCCGAACTTCCACTCAAATCGGATCAGCCGTTTTGATGTAAAAAATATATATTGTAATTTTTGTGAATCATTCAAAGCTATTAAGATACCTATTAAATTCGAGCTACAGGTATCACCACTTAATTGTGAACGATTAAAACAAAGCCTTATATATTATCATTGAAATTAATAACGTAAAATAAGATGGCAGTGATGTAATGGTTTGGATCTCAAGGTGTATATATATATATATATATATATATATATATATATATATATATATATATATATATATATATATATATATATATATATATATATATATATAATAACCAATCCAAAGATGAGTTGATATGTTCCAGCTCATCCATCAACGTGGCAACACATAACGCGTTTGCCTAGTTAGACTGATTGGTCGCACCGCTTACCCACCATGTGTTGTAAGCCAAAGGTCCGTATCGGCGCTTTTTGTTCTGTCTTAACCGTCCCCTGCATGTTCTACTCCTGGGCTGTGAGATGTCATGTGGCCTCTTAATGTTGTTTGCTGTTCGCCTCACTGACTCCCGAGTTAGAGACAACTCTGAAGCTCTCCGTGTGGATATTACATTAATCGAATGTTGATAGATGAAGCTGAACTGATACAAGATGTCATATATTGACACAGAGTTTGTGCAAATCCAATTCCTCTGACTGTGAGAAAGTCTTCCATCCACTTGTTTGAGGTTGAAAGACGGACGCCCTCGAGTTCTGTCGGGGTGAAGATGTCGAGGGTCTTATGAGCAATGACGATAGTGGGAAGGAAGCGGTCGTGGCCACTACTGTCGAATCTATCCTGGCATTGGCTGAACACTTCGGAGAAACACCACGGAATATCTATCGTAAGGTGATCGTACCGCGGCTCGATCTACCCCGGTTTCATCCATTTTGTTCTTAACATGAGCCATATTCGGTCGTTGGGAGTTAAACACATACGAATTCCCCGATGAGAAGGATGCTCGTGCCTGGAGAGAGTCCAATCTTTACAATCACATATTCATCCCTACTGACCACTGAGTGTCATTACAAACCATCTTCAACCAGGACCCTTATTCCTTAGATAAATGAGATGTGAGAAGAGTAAAAGTGAGTGAGAAAACGATCATATCACTCAGAATGGCCAATTTACCATTACCAATCGGCCATTTCAAGTGAGATAATTGTTTCATCACTCACTTTTATTTTCTCACATCTCATTTATCTCAGGAAAAGGTGTCCTGGTTGAAGAAAGATCGTTTGGACGTGGCACCACAAGGTCGATAGAACCCCCTCAGAACAGATGAGTAGTTTCAATGTAAACATTGGACAAACTGCAGAGATAGTGGCTAACATGTCAAGGGAGTGAAATGCTATAGTTCCTGTTGGAGATATGAGAGTGTATTTATTGTATAGGAATCCTGATGAATTGAATAGACTGATACAGATAAGTGTGATTATAGTTACAGTGAGTGAAATGTGACCATTCTTCCAGGCTGGTGAGATCGCCCTTGTGAGGCCATGCGCAGAACGATCCTACCTCCATAGCAGAACAAGGGCTCCAACTCAAGCCTCCGATGTTGATGAAAATGAGGAACAGACGAGTGAGCGGGGATGAATATTCAAGTTGAGAGAAGATTATGTAGAAATCTGAACGAATATTTATATTTATCAAACTACGTCGATGAGTGTTCGAATGATTGAGCGTCTGATGTTTTTTAAAATGCGGACTGGTGAGGAATGTGATCGTGACGGTGGTGTCGAGGAATGCGCGGAATGTCGAGGAATGCGCGGAATATTCCACCAAGAGAAATGAGGGCTTCACCCACTCCTCTTTCCATTGTTCACCGACAACAAGACACTTCATTTGCATTCAATTGATCTTTTCCACCACCTTCTCCATAATATTCCATGATAGTGATAGTGTTAGGTGATAGTGATAGTGAGGTGATAGTGATAGTGTCAGGTGATAGTGTTAGGTGATAGTGATGGTGTTGGCTGATAGTGATAATGTTAGGTGATAGTGTTAGGTGATAGTGATGGTGTTGGGTGATAGTGATAGTGTTAGGTGATAGTGATAGTGAGGTGTCAGACATGGTGATAGGTGATTGTGATAGTGTTGGGTGATAGGTGATAGTGATAGTGATAGTGTTAGGTGATAGTGAGGTGTCGGACATGGTGATAGGTGATTGTGATAGTGTTAGGTGAGAGGTGATAGTGATAGTGTTAGGTGAGAGTGATAGTGTTAGGTGATGGTGTTAGGTGATAGTGTTAGGTGATAGTGATAGTGTTAGGTGATAGTGAGGTGTCAGACATGGTGATAGGTGATTGTGATAGTGTTAGGTGATAGTGTTAGGTGATAGTGATAGTGTTAGGTGATAGTGTTAGGTGATTGTGATGGTGTTAGGTGATGGTGTTAGGTGATAGTGATAGTGTTAGGTGATAGTGAGGTGTCGGACATGGTGATGGGTGATTATGCTAGTGTTAGGTGAGAGGTGATAGTGATAGTGTTAGGTGAGAGTGATACTGTTAGGTGATAGTGTTAGGTGATAGTGTTAGGTGATAGTGATAGTGTTAGGTGATAGTGAGGTGTCAGACATGGTGATAGGTGATAGTGATAGTGTTAGGTGAGAGGTGATAGTGATAGTGTTAGGTGAGAGTGATAGTGTTAGCTAATAGTGTTAGGTGATAGTGTTAGGTGATAGTGATAGTGTTAGGTGATAGTGAGGTGTCAGACATGGTGATAGGTGATAGTGATAGTGGGGTGTCAGACATGGTGATAGTGATAGTGTTAGATAATAGGTTATAGTGATAGTGTTAGGTGATAGGTTATAGTGATAGTGTTAGGTGATTGTGATAGTGGGTGTCAGACATGGTGATAGGTGATGGTCGTAGTGATAGGTGATAGTGATAGTGTTAGGTGATAGTGATAGTGGGGTGTCAGACATGGTGATAGGTGATTGTGATAGTGTTAGGTGATAGTGATAGTAAGGTGTCAGACATGATGATAGGTGATTGTGATAAAGTTGGGTGATAGGTGATAGTGATGGTGATAGGTGATTGTGATAGTGTTAGGTGATGGGTGATAGTGATAGTGTTGGGTGATAGTGATAGTGAGGAGTCAGAAATCGTGATAGGTGATTGTGATAGTGTTAGGTGATGGGTGATAGTGATAGTGTTGGGTGATAGTTATAGTGAGGTGTCAGATATGGTGATAGGTGATTGTGATGGTGTTAGGTGATAGTGATGATGAGTTGTCAGGCATGGTGATATGTGATTGTGATAGTGTCAGGTGAAAGGTTATAGTGATATTGTTAGGTGATAGTGATAGTGAGGTGTCGGACATGGTGATAGGTGATTGTGACAGTGTTAGGTGAAAGGTTATAGTGATATTGTTAGGTGATAGTGATAGTGAGATGTCGGACATGGTGATAGGTGATTGTGACAGTGTCAGGTGAAAGGTTATAGTGATATTGTTAGGTGATAGTGATAGTGAGGTGTCGGACATGGTGATAGGTGATTGTGACAGTGTTAGGTGAAAGGTTTTAGTGATATTGTCAGGTGATAGTGATAGTGAGGTGTCGGACATGGTGATAGGTGATTGTGACAGTGTTAGGTGAATGGTTTTAGTGATATTGTTAGGTGATAGTGATAGTGAGGTGTCGGACATGGTGATAGGTGATTGTGACAGTGTTAGGTGAAAGGTTATAGTGATATTGTTAGGTGATAGTGATAGTGAGGTGTCGGACATGGTGATAGGTGATTGTGACAGTGTTAGGTGAAAGGTTTTAGTGATATTGTTAGGTGATAGTGATAGTGAGGTGTCGGACATGGTGATATGTGATTGTGACAGTGTTAGGTGAAAGGTTATAGTGATATTGTTAGGTGATAGTGATAGTGAGGTGTCGGACATGGTGATAGGTGATTGTGACAGTGTTAGGTGAAAGGTTTTAGTGATATTGTTAGGTGATAGTGATAGTGAGGTGTCGGACATGGTGATAGGTGATTGTGACAGTGTCAGGTGAAAGGTTATAGTGATATTGTTAGGTGATAGTGAGGTGTCAGACATGGTGATAGGTGATTGTGATAGTGATAGGTGATAGTGATAGTGTTAGGTAATAGTGATGGTTTCTATTTTAAAAACATCGAAATTTGATACAAAATCATTGTTCCCCAATTGAGGCTATGAATGAAAGATAGGATCGTTTGGACGGGGCACCACGAGGGTGATCTTACCACCTTATTTTGATCATTTAAAACTAATGTACTTCAACACCAGAACTGCGCTGTCTGTGACCATAATCATCCGCCCCAGATGAAAGTCTTTCAGTATAAGCACACTAATGTTGATATCTTCCACTTTGAACTAAGTCTCTTGGGCAATGATTACTTCTTTCCCGTGACAGCAGATGTAAAATTGATCATTATACAAAATGCACAAATTAAATTAGTGATAGACCTCTAATGTTATAATTAGGTCTATCGCTCCACTAATTAATGGTCGTGTATAAATTATTCACTATTAGTGATAGGTGATGGTGAAAGTGATAGGTGATAGTGAGGTGTCAGACATAGTGATAGGTGATTGTGATAGTAATGGGTGATTGTGATAGTGTTAGGTGATGGTGATAGTGATAGGTGATGGTGTAAAAACTGCTTCGATTGGTACCAATTAAGCACATTTCATGTTTTTTTTCAAAATGGCTGACTCGATCAAGCTGAGAATATACATAAATGTGTATCAATATGTGATCCAACTTCACACACAATTCCATTATTTTGGGAAAATGAAAATATTTTCATTTTTTCCACGCCGTGTTATTTCTAACATGTATTTATGAAATTACTAAAATTCATGAAAATGAAAGTTACCATCCAATAATGCCACAAAACTTCACAGATCTGAGTTAGATGAGGAACCGACAAGAAAAAAAGTTTGGAGTTGATATCTGTAGCCGTTTGACCTGTGGAGAACCGACAAAAAAACAAACCCCCTCCCCCCTTAAAAAAAAACATGAAAACGAACACCAATTTTTTTAAGTATGTCAAATTAAAACCTCGCTAAAGCTCGTCTAATAATGGATGAATCATGAAATATATCACTGGGAGGCCACAGGTTCTTTCCACGGGCTCGTTGTTCGCTCGCTCCAGACTCGAGTTTAACATGCATCGTGTGCTAGGCACAACCTGTAGACTGGCCGCTGAACTCGCGTAAACGCCGTTAACTCCCAAGCTCACACTCTCGATATATTTCAGATTTCATATATTTGTTTCCGTCATCCAGAAATATGTATCCAGGTTATCGCCGACATGGAATATTTTCATTCTCCATTTGAAGAATTTGAATTGAAAATTTTAGCTGAAAGTTCTGGGAATGCGGTCACTTCGGTTTTTCAATTATCAACAGGATGCAAACACAATCATATTGACATCTCCAATATAACGCTATTGACATTTTCCTGCCTGACATTCGAGCGCCTGGGGCCTCTTGATGGAGCAATACGAGATGCTGCTTGAAATCTCGACGCCAATAGATCCGAGTCATCTGACCAGTGTGTTGTCACGCCCAATGCGATTGAATTGCAGTTATTCTCAGAAGAATTGTGGACTCTCAGCAATTCTGTATCTCATTTCAGAATCACTCGTCTTCTTTAATCTCGTGTCTCCACATATTATGTTTACTTGTTTGTGATATTGACATCTCTCTCGCTCGACATGTTTCATTACACGGCTCCTCGTCACGCCTGTTGTATACTCGCTTTCAATAGAGTCGGCTCAACACCAGAAACATGCCCTATACGTCGTTATCACCGTATTGCTGTCATCACTGTGTGGACAACATGTGTAGATTCATCGGACTTGGATACGTCTTCCGAGCAGGCTGCACCAGTTTCATTCCGGAAAGGGGTTTGTCTCTGTTGCTGTCTCTGTTGTTGCTGTTGTTGTTGTTCTTGTTGTTGCTGTTGCTGTTGTTGTTGTTGTTGTTGTTGTTGTTGGTATTGTTGTTGTTGTCGTTATTGTTGTTGTTGTTGTTGTTTTCGCAGTCATCCCTCACTGACATGAATCAACTCGACCTCCTCCCGAACTGATATAACTGAGGTGACTTCCAGGCGCTGTTCCAGAGTCTTCCAGTCTGACGAGTGACCACTCCCGTATTCCGACTCAACTGCTGGTTTGTAGGATGACGACTCTCCACCACGAGATTCACAATTCGGAACACAACTGAATCTTTCGAACACGTTGAATGGTCGAGCCTGGAGAGAGTTTCTCCGTGATTGTGGAGACAATCTCCTCCAGAGCTTGAATCTCAACTCCTGATTACGCTGGATAGAGTGGTTAGGAGGTACTTTGAGAGTCATGATAGAATGATTCACATGATCAGTGATTGATCCGGATATCCGGATAGTTGATGCGGATGATGAAATGATGGGATGTGAATAAGAAATGAGAAATGCAACTACATCATTCAAAAGCGTGAAAAACTCGGTTATTCCAGTGAGGTCATGTATACAATTGACGACTCGCAGTCTCCGCCCACTTGACGTCACAGAGCATACCGTCCAATCAACAGGGCTGTTGGAACTGTGGACAAGACGACTCGCAGTCTCCGCCCACTTGACGTCACAGAGCATACCGTCCAATCAACAGGGCTGTCAGAACTGTGGTCAAGACGACGCTGTTGAAACTGTGGTCAAGACGACTCGCAGTCTCCGCCCACTTGACGTCACAGAGCATACCGTCCAATCAACAGGGCTGTCAGAACTGTGGTCAAGACGACGCTGTTGAAACTGTGGACAAGACGACTCGCAGTCTCCGCCCACTTGACGTCACAGAGCATACCGTCCGATCAACAGGGCTGTTGGAACTGTGGTCAAGACGACTCGCAGTCTCCGCCCACTTGACGTCACAGAGCATACCGTCCAATCAACAGGGCTGTCAGAACTGTGGTCAAGACGACGCTGTTGAAACTGTGGTCAGGACGACTCGCAGTCTCCGCCCACTTGACGTCACAGAGCATACCGTCCAATCAACAGGGCTGTTGGAACTGTGGTCAAGACGACTCGCAGTCTCCGCCCACTTGACGTCACAGAGCATACCGTCCAATCAACAGGGCTGTTGAAACTGTGGTCAAGACGACTCGCAGTCTCCGCCCACTTGACGTCACAGAGCATACCGTCCAATCAACAGGGCTGTCAGAACTGTGGTCAAGACGACGCTGTTGAAACTGTAGTCAAGACGACTCGCAGTCTCCGCCCACTTGACGTCACAGAGCATACCGTCCAATCAACAGGGCTGTTGGAACTGTGGTCAAGACGACTCGCAGTCTCCGCCCACTTGACGTCACAGAGCATACCGTCCAATCAACAGGGCTGTCAGAACTGTGGTCAAGACGACGCTGTTGAAACTGTGGACAAGACGACTCGCAGTCTCCGCCCACTTGACGTCACAGAGCATACCGTCCAATCAACAGGGCTGTTGGAACTGTGGTCAAGACGACTCGCAGTCTCCGCCCACTTGACGTCACAGAGCATACCGTCCAATCAACAGGACTGTTGAAACTGTGGTCAAGACGACTCGCAGTCTCCGCCCACTTGACGTCACAGAGCATACCGTCCAATCAACAGGGCTGTCAGAACTGTGGTCAAGACGACGCTGTTGAAACTGTGGTCAAGACGACTCGCAGTCTCCGCCCACTTGACGTCACAGAGCATACCGTCCAATCAACAGGGCTGTCAGAACTGTGGTCAAGACGACGCTGTTGAAACTGTGGACAAGACGACTCGCAGTCTCCGCCCACTTGACGTCACAGAGCATACCGTCCGATCAACAGGGCTGTTGGAACTGTGGTCAAGACGACGCTGTTGAAACTGTGGTCAGGACGACTCGCAGTCTCCGCCCACTTGACGTCACAGAGCATACCGTCCAATCAACAGGGCTGTTGGAACTGTGGTCAAGACGACTCGCAGTCTCCGCCCACTTGACGTCACAGAGCATACCGTCCAATCAACAGGGCTGTTGAAACTGTGGTCAAGACGACTCGCAGTCTCCGCCCACTTGACGTCACAGAGCATACCGTCCAATCAACAGGGCTGTCAGAACTGTGGTCAAGACGACGCTGTTGAAACTGTAGTCAAGACGACTCGCAGTCTCCGCCCACTTGACGTCACAGAGCATACCGTCCAATCAACAGGGCTGTTAGAACTGTGGTCAAGACGACGCTGTTGAAACTGTGGTCAGGACGACTTGCAGTCTCCGCCCACTTGACGTCACAGAGCATACCGTCCAATCAACAGGGCTGTCAGAACTGTGGTCAAGACGACGCTGTTGAAACTGTGGTCAGGACGACTCGCAGTCTCCGCCCACTTGACGTCACAGAGCATACCGTCCAATCAACAGGGCTGTCAGAACTGTGGTCAAGACGACGCTGTTGAAACTGTGGTCAGGACGACTTGCAGTCTCCGCCCACTTGACGTCACAGAGCATACCGTCCAATCAACAGGGCTGTCAGAACTGTGGTCAAGACGACGCTGTTGAAACTGTGGTCAGGACGACTTGCAGTCTCCGCCCACTTGACGTCACAGAGCATACCGTCCAATCAACAGGGCTGTCAGAACTGTGGTCAAGACGACGCTGTTGAAACTGTGGTCAGGACGACTTGCAGTCTCCGCCCACTTGACGTCACAGAGCATACCGTCCAATCAACAGGGCTGTCAGAACTGTGGTCAAGACGACGCTGTTGAAACTGTGGTCAGGACGACTCGCAGTCTCCGCCCACTTGACGTCACAGAGCATACCGTTCAATCAACAGGGCTGTCAGAACTGTGGTCAAGACGACGCTGTTGAAACTGTGGTCAGGACGACTTGCAGTCTCCGCCCACTTGACGTCACAGAGCATACCGTCCAATCAACAGGGCTGTCAGAACTGTGGTCAAGACGACGCTGTTGAAACTGTGGTCAGGACGACTTGCAGTCTCCGCCCACTTGACGTCACAGAGCATACCGTCCAATCAACAGGGCTGTCAGAACTGTGGTCAAGACGACGCTGTTGAAACTGTGGTCAGGACGACTTGCAGTCTCCGCCCACTTGACGTCACAGAGCATACCGTCCAATCAACAGGGCTGTCAGAACTGTGGTCAAGACGACGCTGTTGAAACTGTGGTCAGGACGACTTGCAGTCTCCGCCCACTTGACGTCACAAATCATACCGACAATAAACAGGGCTGTCATAACTGTGGTCAAGACGACGCTGTTGAAACTGTGGTCAGGACGACTTGCAGTCTCCGCCCACTTGACGTCACAAATCATACCGACAATAAACAGGGCTGTTGGTACTGTGGTGAAATTCAAATACTCGATCGGGATATATATATATTCGAATGACCACAAATGATATAGATCCAACCGGCCCACTGATGAAGTCACGCCTATTCCGAGTCGTCAATTCTACTCAAAGTTTCACAATTGTTCCGTCGGTGGAGGATCTTCTTCCGTGGCCAGCAATATCAAGGTTTTGATTCAGAATGGAAAGGTGTCGACATGTTTGGAACTTCTTCTCTTCGTTCATCATCTACTCTCTCGAGACACGATAATCCCACGAAAAACCTGATGGGTGAAAACTTGGAGTCAAGTTCTTGAATATTTCAGCAACTACGGACAATTCCTGATGTAAAAGGTGTGAAATTAAATTTGTGTGCCAAGTACAATTCATTATTCATCAATACGGCATGGAAAATAACAGGAAACACTTGGGTCATTGCCCCCCACGTCCCCTCATATGACACCAAGCAGAATTGAAGTGAAGTGCATGATGCTGAGAAATGGGTAACTCCACGTTCCTATTATTATTGTTTGCTTAACGACCCCACCAACAACTAGGTTATATGGGGGCCCACGTTCCTGATACAGGAAAACGTGAACAGTTCACCCGTCAGAGTTTTTGGTAGGATATCACTCATTTTTGTTGCTTCATGATAACTAGATGCAGTTGCTTGTCCATAATAGCATTGGAGTATATTTTTGGTCTGTGATATCAATTTTTTGTTCGAAAGAATACATTCTCTTGATTGATTTCCTCGCCTATCGTTTATCAGCATTGAATGGCTCGAAATAGTCGTCCAGTTGGAATATTCTTTGAAAACCGTCACTTGATATATACTTATCACTAAAATTCGCATTAACAGACAATAAGGTATCAAAGTGATGATTCATGAATATCAGCTGTTCCATTTGACATTCATCTCTCTGTTGTGTCTGGTGACGATCATTCAGAGAGAGAGAGTGGCCAGAGTTCTCGATGGTTCATTGGTGGCCGTGAATCAATCGTCGATACGATAGTATTCTGTATTTCTGGAAGTTATTATTCCAATCTCTTCCGGTTGAGAATGTATGATTGACAAATCTCGCACACACAATCGATCTGGGATATTCATACAAACATATTCTCGAAATGTCATTGAAATATGTCGTGAAATTTGTTTCAATTATTATGAAAACTTGGAAAATGAGTGCAAAATGACCTCACTTCCGGTTTTGAAAAGCAACTTCCGGCTGAAACATTCGAATCAAGAGTTACAATATCATCCGAGTTCAATGATCCCTGGAACAATCGGACAAATCGGACGATTCGTTTGGCCTGTAGCCGAGATCTTAGGTGACGACAGACGGAAGGAGGAGGAGGAGAAGGAGGAGAAGGAGGAGGAGTAGGAGGAGGAGGAGGAGAAGGAGGAGGAGGAGGAGGAGGAATATTGGGAAGAGGAGGAATAGGAGGAGGAGGAGGAGTAGGAGGAGCAGGAGGAGAAGGAATAGTAGTAGGAGGAGGAATATGAGGAGGAGGAGGAGTAGGAAGAGCAGGAGGAGAAGGAGGAGGAGGAGGAGGAGAAGGAGGAGGAGGAGGAGGAGGAGAAGGGGGAGGAGGAGGAGGAGGGGAAGGAGGAGGAGGAGGAGAAGGAGGAGGAAGAAGAGGAGAAGGAGGAGGAGGAGGAGGGGGAGAAGGAGGAGGAGGAGGAGGGGGAGAAGGAGGAGGAGGAGGGGAGGAGGAGGAGGAGGAGGAGGAGTAATATTGGGAAGAGGAGGAATAGGAGGAGGAGGAGGAGTAGGAGGAGCAGGAGGAGAAGGAATAGTAGTAGGAGGAGGGATAGGAGGAGGAGGAGGAGTAGGAGGAGCAGGAGGAGCAGGAGGAGAAGGAGGAGGAGGAGAAGGAGGAGGATGAGGAGGAGGAGGAGGAGAAGGGGGAGGAGGAGGAGGAGGAGGAGGAGGAGGAGGAGGAGGAGGAGGAGGAGAGGGAGGAGGAGCAGGAGGAGCAGGAGGAGAATGAGGAGGAGGAGCAGGAGGAGGAGGAGGAGGAGGAGGAGGAGGAGGAGGAGGAGGAGGGGGAGGAGGAGCAGGAGGAGGAGAAAACGGGATAAGTAGTCTTCTCACAATGCCATAACTTCTAAACGTTTGTTCCGATATATCTTTGATTCGATATGTCGTGTCGTGTAGGGCGCGCTTCATAGCATTGCAACCAACTGGAGTTATCGGTATCTGGGTTGTTAGTTCCGGAGATACAAAATGCTCAAATCCGCCTGGAAGTACTCCGTGTCAACAGTGTAAGCGTGTAGCTGAGACTTGGCTCTCGTTGAGCTACCGGTCGACGGGATATTTACGACATTCATGAGAGATATTTGTTTGAAAATGAGGTATTTGTGGAGGCGGACGCGCCTGCGCATTGCGTCATGAGAGAGGTTTATCCGGATGAGATCATATCGAGATATTCTCAGGAGGAACTAGTACCACGTGACCGTCTCTTCTGAGACTTCAGCTCAACTCGTCGGTCGGTTCTGAAATCCTTCATCTCTCGTGTGAACAAGTATACCCATGTTTGCCATCAGGAATCCCTCATCTCTCGTGTGAACAAGTATACCCTTGTTTGCCATCAGGAATCCCTCATCTCTCGTGTGAACAAGTATACCCTTGTTTGCCATCAGGAATCCTTCATCTCTCGTGTGAACAAGTATACCCTTGTTTGCCATCAGGAATCCTTCATCTCTCGTGTGAACAAGTATACCCTTGTTTGCCATCAGGAATCCCTCATCTCTCGTGTGAACAAGTATACCCATGTTTGCCATCAGGAATCCCTCATCTCTCGTGTGAACAAGTATACCCTTGTTTGCCATCAGGAATCCCTCATCTCTCGTGTGAACAAGTATACCCTTGTTTTCCATCAGGAATCCCTCATCTCTCGTGTGAACAAGTATACCCATGTTTGCCATCAGGAATCCCTCATCTCTCGTGTGAACAAGTATACCCATGTTTGCCATCAGGAATCCCTCATCTCTCGTGTGAACAAGTATACCCTTGTTTTCCATCAGGAATCTCTCATCTCTCGTGTGAACAAGTATACCCTTGTTTTCCATCAGGAATCCTTCATCTCTCGTGTGAACAAGTATACCCATGTTGCCATCAAAATTATAATATATAACTTCTTGATGAAACTTCCCATGTCTTTCATATCCAAGCTCTTTCCACTCTGGAAACAAACGTTTTCATTCCATTCTAAGATCTTTGCTCCACAAGAACGAGATTTACGTGATATTAGAGACAAATCTGGAGGAGATGAAATAAACGTCTCCGTTCTGGGAGAAGCAATAAAATAAATATAAAAAAGACATCGTTGCGCTTTTTGAAAACGTTTTTTCTTCGAGTTGTCGAGTAGTGAGTGACGTGGGGCTGTTGGGTCGAGAGCCCTCGATGTCTTCTCCAGCTCCCCCCCCCCCCTCCATTATCCCCCCCCCCCACCAGCGACACTCCAGCATCCACGTCTGCTCCTCAGCACTGTTCAAGACGTCAGAGATGTTGGTACTGAGATAAATCAGATGTTATGCCTAG
This sequence comes from Brachyptera risi, assembly GCA_964007535.1. NCBI lineage: Eukaryota > Metazoa > Arthropoda > Insecta > Plecoptera > Taeniopterygidae > Brachyptera > Brachyptera risi. The sequence continues at coordinate 30,744 of CAXFZR010000064.1, read as the reverse complement.
ATATCATGCCCAGATATCATGCCCAGATATCATGCCCAGATATCATGCCCAGATGTATCCATGTAGATCCCACTCATTACTTCAAGGCATGAATTGTTTCATAGGTCAACCATCATCCCCCGCTGTTGACGGGGACCCCGTGTGTGACCAGGACTTGCACGTGCTGTATCGTATGAGAGAGAGAGAGAGAGAGAGAGAGAGAGAGAGAGAGAGAGAGAGAGAGAGAGAGAGAGAGAGAGAGAGAGAGAGAGAGAGAGAGGAAGATAAAAGAGAAAGAGAGAGAGAGAGAGAGAGAGGGAGAGAGAGAGGAAGATAGAAGAGAAAGAGAGAGAGAGAGAGGGAGAGAGAGAGGAAGATAAAAGAGAAAGAGAGAGAGAGAGAGAGAGAGAGAGAGAGAGAGAGAGAGAGAGAGAGAGAGAGAGAGAGAGAGAGAGAGAGAGAGAGAGAGAGGGAGAGAGAGAAACGAATGGGAAAATGGAATGAATTCTTTTGGGTCGAATAAAAATGTCGGCGTAAGGAAATTCGTTGAATACAAAACATTAACAAATCAAAAAGTTCCGCTGAAGTTGAGTTAGGAGTTCCTTAGAATACTCGTGCACGTAGATTCCTGTAGGAAAACGTCTCACTCGATCGGGTTGGATGCAACTTGTTCGACTTGCGAGCTACGAGACTGGGATCACAAAATGCCGGTTGAGATAACCGATTGGCCGATTACCGATTGGCCGGATACCGATTGGCCGATTACCGATTGGCCGGTTACCGATCCGCCGGTTGCCGATTGACAGATTACCGATTGGCCGATTACCGATTGGCCCGTTACCGATTGGCCGATTGCCGATTGGCAGATTACCGATTGGCCGATTACCGATTGACCGATTACCGATTGGCCGGTTACCGATTGGCCGATTGCCGATTGACAGATTACCGATTGGCCGATTACCGATTGACCGATTACCGATTGGCCGGTTACCGATTGGCCGATTGCCGATTGACAGATTACCGATTGGCCGATTACCGATTGACCGATTGCCGATTGGCCGATTACCGATTGGCCGATTACCGATTGGCCGATTACCGATTGGCCGATTACCGATTGGCCGGTCACCGATTGGACGGAGATTGGCCGGAATACGATTGAGATTAACAGCCAGTTTACATTTTCAGGCCTAATTATTGATGAGGAGTTGAAATTTTAAAACACTCCGATTATATCATCAAGAGAATGGCGATAATGGCAGGCCTACTCGGGAGAGTTAATGGCTGGCTGTTTGCCCATTGCAGCTGAAATAACATTGCATAAATCTTTGATTGCGCCGCTTCCAGACTTTTGTGGCTCAATTCCATTCTTATCCCAGGAAAATAGTATAGTTGCATTACGGAAACTTGAAAACAAATCAATGAGAAGTATATTGAGAGTGAGAAAGATCCATCAATTGGAGAGATGTGTCGAGAGTATTGTGCTGGCTGGATGTGAGAGGACGTATTGTATTGATTGGACACACTAACTCTAATGGATAAGATCTATGGAGGAAATGTGAATCCAGCTATCTGAGTGAAAGAATACAAGTGAATACAAATATGTATGCATATATGGCACAAGAGCTGGTGAGAATATAAACATTGCAAGAACATCCAGAACAGAGGAGGATAACTCAATTCTTACCGAAGGAATGATAATTTGTGATGGCCTGCCATATGTTACTACTACTACTGGGTTGTACCTTGGCTTGAAGATAGATTCAGGCATGCAGAGGTGCAGGGCGGCGCCCTGGTATAGTCTCAAAGCGGTGACAGGGCGGCTCAGGGCGTCGCCCCGGTATAGTTCCAGAGCGGCGGCAGGGCGGCTCAGGGTGGCGCTCCGGTGAAGTTACAAAGCGGAGGCAGGGTGATCCAAGGCGGCGCCCCGGTATACTATCATAGCGGAGACAGGGCGGCTCAGGACGGCGCTCCGGTAGAGTTAAAAATCGGAGGCAGGGTGGTCCAGGGCGGCGCCCCGGTATAGTCTCAAAGCGGAGGCAGGGCGGCTCAGGGCGGCGCTCCGGTATAGTTACGAAGCGGAGGCAGGGTGGATCAGGGCACCACCCTGGTATAGTTACAAAGTGGTGGCAGGGTGGCTCAGGGTGGCTCAAGGCGGCACCCCGGTATAAGCCCAGAGCGGAGGCAGGACGGTCCAGGGCGGCGCCCCGGTTCAATCTCAGAGCGGAGGCGGGGTGGCTCAGGGCAGTCCAGGGTGGCGCCCCGGTATAAGCCCAGTGCGGAGGCAGGGCGTTCCAGGACGGTACCCCGATATAATACCAGAGCGGGATGTATTCATCATGGATCCAGCTGGATGTATTCATCATGGATCCAGCTGGATGTATTCATCATGGATCCAGCTGGATGTATTCATCATGGATCCAGCTGGATGTATTCATCATGGATCCAGCTGGATGTATTCATCATGGATCCGGCTGGATGTATTCATCGTGGATCCAGCTGGATGTATTCATCATGGATCCAGCTGGATGTATTCATCATGGATCCAGCTGGATGTATTCATCATGGATCCGGCTGGATGTATTCATCATAGTTTCGCCTGGATGTATTCATCATGGATCCGGCTGGATGTATTCATCATGGATCCAGCTTGATGTATTCATCATGGATCCAGCTGGGTGTATTCATCATATATCCAGATGGATGTATTCATCATATATCCAGCTGGATGTATTCATCCTCGATCCGGCTGGATGTATTCATCATGGATCCAGCTTGATGTATTCATCATAGTTTCGGCTGGATGTATTCATCATGGATCCAGCTGGATGTATTCATCATGGATCCGGCTGGATGTATTCATCATGGATCCAGCTTGATGTATTCATCATAGTTTCGGCTGGATGTATTCATCATGGATCCAGCTGGATGTATTCGTCATGGATCCAGCTGGATGTATTCATCATGGATCCAGCTGGATGTATTCATCATGGATCCGGCCGGATGTATTCATCATAGTTTTGGCTGGATGTATTCATCATGTATCCAGCTGGATGTATTCATCATAGATCCAGCTGGATGTATTCATCATGGATCCAGCTGGATGTATTCATCATGGATCCAGCTGGATGTATTCGTCATGGATCCAGCTGGATGTATTCATCATGGATCCAGCTGGATGTATTCGTCATGGATCCAGCTGGATGTATTCATCATGGATCCAGCTTGATGTATTCGTCATGGATCCGGCTGGATGTATTCATCATGGATCCAGCTGGATGTATTCATCATGGATCCAGCTGGATGTATTCATCATGGATCCAGCTTGATGAATACATCTCAGCAATTGTACTCGTTGATATCACTTTCCTCGGTATTCCATTCAGAGACGTCATCGATGAATACAAAATGAGAATCATAATAATAATGACTCTGAATGTCAATGAAGGATCATGAATAACACAACAGATCTCCATATGAGTCATTTCACTCACCTCCTCTGGATGTCTCCTCTGACAACAGGCAATCTCTGCTCATCAGAGTCATGTCCACAGGAGTGGCATTGCTCCTCCTGGCAGATGCCTTATGACTTGTTGAGGTTCTTCACACCGATATGGTGTACCTGAGCTCTCCATTGACTGCTAGGAGGGTTGGGAGTGGGTACGAGCTCATCCGAGCCTAACGTCGACCTGTCTTCACTTTCTGAAGCAGTGCCTTAGCTGACTGAGCCACTGAGAACAGCCAACCACCTGTGGTATATGCACACTGTACCATCATAGTGATGAGAGCAACAACACGACAGCAACGACAACAACAACAACAACAACAACTAAAACAACAACAACAACAACCCAAACAACAACAACAACAACAACAACAACAACAACAACAACAACATCAACAACAACAACCATAACAACAAGAACCATAACAACAACAACAACAACAACAACAACAACAACAACAACAACAACAACAACAACAATAATTATGATGACTGAAGCAACAACAGAGAATGATGATATCAATATGAATAACGATAATATCAACGATGCGCACTCAACAAGAGGAACGTTTTGTGGCAGAAGAACGTATTCAGTGTTCCATATATTTGAAGAGGGAGTAATGATCTGTAGGCCTCCATGCATCGCCATGGGAACAAGGCAGGGCTGTGTACTTAATCGTACTCTACAGTCATGTCCCACAACATCGGGCATTATACACCACTGGAGCAGGTCCGTTATATCCTCCCTACGTCGACACCCTCCGCTCTTACATTGTGCGCAGCTGAGTGCGATCTGGACACGTGAGGGGAGAGCGAGAGAGAGAGAGAGAGAGAGAGAGAGAGAGAGAGAGAGAGAGAGAGAGAGAGAGAGAGAGAGAGAGAGAGAGAGAGAGAGAGAGAGAGAGAGAGAGAGAGAGAGAGAGAGAGAGAGAGAGAGAGAGATGTAGGAAGGTAGAGAGAGAGAGAGAGAGAGAGAGAGAGAGAGAGAGAGAGAGAGAGAGAGAAGGAGAGAGAAAAAAAGAGGAAGAGAGAGAGAGAAAAAAAGAGGAAGAGAGAGAGAGAGAGAAAAAAGAGGAAGAAAGAGAGAGTGAGAGAGAGAGAAAGTGAGCGAGAGACAGAGAAAGAGAGAGAGAGAGAGAGAGAAATGTCCACCGAAGCGTTTCTCTCTCTGTTCACTTTGCGCTCATTCGAGAAAAAAGAGTTGATAAAACTTTTCGAAAAGAACTCAATAATCTACTCAACTTAATCTTCCGGTGATTAATTTAGCTCAATTACTGCATGAATTATTGAAGTCAAAGAGAAAGAAAAGTATTTCATGATTTTTCCTTCCATTTTTGATGATATGCGCAGATTTGGATAATTCGCAAAGAAAGATTCCATCAGCAGTTCATATATCTCGCTTAAAACTTCAGAGAGGCCAGACTGTACATGAGAGAAATCTCATACCGGCACATGCAGCTGAGTGGTGAGCTCACTCGCTTCGTGTGACCCGGGAGGTAATGGGGCATATCGGACCCGGTCCGATCCTCGCCACCGTCCATATTGACAGGGGTTTCTCGTGGTTTTCCTCGGTAGTCTAGGCTAATGCCGGGATGGTTCCCACAATATGAGCCACGACCGCTTCCTTCCCACTATCATCTCTGATACCTAAGAATCCTTCATCTCATCATTCATTCTCTCGACGCCAATAGATCTCAGTGATCATTATGATGCGTCGCTGGAACCCAACATGAAAGATATAATAATGAATATTTTGTTGAAGAATATAAATGATGCGGTATTAGAACAAGAATCTCATGTGGACATTGGAGAGCAAACTTCCCCTGAGATCCGTGCACTGTAATATGATGGGTCTACTCACTCAATCAAGTATGTGAGGAAGTTGAAGGAGCGAAACAACCGTGCGTCACTGAAGTGAGATAGGGAGAATGCTCGACCAGAAACGTCGAATCCCGTCAAACAATCATAGTGTATGATACGTATCTCAACCATGGGGATGATTCGATACAATCCATTCTCTATGACCTGGATGGTATAATTGTTCATGAACCAGGCAAACGCGTTATGTTGCCGCGTTGATGGATGAGCTGAAACATTTCAACTTATCTTTGGATTGGTTATTATATATATATATATATATATATATATATATATATATATATATATATATATATATATATATATATATATATATATATATATATACACATTTAGATCCAAACCATTACATCACTATTATTTTCCGTGACTGACTTCTATGATAATAGAAAAGGCTTTGTTCCAATAGCTTTGAATGATTCATAAAAATTACAATATATATTCTTTTCAAAGAATCTGAACGGCTGATCCGATCCGAGTGGAAGTTCGGAATGATGTGTATCATCATTTGATTGAAATTCCATGAGAATTTGAATTCTCTCGGATGAAATATTTCACAAGAATTTTTCTCCATGGTTTACTCATGGGATTTCTGAAAACTTTGAAATGAGTTTTTTCAGAAGTAGTTCGAACGATCGCGCCTCAAAACTATACAGTATCGAGTTAGATAAGGAAATTTGTGTGTGCCAAGTTTCAACTAATTTTGAATTCTCGTCTGACCTGTGGAGCGCGAACAATGAAAAAAGGACTTTTTTTCGGGTATGGTGAAAAAGTCTTGGCTTCGCTCATCCAATGAGAAGGCATGACTTGCCCATCATCAGTTCCACCCAATCGTGGTTGAGGATGATGAAATAGGATCGTTAGGCAGCACAGGTGCGATCAATCCAACCCGATCTGACGGGAACACCTGGAACCATTGATGATGAGCCTCGTTCATTCAAGACCGGATGACCAATCACAAACAACCTGGCCGCTTGGAGCTACGCGGGCCCAGCACGCAGAGTACTGGGTGAGGGGCACGAGCTCTGCGTGACAGGTCAACATCATCCTCTCCACGTGGTGACCTGGGTCAGCCCGAAGGTGTTGGGCGAGTATCACAGACAACCTGGCCGCTTGGAGCTACCCGGGCTCAGCACCAGTGTACTGGGTGAGGGGCACAAGCTCTGAGTGACAGGTCAACATCATCCTCTCCACGTGGTGACCTGGGTCAGCCTGAAGGTGTTGGGCGAGTATCACAAACAACCTGGCCGCTTGGAGCTACCCGGGCCCAGCACGCAGTGTACTGAGTGAGGGGCACAAGCTCTGCGTGACAGGTCAACATCATCCTCTCCACGTGGTGACCTAGGTCAGCCCGAAGGTGTTGGGCGAGTATCACAAACAACCTGGCCGCTGGAGCTACCCGGGCCCAGCACGCAGTGTACTGGGTGAGGGGCACAGGCTCTGCGTGATAGGTTGACAGGTCAACATCATCCTCTCCACGTGGTGACCTGGGTCAGCCTGAAGGTGTTGGGCGAGTATCACAAACAACCTGGCCGCTTGGAGCTACCCGGGCCCAGCACGCAGTGTACTGGGTGAGGGGCACAAGCTCTGCGTGACAGGTCAACATCATCCTCTCCACGTGGTGACCTGGGTCAGCCCGGAGGTGTTGGGCGAGTATCACAAACAACCTGGCCGCTTGGAGCTACCCGGGCCCAGCACGCAGTGTCATGGGTGAGGGGCACAAGCTCTGCGTGACAGGTCAACATCATCCTCTCCACGTGGTGACCTGGGTCAGCCCGAAGGTGTTGGGCGAGTATCACAAACAACCTGGCCGCTTGGAGCTACCTGGGCCCAGCACGCAGTGTACTGGGTGAGGGGCACCGGCCCTGCGTGACAGGTCAACATCATCCTCTCCACGTGGTGACCTAGGTCAGCCCGGAGGTGTTGGGCGAGTATCAAGAACAACCTGGCTGCTTGGAGCTACCCGGGCCCAGCACGCAGTGTACTGGGTGAGGGGCACAAGCCCTGCGTGACAGGTCAACATCATCCTCTCCACGTGGTGACCTGGGTCAGCCCGAAGGTGTTGGGCGAGTATCACAAACAACCGGGCCGCTTGGAGCTACACGGGCCCAGCACGCAGTGTACTGAGTGAGGGGCACAAGCTCTGCGTGACAGGTCAACATCATCCTCTCCACGTGGTGACCTAGGTCAGCCCGGAGGTGTTGGGCGAGTATCACAAACAACCTGGCCGCTTGGAGCTACACGGGCCCAGCACGCAGTGTACTGAGTGAGGGGCACAAGCTCTGCGTGACAGGTCAACATCATCCTCTCCACGTGGTGACCTGGGTCAGCCCGAAGGTGTTGGGCGAGTATCACAAACAACCTGGCCGCTTGGAGCTACCTGGGCCCAGCACGCAGTGTACTGAGTGAGGGGCACAAGCTCTGCGTGACAGGTCAACATCATCCTCTCCACGTGGTGACCTGGGTCAGCCCGAAGGTGTTGGGCGAGTATCACAAACAACCTGGCCGCTTGGAGCTACCTGGGCCCAGCACGCAGTGTACTGAGTGAGGGGCACAAGTTCTGCGTGACAGGTCAACACCATCCTCTCCACGTGGTGACCTGGGTCAGCCCGAAGGTGTTGGGCGAGTATCACTAACAACCTGGCCGCTTGGAGCTACCCGGGCCCAGCACGCAGTGTACTGGGTGAGGGGCACCGGCCCTGCGTGACAGGTCAACATCATCCTCTCCACGTGGTGACCTAGGTCAGCCCGGAGGTGTTGGACGAGTATCACAAACAACCTGGCCGCCTGGAGCTACACGGGCCCAGCACGCAGTGTACTGGGTGAGGGGCACCGGCCCTGCGTGACCGGTCAACATCATCCTCTCCACGTGGTGACCTAGGTCAGCCTGAAGGTGTTTGGCGAGTATCACAAACAACCTGGCTGCTTGGAGCTACCCGGGCCCAGCACGCAGTGTACTGGGTGAGGGGCACAAGCCCTGCGTGACAGGTCAACATCATCCTCTCCACGTGGTGACCTGGGTCAGCCCGAAGGTGTTGGGCGAGTATCACAAACAACCTGGCTGCTTGGAGCTACACGGGCCCAGCACGCAGTGTACTGGGTGAGGGGCACCGGCCCTGCGTGACAGGTCAACATCATCCTCTCCACGTGGTGACCTGGGTCAGCCCGAAGGTGTTGGGCGAGTATCACAAACAACCGGGCCGCTTGAAGCTACCCGGGCCCAGCACGCAGTGTACTGGGTGAGGGGCACCGGCCCTGCGTGACAGGTCAACATCATCCTCTCCACGTGGTGACCTAGGTCAGCCCGGAGGTGTTGGACGAGTATCAAGAACAACCTGGCTGCTTGGAGCTACCCGGGCCCAGCACGCAGTGTACTGGGTGAGGGGCACAAGCCCTGCGTGACAGGTCAACATCATCCTCTCCACGTGGTGACCTGGGTCAGCCCGAAGGTGTTGGGCGAGTATCACAAACAACCTGGCTGCTTGGAGCTACACGGGCCCAGCACGCAGTGTACTGGGTGAGAAGCACAAGCTCTGCGTGACAGGTCAACATCATCCTCTCCACGTGGTGACCTAGGTCAGCCCGGAGGTGTTGGGCGAGTATCAAGAACAACCTGGCTGCTTGGAGCTACCCGGGCCCAGCACGCAGTGTACTGGGTGAGGGGCACAAGCTCTGCGTGACAGGTCAACATCATCCTCTCCACGTGGTGACCTGGGTCAGCCCGAAGGTGTTCAGCGAGTATCACAAACAACCTGGCCGCTTGGAGCTACCCGGGCCCAGCACGCAGTGTACTGGGTGAGGGGCACCGGCCCTGGGTGACAGGTCAACATCATCCTCTCCACGTGGTGACCTGGGTCAGCCCGGAGGTGTTGGGCGAGTATCACAGACAACCTGGCTGCTTGGAGCTACCCGGGCCCAGCACGCAGTGTACTGGGTGAGGGGCACAAGCTCTGCGTGACAGGTCAACATCATCCTCTCCACGTGGTGACCTGGGTCAGCCTGAAGGTGTTGGGCGAGTATCACAAACAACCTGGCCGCTTGGAGCTACCAGGGCCCAGCACGCAGTGTACTGGGTGAGGGGCACAAGCTCTGCGTGACAGGTCAACATCATCCTCTCCACGTGGTGACCTAGGTCAGCCCGGAGGTGTTGGGCGAGTATCACAAACAACCTGGCTGCTTGGAGCTACCCGGGCCCAGCACGCAGTGTACTGGGTGAGGGGCACGAGCTCTGCGTGACAGGTCAACATCATTCTCTCCACGTGGAGACCTGGGTCAGCCTGAAGGTGTTGGGCGAGTATCACAAACAACCTGGCTGCTTGGAGCTACCCGGGCCCAGCACGCAGTGTACTGGGTGAGGGGCACGAGCTCTGCGTGACAGGTCAACATCATCCTCTCCACGTGGTGACCTAGGTCAGCCCGGAGGTGTTGGGCGAGTATCACAAACAACCTGGCTGCTTGGAGCTACCCGGGCCCAGCACGCAGTGTACTGGGTGAGGGGCACGAGCTCTGCGTGACAGGTCAACATCATCCTCTCCACGTGGTGACCTAGGTCAGCCCGGAGGTGTTGGGCGAGTATCACAAACAACCTGGCTGCTTGGAGCTACCCGGGCCCAGCACGCAGTGTACTGGGTGAGGGGCACGAGCTCTGCGTGACAGGTCAACATCATCCTCTCCACGTGGAGACCTGGGTCAGCCTGAAGGTGTTGGGCGAGTATCACAAACAACCTGGCTGCTTGGAGCTACCCGGGCCCAGCACGCAGTGTACTGGGTGAGGGGCACGAGCTCTGCGTGACAGGTCAACATCATCCTCTCCACGTGGTGACCTAGGTCAGCCCGGAGGTGTTGGGCGAGTATCACAAACAACCTGGCTGCTTGGAGCTACCCGGGCCCAGCACGCAGTGTACTGGGTGAGGGGCACGAGCTCTGCGTGACAGGTCAACATCATTCTCTCCACGTGGTGACCTGGGTCAGCCCGAAGGTGTTGGGCGAGTATCACAAACAACCTGGCTGCTTGGAGCTACCCGGGCCCAGCACGCAGTGTACTGGGTGAGGGGCACCGGCCCTGCGTGACAGGTCAACATCATCCTGTCCATGTGGTGACCTGGGTCAGCCCGAAGGTGTTGGGCGAGTATCAAGAACAACCTGGCCGCTTGGAGCTACCCGGGCTCAGCACGCAGTGTATCGGGTGAGGGGCACAAGCTCTGCGTGACAGGTCAACATTATCCTCTCCACGTGGTGACCTGGGTCAGCCCGAAGGTGTTGGGCGAGTATCACAAACAACCTGGCTGCTTGGAGCTACCAGGGCCCAGCACGCAGTGTACTGGGTGAGGGGCACAAGCTCTGCGTGACAGGTCAACATTATCCTCTCTACGTGGTGACCTGGGTCAGCCCGGAGGTGTTGGGCGAGTATCACAACAAACCTGGCCGCCTGGAGCTACCCGGGCCCAGCCTGCAGTGTACAGGGTGAGGGGCACAAGCTCTGCGTGACAGGTCAACATCATCCTCTCCACGTGGTGACCTAGGTCAGCCCGAAGATGTTGGGCGAGTATCACAAACAACCTGGCCGCTCGGAGCTACCCGGGCTCAGCACGCAGTGTATCGGGTGAGGGGCACAAGCTCTGCGTGACAGGTCAACATTATCCTCTCCACGTGGTGACCTGAGTCAGCCCGGAGGTGTTGCGCGAGTATCACAAACAACCTGGCTGCTTGGAGCTACCCGGGCCCAGCACGCAGTGTACTGGGTGAGGGGCACAAGCTCTGCGTGACAGGTCAACATCATCCTCTCCACGTGGTGACCTGGGTCAGCCCGAAGGTGTTGGGCGAGTATCAAGAACAACCTGGCTGCTTGGAGCTACCCGGGCCCAGCACGCAGTGTACTGGGTGAGGGGCACAAGCTCTGCGTGACAGGTCAACAACATTTTCTCCAAGTGGTGACCTGGGTCAGCCCGAAGGTGTTGGGCGAGTATCACAAACAACCTGGCCGCCTGGAGCTACCCGGGCCCAGCAAGCAGTGTACAGGGTGAGGGGCACAAGCTCTGCGTGACAGGTCAACATCATCCTCTCCACGTGGTGACCTAGGTCAGCCCGAAGATGTTGGGCGAGTATCACAAACAACCTGGCCGCTCGGAGCTACCCGGGCTCAGCACGCAGTGTATCGGTTGAGGGGCACAAGCTCTGCGTGACAGGTCAACATCATCCTCTCCACGTGGTGACCTGAGTCAGCCCGGAGGTGTTGCGCGAGTATCACAAACAACCTGGCTGCTTGGAGCTACCCGGGCCCAGCACGCAGTGTACTGGGTGAGGGGCACAAGCAGTGCGTGACAGGTCAACATCATCCTCTCCACGTGGTGACCTGGGTCAGCCCGAAGGTGTTGGGCGAGTATCACAAACAACCTGGCCGCTTGGAGCTACCCGGGCTCAGCACGCAGTGTACTGGGTGAGGGGCACAAGCAGTGCGTGACAGGTCAACATCATCCTCTGCACGTGGTGACCTGAGTCAGCCCGGAGGTGTTGGGCGAGTATCACAAACAACCTGGCTGCTTGGAGCTACCCGGGCCCAGCACGCAGTGTACTGGGTGAGGGGCACAAGCAGTGCGTGACAGGTCAACATCATCCTCTCCACGTGGTGACCTGGGTCAGCCCGAAGGTGTTGGGCGAGTATCACAAACAACCTGGCCGCTTGGAGCTACCCGGGCTCAGCACGCAGTGTACTGGGTGAGGGGCACAAGCTCTGCGTGACAGGTCAACATCGTCCTCTCCACGTGGTGACCTGGGTCAGCCCGAAGGTGTTGGGCGAGTATCACAAACAACCTGGCCGCTTGGAGCTACCCGGGCCCAGCACGCAGTGTACTGGGTGAGGGGCACAAGCTCTGCGTGACAGGTCAACATCATCCTCTCCACGTGGTGACCTGGGTCAGCCCGAAGGTGTTGGGCGAGTATCACAAACAACCTGGCTGCTTGGAGCTACCCGGGCCCAGCACGCAGTGTACTGGGTGAGGGGCACAAGCTCTGCGTGACAGGTCAACATCATCCTCTCCACGTGGTGACCTGGGTCAGCCCGAAGGTGTTGGGCGAGTATCACAAACAACCTGGCCGCTTGGAGCTATCCGGGCCCAGCACACAGTGTACTAGGTGAGGGGCACAAGCTCTGCGTGACAGGTCAACATCATCCTCTCCACGTGGTGACCTGGGTCAGCCTGAAGGTGTTGGGCGAGTATCACAAACAACCCGGCCGCTTGGAGCTACCCGGGCCCAGCACGCAGTGTACTGGGTGAGGGGCACAAGCCCTGCGTGACAGGTCAACATCATCCTCTCCACGTGGTGACGTGTGTCAGCCTGAAGGTGTTGAGCGAGTATCAAAAACAACCTGGCTGCTTGGAGCTACCCGGGCCCAGCACGCAGTGTACTGGGTGAGGGGCACAAGCTCTGCGTGACAGGTCAACATCATCCTCTCCACGTGGTGACCTGGGTCAGCCCGAAGGTGTTGGGCGAGTATCACAAAAAACCTGGCCGCTTGGAGCTACCCAGGCCCAGCACGCAGTGTACTGGGTGAGGGGCACAAGCTCTGCGTGACAGGTCAACATCATCCTCTCCACGTGGAGACCTGGGTCAGCCTGAAGGTGTTGGGCGAGTATAACAAACAACCTGGCCACTTGGAGCTACCCGGGCCCAGCACGCAGTTTACTGGGTGAGGGGCACAAGCTCTGCGTGACAGGTCAACATCATCCTCTCCACGTGGTGACCTGGGTCAGCCCGGAGGTGTTGGGCGAGTATCACAAACAACCTGGCCACTTGGAGCTACCCGGGCCCAGCACGCAGTGTACTGGGTGAGGGGCACCAGCCCTGCGTGACAGGTCAACATCATCCTCCCCACGTGGTGACCTGGGTCAGCCCGAAAGTGTTGGGCGAGTATCACAAACAACCTGGCCACTTGGAGCTACCCGGGCCCAGCACGCAGTGTACTGGGTGAGGGGCACAAGCTCTGCGTGACAGGTCAACATCATCCTCTCCACGTGGTGACCTAGGTCAGCCTGAAGGTGTTGGGCAAGTATCACAAACAACCTGGCTGCTTGGAGCTACCGGGGCCCAGCACACAGTGTACTAGGTGAGGGGCACAAGCTCTGCGTGACAGGTCAACATCATCCTCTCCACGTGGTGACCTGTGTCAGCCTGAAGGTGTTGGGCGACTATCACAAACAACCTGGCTGCTTGGAGCTACCAGGGCCCAGCACGCAGTGTACTGGGTGAGGGGCACAAGCCCTGCGTGACAGGTCAACATCATCCTCTCCACGTGGTGACCTGGGTCAGCCTGAAGGTGTTGGGCGAGTATCACAAACAACCTGGCCGCTTGGAGCTACCCGGGCCCAGCACGCAGTGTACTGGGTGAGGGGCACAAGCTCTGCGTGACAGGTCAACATTATCCTCTCCACGTGGTGACCTGGGTCAGCCTGAAGGTGTTGGGCGAGTGTCACAAACAACCTGGCTGCTTGGAGCTACCCGGACCCAGCACGCAGTGTACTGGGTGAGGGGCACGAGCTCTGCGTGACAGGTCAACATCATCCTCTCCACGTGGTGACCTAGGTCAGCCCGGAGGTGTTGGGCGAGTATCACAAACAACCTGGCTGCTTGGAGCTACCCGGGCCCAGCACGCAGTGTACTGGGTGAGGGGCACGAGCTCTGCGTGACAGGTCAACATCATCCTCTCCACGTGGAGACCTGGGTCAGCCTGAAGGTGTTGGGCGAGTATCACAAACAACCTGGCTGCTTGGAGCTACCCGGGCCCAGCACGCAGTGTACTGGGTGAGGGGCACGAGCTCTGCGTGACAGGTCAACATCATCCTCTCCACGTGGTGACCTAGGTCAGCCCGGAGGTGTTGGGCGAGTATCACAAACAACCTGGCTGCTTGGAGCTACCCGGGCCCAGCACGCAGTGTACTGGGTGAGGGGCACGAGCTCTGCGTGACAGGTCAACATCATTCTCTCCACGTGGTGACCTGGGTCAGCCCGAAGGTGTTGGGCGAGTATCACAAACAACCTGGCTGCTTGGAGCTACCCGGGCCCAGCACGCAGTGTACTGGGTGAGGGGCACCGGCCCTGCGTGACAGGTCAACATCATCCTGTCCACGTGGTGACCTGGGTCAGCCCGAAGGTGTTGGGCGAGTATCAAGAACAACCTGGCCGCTTGGAGCTACCCGGGCTCAGCACGCAGTGTATCGGGTGAGGGGCACAAGCTCTGCGTGACAGGTCAACATTATCCTCTCCACGTGGTGACCTGGGTCAGCCCGAAGGTGTTGGGCGAGTATCACAAACAACCTGGCTGCTTGGAGCTACCAGGGCCCAGCACGCAGTGTACTGGGTGAGGGGCACAAGCTCTGCGTGACAGGTCAACATTATCCTCTCCACGTGGTGACCTGGGTCAGCCCGGAGGTGTTGGGCGAGTATCACAATAAACCTGGCCGCCTGGAGCTACCCGGGCCCAGCACGCAGTGTACAGGGTGAGGGGCACAAGCTCTGCGTGACAGGTCAACATCATCCTCTCCACGTGGTGACCTAGGTCAGCCCGAAGATGTTGGGCGAGTATCACAAACAACCTGGCCGCTCGGAGCTACCCGGGCTCAGCACGCAGTGTATCGGGTGAGGGGCACAAGCTCTGCGTGACAGGTCAACATTATCCTCTCCACGTGGTGACCTTAGTCAGCCCGGAGGTGTTGGGCGAGTATCACAAACAACCTGGCGGCTTGGAGCTACCCGGGCCCAGCACGCAGTGTACTGGGTGAGGGGCACAAGCAGTGCGTGACAGGTCAACATCATCCTCTCCACGTGGTGACCTGGGTCAGCCCGAAGGTGTTGGGCGAGTATCACAAACAACCTGGCCGCTTGGAGCTACCCGGGCTCAGCACGCAGTGTACTGGGTGAGGGGCACAAGCTCTGCGTGACAGGTCAACATCGTCCTCTCCACGTGGTGACCTGGGTCAGCCCGAAGGTGTTGGGCGAGTATCACAAACAACCTGGCCGC
Source organism: Brachyptera risi (assembly GCA_964007535.1). NCBI lineage: Eukaryota > Metazoa > Arthropoda > Insecta > Plecoptera > Taeniopterygidae > Brachyptera > Brachyptera risi. Next base: position 15,370 of record CAXFZR010000064.1, on the reverse strand, counting down.
TTGGAGCTACCCGGGCCCAGCACGCAGTGTACTGGGTGAGGGGCACAAGCTCTGCGTGACAGGTCAACATCATCCTCTCCACGTGGTGACCTGGGTCAGCCCGAAGGTGTTGGGCGAGTATCACAAACAACCTGGCTGCTTGGAGCTACCCGGGCCCAGCACGCAGTGTACTGGGTGAGGGGCACAAGCTCTGCGTGACAGGTCAACATCATCCTCTCCACGTGGTGACCTGGGTCAGCCCGAAGGTGTTGGGCGAGTATCACAAACAACCTGGCCGCTTGGAGCTATCCGGGCCCAGCACACAGTGTACTAGGTGAGGGGCACAAGCTCTGCGTGACAGGTCAACATCATCCTCTCCACGTGGTGACCTGGGTCAGCCTGAAGGTGTTGGGCGAGTATCACAAACAACCCGGCCGCTTGGAGCTACCCGGGCCCAGCAGGCAGTGTACTGGGTGAGGGGCACAAGCCCTGCGTGACAGGTCAACATCATCCTCTCCACGTGGTGACGTGTGTCAGCCTGAAGGTGTTGAGCGAGTATCAAAAACAACCTGGCTGCTTGGAGCTACCCGGGCCCAGCACGCAGTGTACTGGGTGAGGGGCACAAGCTCTGCGTGACAGGTCAACATCATCCTCTCCACGTGGTGACCTGGGTCAGCCCGAAGGTGTTGGGCGAGTATCACAAAAAACCTGGCCGCTTGGAGCTACCCAGGCCCAGCACGCAGTGTACTGGGTGAGGGGCACAAGCTCTGCGTGACAGGTCAACATCATCCTCTCCACGTGGTGACCTGAGTCAGCCTGAAGGTGTTGGGCAAGTATCACCAACAACCTGGCCGCTCGGAGCTACCTGAGCCAAGCACGCAGTGTACTGGGTGAGGGGCACAAGCCCTGCGTGACAGGTCAACATCATCCTCTCCACGTGGTGACCTGGGTCAACCCGAAGGTGTTGGGTGAGTATCACAAACAACCTGGCCGCTTGGAGCTACCCGGGCCCAGCACGCAGTGTACTGGGTGAGGGGCACAAGCTCTGCGTGACAGGTCAACATCATCCTCTCCACGTGGTGACCTGGGTCAGCCTGAAGGTGTTGGGCGAGTATCACAAACAACCTGGCCGCTTGGAGCTACCAGGGCCCAGCACGCAGTGTACTGGGTGAGGGGCACAAGCCCTGCGTGACAGGTCAACATCATCCTCTCCACGTGGTGACCTGGGTCAGCCTGAAGGTATTGGGCGAGTATCACAAACAACCTGGCCGCTTGGAGCTACCAGGGCCCAGCACGCAGTGTACTGGGTGAGGGGCACAAGCTCTGCGTGACAGGTGAACAACATCCTCTCCACGTGGTGACCTGGGTCAGCCCGAAGCTGTTCGGCGAGTATCACAAACAACCTGGCCGCTTGGAGCTACCTGGGCCCAGCACGCAGTTTACTGGGTGAGGGGCACCGGCCCTGCGTGACAGGTCAACATCATCCTCTCCACGTGGTGACCTGGGTCAGCCCGAAGGTGTTCGGCGAGTATCACAAACAACCTGGCCGCCTGGAGCTACCCGGGCCCAGCACGCAGTGTACTGGGTGAGGGGCACGAGCTCTGCGTGACAGGTCAACATCATCCTCTCCACGTGGAGACCTGGGTCAGCCTGAAGGTGTTGGGCGAGTATAACAAACAACCTGGCCACTTGGAGCTACCCGGGCCCAGCACGCAGTTTACTGGGTGAGGGGCACAAGCTCTGCGTGACAGGTCAACATCATCCTCTCCACGTGGTGACCTGGGTCAGCCCGGAGGTGTTGGGCGAGTATCACAAACAACCTGGCCACTTGGAGCTACCCGGGCCCAGCACGCAGTGTACTGGGTGAGGGGCACCAGCCCTGCGTGACAGGTCAACATCATCCTCCCCACGTGGTGACCTGGGTCAGCCCGAAAGTGTTGGGCGAGTATCACAAACAACCTGGCCACTTGGAGCTACCCGGGCCCAGCACGCAGTGTACTGGGTGAGGGGCACAAGCTCTGCGTGACAGGTCAACATCATCCTCTCCACGTGGTGACCTAGGTCAGCCTGAAGGTGTTGGGCAAGTATCACAAACAACCTGGCTGCTTGGAGCTACCGGGGCCCAGCACACAGTGTACTAGGTGAGGGGCACAAGCTCTGCGTGACAGGTCAACATCATCCTCTCCACGTGGAGACCTGTGTCAGCCTGAAGGTGTTGGGCGACTATCACAAACAACCTGGCTGCTTGGAGCTACCAGGGTCTCAGCACGCAGTGTACTGGGTGAGGGGCACAAGCCCTGCGTGACAGGTCAACATCATCCTCTCCACGTGGTGACCTGGGTCAGCCTGAAGGTGTTGGGCGAGTATCACAAACAACCTGGCCGCTTGGAGCTACCCGGGCCCAGCACGCAGTGTACTGGGTGAGGGGCACAAGCTCTGCGTGACAGGTCAACATTATCCTCTCCACGTGGTGACCTGGGTCAGCCTGAAGGTGTTGGGCGAGTGTCACAAACAACCTGGCTGCTTGGAGCTACCCGGACCCAGCACGCAGTGTACTGGGTGAGGGGAACAAGCTCTTCCTGACAGGTCAACATTATCCTCTCCACGTGGTGACCTGGGTCAGCCTGAAGGTGTTGGGCGAGTATCACAAACAACCTGGCCGCTTGGAGCTACCCGGGCTCAGCACGCAGTGTACTGGGTGAGGGGCACAAGCTCTGCGTGACAGGTCAACATTATCCTCTCGACGTGGTAACCTGGGTCAGCCTGAAGGTGTTGGGCGAGTGTCACAAACAACCTGGCTGCTTGGAGCTACCCGGACCCAGCACGCAGTGTACTGGATGAGGGGTACAAGCCCCGCGTGACAGGTCAACATCATACTCTCCACGTGGTGACCTGGGTCAGCCTGAAGGTGTTGGGCGAGTATCACAAACAACCTGGCCATTTGGAGCAACCCGGGCCCAGCACGCAGTGTACCGGGTGAGGGGCACAAGACCTGCGTGACAGGTCAACATCATCCCGTCCACGTGGTGACCTGGGTCAGCCTGAAGGTGTTGGGCGAGTATCACAAACAACCTGGCCGCTTGGAGCTACCCGGGCCCAGCACGCAGTGTACTGGGTGAGGGGCACGAGCTCTGCGTGACAGGTCAACATCATCCTCTCCACATGGTGACCTGGGTCAGCCTGAAGGTGTTGGGCGATTATCACAAACAACCTGGCCGCTTGAAGCTACCCGGGCCCAGCACGCAGTGTACTGGGTGAGGGGCACAAGCTCTGCGTGACAGGTCAACATCATCCTCTCCGCGTGGTGACCTGGGTCAGCCCGAAGGTGTTGGGCGAGTATCACAAACAACCTGGCCACTTGGAGCTACCCGGGCCCAGCACGCAGTGTACTGGGTGAGGGGCACAAGCTCTGCGTGACAGGTCAACATCATCCTCTCCACGTGGTGACCTGTGTCAGCCTGAAGGTGTTGGGCGACTATCACAAACAACCTGGCTGCTTGGAGCTACCAGGGCCCAGCACGCAGTGTACTGGGTGAGGGGCACAAGCCCTGCGTGACAGGTCAACATCATCCTCTCCACGTGGTGACCTGGGTCAGCCTGAAGGTGTTGGGCGAGTATCACAAACAACCTGGCCGCTTGGAGCTACCCGGGCCCAGCACGCAGTGTACTGGGTTAGGGGCACAAGCTCTGCGTGACAGGTCAACATCATCCTCTCCACGTGGTGACCTGGGTCAGCCTGAAGGTGTTGGGCGAGTGTCACAAACAACCTGGCCGCTTGGAGCTACCCGGGCCCAGCACGCAGTGTACTGGGTGAGGGGCACAAGCCCTGCGTGACAGGTCAACATCATCCTCCCCACGTGGTGACCTGGGTCAGCCCGAAGGTGTTGGGCGAGTATCACAAACAACCTGGCTGCTTGGAGCTACACGGGCCCAGCACGCAGTGTACCGGGTGAGGGGCACAAGACCTGCGTGACAGGTCAACATCATCCCGTCCACGTGGTGACCTGGGTCAGCCTGAAGGTGTTGGGCGAGTATCACAAACAACCTGGCTGCTTGGAGCTACCCGGGCCCAGCACGCAGTGTACTGGGTGAGGGGCACAAGCCCTGCGTGACAGGTCAACATCATCCTCTCCACGTGGTGACCTGGGTCAGCCCGAAGGTGTTGGGCGAGTATCACAAACAACCTGGCTGCTTGGAGCTACACGGGCCCAGCACGCAGTGTACCGGGTGAGGGGCACAAGACCTGCGTGACAGGTCAACATCATCCCGTCCACGTGGTGACCTGGGTCAGCCTGAAGGTGTTGGGCGAGTATCACAAACAACCTGGCCGCTTGGAGCTACCCGGGCCCAGCACGCAGTGTACTGGGTGAGGGGCACGAGCTCTGCGTGACAGGTCAACATCATCCTCTCCACATGGTGACCTGGGTCAGCCTGAAGGTGTTGGGCGAGTATCACAAACAACCTGGCCGCTTGAAGCTACCCGGGCCCAGCACGCAGTGTACTGGGTGAGGGGCACAAGCTCTGCGTGACAGGTCAACATCATCCTCTCCGCGTGGTGACCTGGGTCAGCCTGAAGGTGTTGGGCGAGTATCACAAACAACCTGACGGCTTGGAGCCACTTGGGCCCAGCACGCAGTGTACTGGGTGAGGGGCAGAAGCCCTGCGTGACAGGTCAACATCATCCTGTCCACGTGGTGACCTGGGTCAGCCTGAAGGTGTTGGGCGAGTATCACAAACAACCTGACGGCTTGGAGCCACTTGGGCCCAGCACGCAGTGTACTGGGTGAGGGGCACAAGCCCTGCGTGACAGGTCAACATCATCCTCTCCACGTGGTGACCTGGGTCAGCCTGAAGGTGTTGGGCGAGTATCACGAACAACCCGGCCGCTTGGATCTACCCGGGCCCAGCACGCAGTGTACTGGGTGAGGGGCACAAGCTCTGCGTGACAGGTCAACATCATCCTCTCCACGTGGTGACCTGGGTCAGCCTGAAGGTGTTGGGCGAGTATCACAAACAACCTGGCTGCTTGGAGCTACCCGGGCCCAGCACGCAGTGTACTAGGTGAGGGGCACAGGCTCTGCGTGACAGGTCAACATCATCCTCTCCAAGTGGTGACCTGGGTCAGCCTGAAGGTGTTGGGCGAGTATCACAAACAACCTGGCTGCTTGGAGCTACCCGGGTTCAGCACGCAGTGTACTGGGTGAGGAACACAAGCTCTGCGTGACAGGTCAACATCATCCTCTCCACGTGGTGACCTGGGTCAGCCCGAAGGTGTTGGGCGAGTATCACAAACAACCTGGCCGTTTGGAGCTACCCGGGCCCAGCACGCAGTGTACTGGGTGAGGGGCACAAGCTCTGCGTGACAGGTCAACATCATCCTCTCCGCGTGGTGACCTGGGTCAGCCTGGAGGTGTTGGGCGAGTATCACAAACAACCCGGCCGCTTGGAGCTACCCGGGCCCAGCACGCAGTGTACTGGGTGAGGGGCACAAGCCCTGCGTGACAGGTCAACATCATCCTCTCCACGTGGTGACCTGGGTCAGCCTGAAGGTGTTGGGCGAGTATCACGAACAACCCGGCCGCTTGGATCTACCCGGGCCCAGCACGCAGTGTACTGGGTGAGGGGCACAAGCTCTGCGTGACAGGTCAACATCATCCTCTCCACGTGGTGACCTGGGTCAGCCTGAAGGTGTTGGGCGAGTATCACAAACAACCTGGCTGCTTGGAGCTACCCGGGCCCAGCACGCAGTGTACTAGGTGAGGGGCACAGGCTCTGCGTGACAGGTCAACATCATCCTCTCCACGTGGTGACCTGGGTCAGCCTGAAGGTGTTGGGCGAGTATCACAAACAACCTGGCTGCTTGGAGCTACCCGGGTTCAGCACGCAGTGTACTGGGTGAGGAACACAAGCTCTGCGTGACAGGTCAACATCATCCTCTCCACGTGGTGACCTGGGTCAGCCCGAAGGTGTTGGGCGAGTATCACAAACAACCTGGCCGTTTGGAGCTACCCGGGCCCAGCACGCAGTGTACTGGGTGAGGGGCACAAGCTCTGCGTGACAGGTCAACATCATCCTCTCCGCGTGGTGACCTGGGTCAGCCTGGAGGTGTTGGGCGAGTATCACAAACAACCCGGCCGCTTGGAGCTACCCGGGCCCAGCACGCAGTGTCATGGGTGAGGGGCACAAGCTCTGCGTGACAGGTCAACATCATCCTCTCCACGTGGTGACCTGGGTCAGCCTGAAGGTGTTGGGCGAGTATCACAAACAACCTGGCCGCTTGGAGCTACACGGGCCCAGCACGCAGTGTACTGGGTGAGGGGCACAAGCTCTGCGTGACAGGTCAACATCATCCTCTCCACGTGGTGACCTGGGTCAGCCTGAAGGTGTTGGGCGTGTATCACAAACAACCTGGCCGCTTGGAGCTACACGGGCCCAGCACGCAGTGTACTGCGTGAGGGGCACAAGCTCTGCGTGACAGGTCAACATCATCCTCTCCACGTGGTGACCTGGGTCAGCCCGAAGGTGTTCGGCGAGTATCGCAACCGACCGAGACGAGTGGCCGAGTGGCTAGCACACCGAACCGTCTCTGTCAGGTGACCAGAGCTTGATTTTCGCCATCCTGTCAGGGGTCACCGTGGTTTCCCCCTGTCGTTTAGGTCAATACTGAGATGATTCCTCAACAACAGGTCACGACCGACTCCTTCACACAATTCTAAGAACACCTGATGGGATAACCTTTCATCTGCCCCCACCACACCGTCCAAGCGCGGCACGCCACTGGGCCTGGGGTTGAACTCTATATGTTCCAGGCAGATCCACGCCAGCACGCCACTAGCCGCCAGAAGAAAATGTCATCCCACGTCTTATTTCCGAAACGTGCTGCTATACAAAAGGATTATTTTCCAAAAATTCAGAGAAGTAATTTTCTCTCGATTGTTCACGAAACAGTTATTCCTCTTGCCCTAATCACCCCCACATTCTCCATTTCTGTATCTCTAAAAATATCCATTCAAACTATTTTCGATTTTCATTCTCCCGCTCTATTCTCAAAATTTTCACCATTTCAGATTTATGTGAAATTTTCATTTTTGGATACGTTCAGATTTTCATGTATTAGCTTTCATGAAATTTCAAATCACTTTTCCCACCATTTAATTCTAGATTTTCTCGAAACCCTGTTCTCACATTTTCACTTTCTTACTCTAACATTTACACGAATAATTCAAAATTTGAACATTTAATCATGTTCACCTTGCACCTCTGTTTTCTGCTCCACAATCCTCCTAACAGCTCCACACAAATCACGTCTAAGATGAATGTCCCATTAAGACATTGTTTCAAGACATTACCTCGCTCGCCAGCTCGACACCCCATGCTTATAACGCTATGAGATACATGGGACGGGCGCTCGTAGCCGTCATCTCACACGGCACGTAATTGAGTTAGAGAATGGGATACAGTGCGGTATGTAATTGTATTATTGTTGTGTGAACAAGCCATTGTTGTGGGAATAAAGACTGCGTGGATGATTTATATGGTAACAAGAAAGCCGTGCTTTGTAATTTATTTTCATTTCACGAATGATCGTGTAAATAAGAACAGAGTCGGTTTGAGACGTGGTTTGGAAATGTAGTGAGTTGGACTCAGTTGGGCTGGGCTTGGAAATAGTGTTGATGATCACGACTCGTGCGGTTCCTTCTCAGGTCATAGGTCACGTGACAGTCCAACATGGAGGACGACTGGAGAGCTGAGTGGGTCAAGAGCCAATTGCCTTGATACATCTCTGTAGTCTGTTTGGTATTTCATAGCATCATGCACTTCACTTCAATTCTGCTTGGTGTTATATGAGGGGACGTGGGGGCATTCCTGGTATTTCTCAGGTCTTATTGATAGATAATAAGTTGCACTTGGCATACAGTTTTGATTTCACACCTTTTATATGAAGAAGTTTTTGTAGTTGTTGAAATATCTCAGGCCTTGGCTCCAAGTTTTTACCGTCAGGGTTTTTGGTGGGATTTCAGTAATTTGTGTTGCTTCATAAAGATTTGCTCGACCACAATAGCATCAAAATATATTTTTGTGTAATCAAATTTTCGTTCCAATAAATACAATATTTCAATTGATTTCCCAGCTAATCGTATACCAGTATTGAATTAACATGAACGTGAAGTTGGAATGTTCTCTGAATACCGGTACTTGAAATATACGTATTACTAAAATAAGCAGAGATTTTTTAGGACATCTCTTATTTGAGAGGAGGAAGAACGATCCACATTTATAGGAATGCGGTAGTTTTAACATAGAGAAGTCTATGGTTCTACTAATGCACGGTACTGAAATTCGCGCATCTATTTTTCAGACAATCTCATTGTATAGAGAGAAGACGCACGAACTACGATCATTAGAGAAGGCGGTGGTTTTACTGATGCACGACAATGGGTACCGAAATTTGAGCGACTATTTATTTTCATTAGTTCGGAAAGTTCATTTTGTCATATAATGTTGATTGTGTTCTCTCAATTAATATTGTCTTCCAGATAGGCCTAGCATACTGACGTGTGTTGCCTATAGACTAACTCAGGTATGTCTGTCATCGACTCTCATAACATTTTCTCATGAATATGTCATTCCATCGGTAGTGAGGATATGGAGTGTGGTGCCACCCAGGTTTTCACCGGTGTCAGTGGCGCCGATTCGATATAGTCTGCACGCCACTGCTGATAGGCTAGAAGGTGTTTCAACTGGCTGTAAAGAAACCAGGTTCAGAGTGGTAAGTAAGCGCTCGGAAATTGATCACTTGGTGTGGCCACCTCGAAGAGAAATCATTAAGAAATTGATCTGAATATAACTCGGTGAGGAAATGTTTGGAATACAGTTCCCTGTCCTTGTTCAGGTTGTGATTAATTCCAGCATTGTCCAATATGACCCCTATGAACACAGCCGTTTGAAATAACCTAGTGAAGTCGGGAGTGTGGAGGGGTGAGGGTCGTGTCGTCATTTCCCATTCAAGTAATATTTCCCTGGAGCAGTCTTACCGTTGGGCACACTTGGTTCGGTAGCCGACTGACTGGATGAGCTCGGGAGCGCTCGACCTTGCTTCGTGTAACTTCGTCTAGCCGGCGTCAAAGTTGTGGTAGAGAGTAGAACATCACACTGAACGGTTCAGTGGTTCGGGCTGTGTTGTTTGTAACATCAAGATCCACGGGACAACACTTCTGGCAGACTTTTTCCTTCAGAGTTGTTCCGATTTGTGGATTAGACAAGCTTTAGCGATGATTCAATCTGACGTAACGGAAAAAATTTGTGTTCGTTTTTCTTTCATTCATGTTTTTTTTGTCGGTTTTCCACAGGTCAGACGGCTACGGCTATCAACATCAAACTTCTTTCTGTTATGGTTTCTCATTCAACTTAGATCAGTAGAGTCTTGAGGCATCATCGAGAGGAAACTTTCATTCCCATGAATTTCAGAAATTTCGAAAATACACATTGGAATAACACAGTGGAAAAAAAATATTTTCTCAAAAAATGAAATTTTGTGTGGAGTTGAATTTCATCTTGATACACATTCCTGGAAATTTTTTATTCGAGCGGGTCAGCCATTTTTGACAAAAACATAAAATGTTCTAAATTGGTACCACTCGGAGCAGTTTTTACCCATTTATAATTCAAATGTCACCCAATAGGCGAATGCAGGCAAGAGTTTGGCGAAAAAGTCGACATAATAATACCATCCGCTCGTTCAACAACGCATATATGGCGTTCTCCTGGTTCTGGAAATATTCAGGCACATTTGGGGAGAGTGATGACCGGAAGTACGGTCTCATTGATGATAATTCGTTGATATGAAAATGCAATGTCGATTTTACAAATCAATATGTGGGTCTGGTTTCTGAGTTGACCGAGTGGTTGGTCGCGGTCAGAGAGGCTGGAGACTGAGGAATGCGTGGGGAAGTGATACGTTCCCAGTATCAAGAAGTCTCTCTTATCGTGGTTAGTGCTAGAGAAATAGTTATCTGTTCGAATAAAGTCTTTTAACGGCAACATTCCATTTACACCACGAAGAGAATCTGTGGGAGTCATCTTGGTGAGCTATATTGTCACAGTAGTCAGTTGACCACTGTTTTTCTATCATACATAATGTTTGTTCTATTCTAATCGACCATTAACCACTGATCAACATCTATCCAACTGATTGCTCCGACGTCTGTCGTTAGGGAGAATGACCTATACATTTACCTGGTCAGCGTAAATGGCCCTACCGACAGACCGGACACATAGCAACAGCAAGTGAGGTGTGTGTATAAAATGCGTGTGTGATAAGAGTACTCGGTCTCTTGAGAAGACACCAGACGACGTGAGGGACAGGGCCGCTATTAACATCTTACGCGTGCCGCTGTCCCCGATCGACGTACTCTCCTGGGCTAAGTATCGGTCCAGTTGACCGTTTTAATTCCTTTCCTGTATTGTAAGATCGTCGGTCCACTGTAAATTCATTTTTCGTCAAACGTCACATTTATTTTTTAACTGTTTTAATCATCTTGTTTTGTTTCTAAATCACTATCAATAAATATCTATTGTCCTTTAAATCACTGTTTACGTCACTTATACCTTCACGATCCTACAACCAACCTCTCACTTTTCAAAAGTAAGCGCCACTATTTCTAAATTATTGACTACACCCCTCGTCTAAATCTATTCAGAACCTGGCATCCAAATTTCGGTTGTAACATTGGTGGAGATGCGGGTTTTCGTTGAATTTCATCATTGCGATACTCTGTTAGGTTCAGAAAGGGGTGCAAATTTCGGTTGTAACATTGGTGGAGGTGCAGGCTTAACTTCCTTCCAAGCGAAGTTTTTGTGTTTCAAAAGTCTTATCATTATTGTTTTTTTGTTTTTTTGTGTTTTTTTTTCCTCCTTCTTCATTTATCACATTATGCTTATTTCTAAAGTTAGTAGACCGATGACCTAGGGTGAGAGATGGTATTCTGTATCTCAGTTTGTTCATTTGCATGTTTGTTAATTCTTGTTTATTTCCGTTTTTTTTTTTTTTTTTTTTTTCCAAGTGAAATGTTGTGAAATTCAATTTGTCCTAATTCTGTTCACTTTGATTTTCTTGTTCTCCACATGAATTATGTGAACTTTAATACGATGTTATAATGCTATTCGAAATCATTCGTTAAACGTGAGTAATTGAAGAGCATACGATCAGCTGTTCGAAAGTTCATCGTTCTGTCATTTAAAGGGATACTGCTGATTACTGTTACGCGTGCATCGCATCAACAGCATTCTTATTGTTATGCATGCGTATGCATCGCTTATCGCTATACGTCCTCGTCTTACGAGAGACAACGCTATGAGCGGTTCATCAATATCACCGGGTGAATATTGTCCTCCCCGTTTCCTTCTTGTTCGATTTGACCTCTCGATCTCGGTTTGGTGCTCAATTGCGATGTTTTTTTTCGTTTCGTTCCTTGTTTTTTTTTTTCTTGTGTTGTTTTTATTTATTCATTTATTTTTATTTATTTTTTTTTGGTTTTTTTCTCATTATAAGAAAGAGTAGGAGAATGTAATTTCCACTGATTCTTGGGTTTTTGAATACACACGGGGAGCCAAATTATAACTCAATTAAATATACATGGTGCAACATTGAGGTTACATTTTGAATCGGCTAGTGACATGGAACCTAGGTTTACACCCATTGGTTTAAACGCATGACAGGGTCATTGCAGGTTTTTTGGGGGTGTTCAGGCCTGATGAATGGTTGGATATATTTTATCCAAGAGTGGTTTTGACTTATTCACGACGTAGTTAGTTGTTCTAAATTTAAGATTCCCGTTTTTATTTAGATAACATTCGAAATGTAAAGTCGAATGGAAATATCAGATGCATGCATTTAACTTTAGGAGGGTCCTGTATGTGAAGGTCCCGAATTCGACATTAAATTGCGAAATAGTTGCCCCACGGATTGTGGCGATAGTCAATAACTTTGTATTTAAGATTGATTTGATTTTGCTAACTGTCGGGGGAAATATAAGTCACATCCGCTCACGTAATTTTAGTTTAGTCTGTAAGCCCTTAATTTTAGTATTATCAGTGCCAAAGATATATAGACACCCCCAAAGTTTAAAGGTTTCATGCGAAGATTTGAAAACTTCATGTGCACTGCACATGGGTGCATGGCTCCCCAGTATTTTTTAATCATTTAGATGAAATGGTTTATTTTATTCCCAGTTTTCATAATGATTTTTAGACAAGGGGCATTTATCACCTTCAGGGTCAAAGGAAAACGGGGTGTACTTCGAAACGTATTCAATACATTTATGGATTGATACATTCTCCGAGTTCAAGTTTCTCACACACTTAATTGAGGGAATATTTTAACAGCTTGTTTCGTTTTATTTATGTCGTCTCACAACTTTAATACTCGTATGATTCTAAAACAGCTGATGTCAGGTCTCGGATGTTTGCTCGAATTGCCTCACCTTACGTTAGTGTCATTTAAAGAGCAACATTCAATGAACCGGAAATGCTGAGATATGAGTAAAAACGTTGACTGATTATTTATCATATTTTATTATTCAATGAATGGCAATGGACATTTAAATGAACAAACTAAATGCAATTGAGCAAATCGAGGGTCAGTGGTCGATCACTGTAGTTGAGTTGCTTGTGATTTATATATTTATATTTGCTAGAGGACAACTCAAGTATTTATGTTGATTTGGATTGCCAGGATTTGTGATATTTGTTATTAATACTTTGTTCATCTTTCCTTGGTATAAGTCTACACGAGTCAGCTATTCGACTAGGACATCATGCTTCGTCTACACGCAGACTTCCACCGAGCGGAGAAGATGCGGTGACCCTATCAATCACCATCTTCAATCCAACCTTTGAGGAGCCTGAAGAATCAAGACCGAAGCGTGCGATCATCTTTTAAGCAATAATAATCCAAAATGGTGCATTAAATTATGATGTGTGACGTATTAACGAGTCAGGCAATTGGATCCGGACCCAACGGCCCTGTCACAGGCCACGGTGAATCGACTGGCCTCCAGGCACGGCTGGACCTCAAGCGAGGGAAACAACGCAGCCCTCATTGCAAGCTGATGGGGAGTGATGACGCACAGCGACGGCTGGACTCTATGATAGTTCTCCGTCAGGAGGCCTACCATGGAGGAAGTGAGTGTGATGTCCAGGATCACTTCTCTGGATACAGACACGATGGAAAGAGCAAGTATGATGACGCAACTGAGGTGAAGTTTCTTGAACCTAGAATGAGCAGATACAGAAACATTGGTGTTCCGCAGGTATCAACTATTGCGCTAATTTTGTTTACATTGTTCACTTCGGATATGCCTTATGCTGTTAATGAAGGACAGTTAGTTCTTTATGCAGACGACACGACCCAACTCCTCAAAAAGGATGACTCATCAATGTCCGGTATAAATGAGCCGTCTGCATCTGAACAAGTTGCTCTTTATTGTAAATCTAATGGGCTTGTGATAAACCAGAAGAAAACCGTTATCATGCAGTTCACTACTAACAGAATAGTGACTAATCATACTCCTATACTTTACATGAATGGTGAGAGCATCAGATAAATTTTTGGGTTTAACGAATGACAATAAACTAAATTGGGAAGCTCATTGTTCCAATCTCAAATTATATCTCTCATCTGGTTGTTTTCTTGTTGAAAGACTGGTGAATCTATGTAGTGTGGATGCTGCAAAATTAGCATACTTCTCATACATGCACTCTAAAATAAGTTATGGTATTATTATGTGGGGCCTGTCAAGTCATGCTGAAGGTATATTTATATTACAAAAAAAGCCCTGAGATATTTAGCACGGGCAAGCTTTAATCCCGTCACAGCAGATGTTTTTTGGAGAGATTCTTGTGTTGTACTTCTCGAATCATTCAATATTCTCCCTATGCCCTGTATTTATATTTTCATTGCAATTTTATTCGTTATTGATTCTAATTTCATAACTATTATAAACTCCGGCAATCATGAATACGATACAAGGACAAAAAATGACCTCATATCCACAGACCATAGACTAGTATTATTTGAGATAGGTCTCATATATTCAGGGAATAGGCTGTACAACATTCTTCCCAAATGTATTAAAGAAAGTAAAGAGATGTCTGTAGAAAAATTTGAGATCAAGTTAAAAACGTTTCTTCTTAGTGAATGCTATTACTCTGTGAAAGAGTATTTCAATGATAATACGTACGTACAACTCTCAATTTTAACATAAGTTGCAATTTTTATTTTTGTTCACTTGTGTTTTATAATGTGTTCATCTCTATTAGTACCAATTATATTATAGCACATTTTCTACTATTTTTGTATTTATATTAGATTTGTATGATGTGACAATTCTGTGATAATCTGTTCTTGATTTTATACAGAAATAAAACAATTTGAATTTGAATTAAGAATAATTGTATCAGTATAGATTGTATTCGAACCGTCCAGAACCAGTGGAATAGGGATTCAGGATTTTGATGATTACCCATTCTAATGGAATCTCTCAAGTGCGTGAGGAGAATCAGGGATGATGTACTGTGAATGGAGTCCGGCTGTCATTTTTCTAACGAGACAAATCGATTGTACACACTCATCATCCAACGCGACACCATATCGTGTTCTCGTAGCGAAAAATGTTGACTTATACTGAAAAATATCTCTCTTTCTCTCCTCATATATATTTTTCTTCTCTCTCTCTCTCTCTGTCTCTCTCTCTCTCTCTCTCTCTCTCTCTCTCTCTCTCTCTCTCTCTCTCTCTCTCCATATATGTATAAATATATATATATCTATATATATATATATATATATATATATATATATATATATATATATATATATATATATATATATATATATGTATATATATATATATATATATATATATATATATATATATATATATATATATATATATAATATATATATATATATATATATATATATATATACATATATATATATATATATATATATATATATATATATATATATATATTTATATATGTATATAGATTCAATATATATATATATATATATAAATATATATATATATATATATATATATATATATATATATATATATATATATATATGAATATATATATATATATATATCAATATATATATATATATATATATATATATATATATATATATATATATATATATATGAATATATATATAGATGGTTATATATATATATATATATATATATATATATATATATATATATATATATATATATATATATATATATATATATATATATATATATATGTATATATATATATATATATATATATATATATATATATATATATATATATATATATATATATATATATATATATATAT